>JASVER010000145.1:755285-1084343 GCA_030449065.1 Oceanodroma leucorhoa | reverse complement strand
GGGTGGTTGGTTTTTTTGTTTGTTGTTTTTTTGGGGTTTTTTTAAAGTACAATGGAAAAGAAGCAGGAGATCCAGAGGCCAAAAAAATAATATTTGTTAGATTTTATTGAAAATAATCTTTATATGCTAATAGATTAATTAAAAAAAAAACAAACTCCTAAAACCACAGAACTGATCCGCCTTTGCACAAAATGTGATGCACCTTCACATTTGCACTCCAGTTGCTGCACTGAAAAGACATGAACTGTATTATTGAAAGCCATGTCAGAAATAAACTAACACATAAAGGACACTCAAAAAAATTACTAAATCCTTCAAGAAAGGCTCATCTAAGAGGCCTTCAGTTTTGATATTCCGTAATATTCATTGCAACTACAGTGTCCTTGTTGGTAGGTACATTTTTCAAGGTACTCTGAGGACTTCATTCACGTAACAGAATTCTCAGTCATTACAAAACCATGTTTGATTCACCCTCTTTTTTGCCTTTATTAGCATAAAGTCATGTTATATACAGTGCATGTCTGCTAGGTCATTTGCAGTGAGAACTTTCCTTTCACAAGAAAGGATCTTCTCAGAAAAGATATTATTAACATAAGCAGGTCAGAAATTGCCAGATTATTTTACTGAATGTGGAATAAAAATGTACCATTAGGAAGAAAAGTAAAAGACAGTGAACAGATATTTTAATCTTAGGTACCAGATGAATATACTATATGAAATTTCTGCAACAGCAAAAAACTAAAGAGGTCTGATCTACACATAAAAGAATACAAACAAGGCAGAATAAATCACCCATCGCTTCTCTTTGTGTTTGGACATGATTCTTCATAAAAGGACATTTCAAAAAAAATAGTCACAAACATTCAGAAAGACAAGTTGTTCTTCAGTGTAAAAGCATTACCATAAAAAACTACACAAGCATCTCTCAATAAAGTTATGCTTGTATTTTACAATGTAGACAAGACTTGTATTTTACGTCTGTGAGAAAATTATTGCCAGTGTCTAGTGAAGTTGAGATGCCTAACTTGGATTCTGGTTTTCAGATTTTTGGGACTGTTTTAGGAATTCACTGGAAATCCTATTTTATTAAAAGCAAAACACAAACACACACCACTGACCACATCATGACAGACCTACCAAAGGTGTTGATTTGGCATTTTGTACTTTTTTATTGAGGATGGATAGGAAAGTCTCTGTGTAACACAAGCAAGTGCACAAATGAAGCTAAACCTAATTGTTTTCTAAACTTTGTGTGGAATTTCAACTTTTCATTCTATCTCAAACATAACTGCTCCATTGACAAGCGCATCACCTATGATTCTATGTTTTACCTTAAATGACTCAGCTACAGATTCTGTTCTTTCATATTTTCTCCTTTGTCTTCCCAATCAGCTGGTTTCCTCAATCCACATAATGCATGACTTTCTGAAAAGTTTTCCCTTTTTATTTCTTTTCATCTAAGAACTTTAAAGATTAGACGAATCATGACCAGAGTAAGTTTCTCCTCATAAATGCCATTACTGAATTACTTTAGAGCTATCACCAGCACATTTTAGTACGTCAGGATTTGATGTATATACTGGAAGTTAGTTCTCCTGGTGACACTAGGAGAAACTGAGCATTTCTGCTCTTGAAACTACTATAAATTTTCTCAAAAAAAAAAAAACACAAAAAAACCCAAAAAAACTTCAGACTAACCCCTTTGTCAAATCTTATATAAACTCATCCTGTGCATAGGCATTGTAAGGTACCTGCAAGATACCCACCTATATATCATTCTAGCAGGCAGAGAAGAAGCCACAACACCTATTTCTGCAGAGGCCTAACCCCTACAGGAGAATCACAAATGTGGTGGTCTGACCATAGGGCAGCTGTGAAAGCGACAGTATCTACTAACTCAAGAACAGAGCTAGGTGCAAATTCCCAAGAAGGGCAGCAATAGCTAGAAGGCCAAGATCAGTCTGACATGGCAGATGGGCTAGGGGACCTACAGGTGAATTTTCCACAGTTTGGTTTAGGCATGGGATGAAAGTGAAAGTTTAGAGTAGAAACAGCCTCGGCATGAACTGCTCTGATTACCACTCAAAAACTGGAGTGTGGCATGCAGAGATTTCTGGGTTATGGCCGGTGATGCTCTTAGGATATTACACACAATGGAGTGAATTCATCTTTGCCTGAGGGTAGGAGCTGTGACATTCTTTGTGCACCCTTTTTTCTACCCTATTTGGGGGATTTCAAGAATTGGAAAAAATTAAAACATGAAACTAAGTCTTCATCTATATTGGCCATTCTTTAGTTAGGCGTTGCTGACTTAAAAGTGAAGTACATTTCTTTGCAAATGGTGTAACAAAGTTACAGATTTGTATTTTAAGTAGCATTAATACATTGTTTGAGATGACACAAATTTCAATTCTAAGCAACAACAGTAAAGAGAAAAGCCTGAAGGGGAAATGAGACAGCTCTGTTAGCAATTATCTCTACCCCCAATTCAGTCCTCCATAAACACTTCCCTAAATTTGCACCACTATTAGACAAGGAGACACACTTGAAGTAGCCCAAGATCCTTTAAGGACTTTCCAACTGACTTTGTAAATAACAAATCCAACAAAAGGAAAAGCTGTTGGTCACACAGCAATGAAAATCTCATCTGCTGAGAGATGATATTCTACCCATTGCTTGGGAAAGAACTGTGTTTCCACTTGTCCTCTCCATATTAACTTGCAGTATTTCCTTAGGTTTCTGGATTATTACAGCCTAATATATATAAAAGCACAAAGCAGTAAAATTCGTAACTTCTTAATCTCATCGTTTCCCAAAAATGTCAGAAAAACACCCTAAAATTCATTGTCTCTTAAGGACAGTAATGTCTCCAGCCACGGCCTAAGTGCCTCAAAGAAACAGAAACGTGGATAAAAGTTTCTGAATATTGCTGCAATACATAATATGGCTGTATTTTTGAACTTTCCACATTCTTTCTTCTGCTTGACTGGTCTTTATGCATTAACTAAACAAAGCTTGTGTTGGACTACTCCATCTACGCTACTGATGATGTCATCAGCAAACCATACCACAGGCATACGATGACAGAGAGCATACTGGTGATATGACAATAGACAGCTCTATCATACTTTCAGCTTGCAAAAGCATACCTTAAAAATCAACATACAATTGCTCAGTATGCAATCACGTGTTGTGCCACAGCTGTGATTTCATTAATTTTGAGAAAGAACACAAGCAAAATGTGTGAGAATGGTCAGGACAAACATCCTGTTGACCAGGTGGGAAGAGAGCCTGTCAGAGCTCTAGCCCCTTAATCAAAGTATGAAATAGAACCATATATGCTATCCTACATAATTACAGTCTTAGGCAGCAGAAGTTCATTCAGCAAATTTGAATGTGAACTAGAACAAAGCAGTAAGGGGAACTTAAATGCCTTAAATGTCTCTGACAAAAGTCTAATTGGTGCAGAAGTAGATTTTGCACACAGTCACTAAGAGTCAGGCAAGTTCTTCTACAAATCCCTCTGGAATTTATTCCTAAAGTAGTTGCAGCTTGCAAGATGCTAAGAGCTACCAGAAAATTCTGAAAGCATGGCCCATAAAGCCATGGACACTGGTACACAAAATAAGAGTTTTTACAGATACACAAAATAGAGTATTTAACATTAAGGTATTCAAAGGCAGCCTTCATTAGCACTGGCCTGCATGCAGACAGTGCACAATACATACACCAAGGACTTAATACTAAGCTTACTGTTCTGATTATAACCATCTTGCTGTTTTGGAGTTGCAGAACAGTACTGCCCTTCTTAGGAAAGCACTCACAGAAGGGTCCTCACTTCAGAGTGTATAATGCCAAAATGGATGGTGGGCAGCAGGCAGTCTAACCGTACATGCATGACTGACAGAAGAGATGAAGGCACGACATGATGTTCAAAGGTTTGCCAAGGTAGCACCATTTTTATTACAACGTACTTGTGAAACAACTGCCATGTCAAAGCAAAAATAGAAGTAATAACATGCTTATTTTTGCATTTATTATTCCTTTTCCTACTGTCCCTCTTCCTGCCCTGCACTCAAGGACCTCATCTAGAAAAACAGGGCTAGCATCATGATGCTTAGAAGTATTTTGAGTCTCAAAATATGATTCTTGGATTCCTCTGTGGATTTCCCAAATAAAATAAGATTATTTTCTGAGTTTCAGGAAAAAGGAGTATGAGGGCATTTTCATTTCCAGGGCTCTTTCCATTACTTTGAAAACTGTAAGAAACAGCAGTATTACAGAGACTAAGAAGAGGCTTTTACAGTCCTTGTGGCAGTTCAATCCTTTCCCAAACTCCATAAAGGACTAAATGCTGTGTGATCACATTCCGTATCACCAGATTTATTTAATTTTAAACTTGCCATCTCGGTTCCACAGCAGAGGAAGAGGCTGTATTTAAAGAAAATCTCCCCCTTCTCTCCACCCTGCCCCCAAAGGTAAGAAGTTTGCTTCCTGTGGCTGTCACTCAGCATACTCAGAATTCATCTTTCTTTCTCTCTTTAATTTTAAATGAAAGAGAGAAAGATATATCACCAAGGAGGGCAAATCTAAAGGAAGAACTGCCTCCGCTGCTATTTCAAGTGAAATTACTGGATTCGTTTAACTTTACAGATACCCTCCTACACCGCTGCTTAGCAAACACAGAGAAGACCTTCTCAAAATGCAACCACTTTGTCTTCTGTAACACTAGGGACAAGATTACACAAACACTAACTTTCACACTATTAAGGGAAGGGCAGATGATTTTCAGAAGCGATGGGCCACAGAATCCTTTATCACTTTCTTGTCCTTTTATCTCCGAGATTCTATCTCATTTCTCTCTCCCTAGTTAGCTCTTAAAAGGAGACAAAGCAAGAGGGAAATCAAATGCCTCTTTGCATGAACAGGAGCCAGGCAATTTTACGCCCCTTTCTATATACCTTATTTTTGGTTGCCTGAAGGTTTTCAAGTCAGAGAGGCTTGCCTAAGCATGCTGCAATAAAAGCTGCTATAGCCAGCTGCCTTAGTATCTAAAGGGGGCTCCTAGCAATCCTGTTGAATAACCCTGAGGCTAACCACCACCAAGGAAAACAAAATATTAAGATAAAAAGATTCTTTAGGTTGTTTCCTTATTGCTCTAAGTAGGAAGTCTCAGAGGGCAGTTCAAACTGGTTGCTGGAGTGTTCAGACAATGATCCCTCCCAGATGGCCTTGACAGGATGAGCTGACTCTAAGAAACCATTAGGTAGGACCTACTGGAAATGAACGCATAGTTTTCTGTGAATCTGTTTTTCTTGACATTAAGATCATTAATATTGACAACTACTTTTAATGTATGCTTCAGAACTGACAGATCACACCTTAAATCGATCAGCTGTTTAGATTTTTCAGTTTTAGTTACACAAAATAGTCTTATGGACTATCTTCCCCCTCATTTGAGACTGCAGCTTAGCAAAAAAACAACTCCTCTATTTCCTTTCTCTAGACTTACATGGTTTTTATGTTTTTCTTCTTTTTTTTTTCCTTTTTGACTTCCACTTCCTGTATTACATTTTTTTTCATCCCTTTTTGACGACTCCTTATGACCATGTCTCAGGGAGAGCTTTTTACTTTTACAATTCAGATGAACACTACATGCTGCTGAGGTTGGAGGCAATTACTCATGTCCCTGAAGACTTTGCATATTGCCACATAAAACAAAGACAAAAATCTTCCAACAGCAAGTTGCTGCCTGAGTCAGTACTCGTGAGCTACCTGCTCAGCCAACTTCAGGCAATCTTGCATATGCTGGTTTTTGCCAGCAAATTATTCTTTTTCATCCCCCACACTTCAGCCCGCCGGAGACAGATTTCCCAAGTTGCAATGCACCAGAAGCAACAGATTTCTCGGCACCCAGATATAACACATTGTCTAAAGGCTATGCTTTGAAAAGTTATTTTTATTTACCCATTTAACCTAGGGTGGCAAAGACAATATAAAGCAAAAGCATGAGAAGAGATTAAGCTACTTAGATTATATCATTTAAAATGATAGCTATAAAAATTAAAAGTATAGTATACTTAAATACAATAGCTATTGTGTTTATTTTTAAAAACTACCTAAAAAATGTTTTCAACCTGAGGATTTTCAAGTTCCAGGCTCTACATTTCCCTTCACCAGTCACAAAGAGTTTAAAAAGCATCAGTTTAAAAAGTATTTCAGAAGTCCATTGTTAAATAAATAATGTAAAGTAAAACTAATTTCGAACTCAAATTTCATTGCAAGTTTCAGAGTTATCAAATGGAAATTTTCATTTCTATTTTGTTTTATTATTAAGAATTTGGGGAAGTAACAGAGAAACTTAAAAGTTTGACAGTGAAACCACCAGCAGCAAAACAAACTCTACTTTCTTTCTAGAAACAAAAAGTAAAGACCCATGTATTATTTAAAAGAGGTCTTAAGTTTTAAGTTATTCCATTAAATCACCATAATAAATACCAATACCTCAGCTTTTATGTATTTGATTTACAGTAATTTGATTTGCTTTGTGAGTATCTTTTGGTATAGAGGGAATGAAAAATAGCAATTATAAAATGTGTTAAGCACAGGACTTTGTTTAAAAGCACATCACTTAAATTGCTAACAGTTCTTTCTTAAAGTACAAATTGCACTGAGAGATATGTAACGGTTTAGTCTTTGCCAAAATTAGCAACTACCATGTTTTATCAATAAACATAGTGAAGTGCTTATTTAGAAACTGTTCGACCCTACCCTTAGATGCAAAACAGATCACAAAATAAAAATCACAGATCCCCAACTTTCACTAAACTTCAGTGGGAGATTTATAATAAGAGTTGAAGTTCCCAATAAATCCTTAAATAACTTCAAAAATTATCACCTTAACTTAGTAGAAGTTAATTCCAAATTTAGAATCCCTGCAGTCTTCATCTAATAGTTACAAAAATCAGCATTCAGCCGTTGGAGGGGGAATGGGGGAGGAGGGGCATGCTGCTGGAGTGGGAGAAGGGGGAAGAACATTATATTTACTTATTGGCATACATTTTTAAAAAACATGTACTCATAAATGTCTAGCATTTAAACTCATGCTTCCTAGTAACAGGCCTCTCTAATACAATAAAGACATGAATACACCCTACCCACATAAGAGATCAGAATACAGGTCACAGCAACAGTTAGTTGCATGTCTTTTTTAATGGCTAAGAACATCATTATAATCAAGCTCTCCTTCCAGCATAGTCCCTCCCCCCTTTCTAATAGTCCAGGCTTAGAGACTTCCCCAACCCAAACGTTATGCTTGAACAGTATGGGATTTATTTTCATTTTAGGAAGTGAGGCAGCTCTTAATACAAGAACTCCCTTACAGCGTTTGCTGACCATTAGTCAGCACCTCCCTATGACCCATCCCTTTCCTCCGCTCCCTTTCAGTTCCAGATGCCGCCATTACCAACTTCCAGCTTTTCCTTTTTTGCCTGCAAAATTCACAAGCTGTTTTAGAAATTCCCTTGATGGTCAATAAGCTTTTTTCAATCAGAGTTCAATCACTTTGAACTCTTGGACAAACTAAACTCCTTTAATCTATGAGATTGGCTTTCTGTAGCCAAAAGTCTTCTTATCACCATTCTACAGAGTTACTTTTGCCCACCAACCAGGCAGCCAAAATTGTTTTAAATGCTTCAATTCAAACAAAACTGTAAGTGCAAGCTCTGAAGGTTGTTTAGGTTTTGTCTGTTTGCTTGGGTTTGGCTAGTTCAGCAGCTAGCGTATAAAATTCCAGAGACAAAATGTATTTATTTCATAACCTGTGTTTGGAAGATATACTGCTACTGATCTAGGAAGTGCCAATATGTACTATCACATATGAGTAATTTCAGCAGCTGAGCAATAGGACACAACTTTTCTGAATGTTAAGCAGTAAATTAGAGAACACAGTTAATGGAACAATATTCATCCCAATTCCATGTCAACTTCTCACAAAGCAAGCCTTTATACAGGCTACCCAATATACACCTGCCGGGACAAGCTGCGTGAACTGCAAATGAACGCAGGCTTACAACATGGCTCCATCATAGGGACTCACTGTCACTGCAAACTTCAGAATATATCCACCCTTCACCTTTAAACTCAGTAATCTAGATTGTAATCTCCAGATCAGAAGATGTAAACCAGTACCTGCAGGCAAAAAAAGGAGGATATATCGAGAGGAGAATGAAACCCCCAGTATCTTTTAAAATTAATATTCCTTCATAGTCATCCACAATTAGCCTGCTAAAACCTAACACTGAGCTCATATAATCCCTTTGGTCTGCCCTGCGCTCCAGTAATTTTCAACATTCTCATAAAATGTCAGATCTGTATTTAATGATCTGAATCAATTGCTTCTAGTCACCACTACTAAAGGCTTTTTAAAACAGATGTCATTTTTCACATTGATTTTGTGTTCAGAATTATGGAAGAAGGAAACAAACCACTCTGTTCTTCAGCTCCCAGTTTCTTAGTTTTGAACTGAGAGGCTTGAATAAACCAAAAAAGTAAACATTCACTTGGCTAATGCTTTCTGAGTTGTGGTTTAACACTTTATAGTTCCAGGTACTTACCCAGCAACTTCCTTCCAGAATTTATCACTCATGCATTGTTTAGTGTTATTTTTAAAATTTATTCTGCAATCACTTTATATCACTGCAGAGGTCATAATTTTATCATAAATTTAGAGGTCATAATTTAGAGGTCATAATTTTAAACTTTATCTCAAAACATTTTAAAAGTAAACTGTACATTAAAAAGAAATAAATTTCTTTCTAGATACCGTGACTCTAGTTCTATGAATTGGCACATTACACCTTCCAGTCACTCTTCTCTGATACTTGTTATCCTTTAAATATATTTTCAGAAATTTATTTCTTCAGAAAACTGTTACAAAATATTTATGTTCAAATGAGAACTGAAAAGGACTGTCACAGATCTGCCCATATCATGTTCTTCTCTACAAGAAACCTACTTGCATTTTCATGTATATCAAGAAGAACAAAACGTAACAGCATAACAAGGGCAAAGAATATGCTGCAGAAGACGGACAAAATAATCAGTATGAAACTGCGAATGCAGACAAAGCCCTGGAGTTGAGTGGCTCTATCTCAGAGTCCCCATTTCTTTGTGCTCCATTTCTCCTCATCTCTGAAGTGACTATTTCTATTCTGAGCTCTTCAGGACTGCAATCTCACTTGACTAACTAGATGGACCTTGATTGCAGTAGTCCTGTAATCTAGCATTCTGTCTGGTAACTCACGTACTCTACTACAGGGAACAGCTGCTTGGACAGCAAGCATCACCCAAGCAGCCAAATACCACCTTCTGTGCTGGAGCACGCACAGAGCTGGCTGGAAGCTGCCAACACTGCTTCCACAGGAGAGAGGAGGAGGAGGGCCTGGAGGCACACTCCTCCTGCTCACAGAGCAGGCCAGGAGCTGCTCTTTGCTGATTTTGTCAATGCAAACAACAGGGGAGGTAGTAGGCAGATGTCAGATTTGTTCCTTAAATACAGTAACTGCAGTGAGACCGTATCACACTATCAGTACACACAAGACAAATGAATCTGCTGATGGAGTCACTCTGTTACAATTTACTTAGAAATCCACTAGTGATGAGGGACTTCAAGAAAATAAATTTCCTGGATATCTTCATCAGATGCTAAGTATCTTATCTGAAAATCACTGTGTATGTTGGAGTAATAGATGTCCTCCTGCAGGTGAAAGCTGCTGAAGAACAGTTTGCACAAAAATAAATCATGTCCATGGAAAATTAATTTGCATCCTATCCAGAACTGTGCAAGGATCTAATAAACTGTTTAATTACTGAAAACTTGTAGTTATTTTGTGAGACAACGAAACTAATTTAAATTTCTGCACTTTCATAAAATTGAAGGGCACTACTCCAAAACAATGCAGATCTGAAAACATCATTTACCTGTCTCCATAACTGTGGAGCTGATTATTTATTTTCAGTCATGTAAGAAAGAAGAAAATCACTGTGAACTACTTCAGCACAGTACTAGGGGTGATTAATTAGGGAGTGGCAGAGGAAAGGATGAAACATCAAAAGAAAGTGAACAGTGGAAGTCTAAAAGAGGAAACATGACTTGCAGAGGAATCTGGCAATCTGGTAGTATCAACATCTCCTAAGGAGCCAAGCTTCATGAAGAGAAGCTGAAGCAGCCAAGGAAGGAGGTTGAAATCTGCAAGTTTACAAACCACAGGAAGAATTCTTGCCGAGAATGAACAAACTGTGAGTTCACCGGACAGAAATATATTGGTCTGGGAGATTAAACTGGGAAACAGACTCTCAATGGAATGGAAGGAAGTACTGAATAAAAACAGTATGAAACCTCTCCTACTCTCAGGCAAAGGAGGAATACAGAGCTCTTCAGCTCAGGTGGAAGAATTAACTCTGTTAAGCAGAAAACTATCACAGCAGAGCAACACAACTTATCAGAGAGACTAGAAACTGTAACAGAAGGATACAGCTGCATTTGAAGATCAGCAGCTGAAGAACAGTAAAAAGAACACAATGAAGCAGAAGCTAAAAGCTGATATAAAATTTTCGCAATATAAGAACAGATTTTGCTTGTTTTTAAATCTGTACAAGTCAAAATAAAGCTTTACATACTTGCAAAGCAAAACCACTGTTCCTTCTATTAAGCATCTGAAATGCATTGTAGGCATCAATTGAGAAACAGAAAAACATCATCAAAAAGCTGCAAAGCAATAAGTTTTACAGTAAAAAAATATATGCCAGCTGCATACAACGAATGTCCACTTCTCAATGCTAGAATTATATTTAGAAGTGTTGTGCAATTCCTCCTTCTCTTTTGAAAATCTTGCCCAAAAAAAATAAGAAAGGAAAAGTTTGCTCACTTTCACACTGGAAATTACTAGATGAAACACTTTCACTTCACCGTAACTGGTAACAACTAAGATTTTCCCTTAGTTTTGAACAGAAGGATTTTCTAAAACTATACAACAAATATCCCAAGACTCTGCAGAAATGTGCATGTATTCTATGTAAGGTGGTAACACCGTTCTCAGCGCAGAGAAAGCCAGCACTGACTTAGCAGTTTTGTGCACAAAGCTGCCCATTTGCTCCTTGCTCCCCTTGTTTTTGCTTTGCTGATCAAAGGAGTTGCCAAGTTTTTTCTTTACCATTACAAGGCAGGAAAAGTGGCTCTCCTCGGAGAGGCCCCTTGTGAAGGTCACAAAGGTTAGCTCCACAAGCCCTGGAGTCTGCTCTGATGCTGGAGTGATTGGCTGGCTTCCCTGCAGTTACCCTGCATTTCCCCTCCTTCACAATAGTGTGCTGGTTATGGAAACTAAATATGAAAGAAGACGGTGGGGGAGGAAAGAATTTCTATGGAGACACAGTTGAAAACACTCAGAAGTTATACTTGTTTCAGCAGCCTGAAAACCTAGCATTCTCAAACATCTGACTTCTTTCTGGAAAACGCAAATAAAAATTTCAGCATGCACACACCACATCCCCCCCACCCCCTCAACAAAAATTCAAAAGGAAAAAAAAAGAAGAGTGTTTTTTCTTAGAATACAAGCAAATGCATACTGTTCTGCCTTGGTCTGGAAAAAGTTATTTCTTAAGATGTTTACTTGCCCTATCCCTGGATTTAATCAACTGGAACCCACAGGTCACACCCTCTTAATGAAGATTGAAATGAAGCCAACTAATCAGGATTCAGATTTGTAGCACCTTCCAGCTCCTGAGCGGTATCACACCAGAGACATTTTTAAAATCTTACAGAATATATGAAAGCTTATTTATAGGCATCAGACCCCAATTACTTTTAGGTCCTAAAGTTAAGTAATGAAGATATCTTGGAATACCCAGCAAAACAATCATTACATTTCAGATGGCTGATTAAATACACTCCCCATTTTCTATAAATTCAAACCTCCCAATCCACAGGCAGCCACAACTATTTAGGTTTTTCTTAAACATAAAAAATCTAACCTGTAGTATATACACTGAAAGATCTAGCCACTTCAAAGCATCTACTCCTAGGAAACACATTCAATGTTGGTCTAAGTAGGGGAAAGTAGCATAAATTTTGTATATTGAAGAAGGAGCTTTTTGAGACTTAATATTTTGGGAGCAAAATTTCATATCACTTTACAAATAAAACTTTGATTCTCAGCATTACTCAAAAAGCTTTCTTACCACCCCTGAAGTTAAGCCAGGCTCTTTCCTCTCTATATAACTGTAGGTGTCAAGTTCTGCCTCCAGTGCCATCACCCATATGTTTGGACAGGTGAAGCTGATTAAAACTCAGCCATCAGTGTGTTTGATGCTGACCCCCACCTCTGCAGCTGTTTTGAGTTCATTATATTACCAGGAGTCAAAAGTACTTCCAGAAGTAGTCAAGTTGTACAGCCCCACTAACTAGGTATTTCAATCCATTTAAGTACTCTCAAGATTTAACAATATCCAGTAACAGAGAAGCTCTTACTACAGCCTCTTCTTCCTATGAGGAATCAACAAGCTTCCTCTTCCTCCCTAGTCACCTCTGTTCACAAAACATCTAGGAAAACAAACCCTGCTGTATTGGGAGACAGCAATACATGACTGACAATGCCAGAATCCTAAGGAAACTAAGCTGAAAACAATAAAATACATCATTAAAGAAGAAGAAATATCATAGTTCATATAAAAGCATAGAAGTGTAACTGGGATTTTGATCCAGTTAGTTAGATCTATTCACCTGTAAAAATATATAGCAAAAAGTACAGACACCTCAAGGGGTCTCCAGAACTGCTTCACCTACAAGTCCAGATTCAAATGCAGAAGCATCAGGAAAGCAGGGAGAAATCCGCACAATAGCCATACCGTAACAAAAAGCAAAAGGTATATATAGGAAAGAACTGCACCTGATCATCATTAATATTTATTGGAGAAACTTTTTAAAAAAAGCACAAAAACACAATACCAAATTCCTCCTTTCCTCTTTTGCAGGAGAGCTTTTATGACCAACACTTGCCTTTTCTTTTTTTTTTTTTTTTNCTGTAATAAGAGATAGGTGAAAACCTTACCAAACTTCTCAAGCCTCTTTGGCGATGGCTACAAAGGCCAGCACACCTAGCATCTACCAAACCCAAACCCTCCTCAGCTCCCATGCAAATGCCAGGTGCACAATGTGCTGGCCAGCAGAAGACACGGTCACCAGATTACCTGAAACATTTACAATGCCAACAGATCACTTACCTTTCAAACTTGCCATGACAACAAAACGCAAGAGGAGAAAGAATTGACTCAAGAGTCAGTAACACATGCTATTTTGCTAGCAGGCACATCTTTGACCACCTCAGTATGGGACAAAAATTCTTATCCTTCTGGGTGATGCTGCTATGCAGGCAAAAAGTCTCCCATGGTATATGCTGTGCCAAGATTAAGGCACTTCTGGCTCTGCCTTTGTTACTCAGACGATAGAAGTACAAGGCAAAAAATCTCCTTTTGCCATCACCTACTGAATCCACACTAGGAGACTCTGCTGATACAATCACATCTTCTGAGAGGTACTTACTTCATGACTACATTAACCTACTCCTATCTAAGGAATTACATTCAGTACCTCAAAAAGGTGGAGCAGCATCGCCTTACTGCAACTCCTGTATTCTTACAAACACCATGCCTCAGAGGAAGGAAGAGAAAACAAAACAAAATATACTTAAATATCCAAGAATATCAAAACCAACAGAAGACACTATGAAATGAACAAAATAACCCTCCATAAGCCACAAGACCAAGACCCCACCCAAACCTGTAACATGGGAGAAGGCTAAAGTTCAGGGCGATGGTTTTATATGTTTTTAGGTAAAGGTTCAGATTGCTGTAATTCTTTAATGATGACACAACTGGGCCAAGGAACAGACACGCTGCAGCCAGCCCCTTCTTTCTGCTGTATGTAATGCAGGAGTAACTTCCAAGACAGCTTTGGAAAGCAACCCCCTTCAAAATGACATTTTTAAGAAAATGCTGAGTACTTCCCTAATACAAGACTCAGGCAATACAAGAATCTGTCAGTGGATGCAGTACCAAGTGCCCTACGTCAATCCTGAAACTGTACAGAAAAAAGATGTCCAGAGCTACTGCCTTTTTTTGAGCAAGTTAAAAATACAGGAAAATTACTAAAAACAGCCTGAACACCTATCTTTCTCAAAATTTCAATTGAAGAGAGTTTCCTGTATGGCAAAAAGCTTAAACATTTCATTAGGTACCTCAGTTTCTTTCAGTTTTGTGACTTACGATGTAACCAACAGGTCAATAAGGTCATAATTTCTAAGTTAACAAAAAATTACAGAAATTCATCACAGAACATGAAAGAAGAATAAGGACAAAAACAAGGATGCAGACCGAAACCAGCTAGTTTCACACCTTCTATTTCAGCAATATGGATGACCCAACCCATCAAATATCACGTGACCTCCAAAGTTATGTTTTCAGCTTAAACTATGACAGGCTTTATTTTTTGTATTCAGCCTATAAACACTAGTAAACTTAATTTTATGTTGTTTAAAAGTGGCCAGTATTTCTTGGAACCTTCAGTTCTGACATCGTATAAAAATGTAACTCCTAAAATTTTTTACACCACAACAACTGAATCAAAGCAATCTTACTACAATTTAATTGTTCACACCAGACAACCTCACATATACCCATGCAGGTAAACCTGATGAACTAAAAACAAAACTGCAAAATGCTTTGTGCCTAATGTTTTAAATAGAAAGTTACATGAGAATACAGAGGTTTTCCAATAGGAAAGGGAAGCAGGACAAAGAACTCAACAAAAACACACATGCCAAAATGCTTGTTACGAGGTAGCTTAGACCAGTGGAATCCAAACTTTTTTGACCACAAACGCTACTAGTAAAAAATTTTTGAGTATGCACCCCCAATATATGTATAAATTATATACATGTACTATATATTATGTACATTATAAAACATAAACAAAATTAGAAAGCAAAATAGAATGAGCTAAAGATGAACTAAACACTTTTTTTTTTTTTAATTTATTAATGGTACAAAAAACATTTTCTTCCCCCACCCCAATGGACTGCCTTGCACACTGCCTGGGATGCACGCACCCCACGTTGGAGACCACTGGCTTACTCTGTCTAAAAGGTGAATGTCATCCTTCTGAAATGCACTCAATTTCAGAACTTGGAATATGATTTCCCCTAAAGTAGCCAAAAATATAATTAAATTGCTTTTAAAGTAAATTATGCTGGTTGACCACTCTGCTCTTATATGTTTGTTGTACAACTATTGGAAAGGCTGATGAGAGCTATACTTTAAATCAAGACTAAAAACATACATGTTTTGTTTGTAACAGACTTTTATTTTTAACAGGGATCATATTTGTTACATTCCACCAAACGTTGTTGAGACTTCTAGTGGTGTAGGGAGGAGATACGGCAAAGCTGGCAGCATTTAACACTGCAAAATATTATTTTACAAGAGATTACACAGTTTCACCTTTCCAACTGGGAAATCCATTTAGGTACATTACAACTACTACCTGAAATTAGAAGTCTCACACTGAAAGCTACTGGAATTTCTGTTGCCTTTCTATTTGCATAAATGCAAAGAGAAATCTGACCTGGAGTTCATGCCGAAGGAGATCCAGTCCTAATAATTCTCCACCAAATACAACACAATTGGTAGAAGGGGTGAAAGGAGGAAAAAAAGGTTGTTTTAGTACAAAGCCAAGTCTAATTCCAGAAGACAAAACAAAATCATAGCCAGCAGTAAAGCCAGCCCTGACATAAAAGGCACAAGCTACACAAAGACAAGGTTTCCCCCGTTCGCTGCTTGCTGCAGAGAAGGAATCCTTTAGTTTGCCACAATTTTAATATCACCGACTCACATCTAAAGAGCGACCAGCCAGTCATTGACCACCTTTTGAAACCTACCACCTCAGAGGATGCTGACTTTAGCCTGAAGGATGCTCTATTAAGAAAACAGAGCTATGACAATCTATATAGATATTTATGTCTTCTAAATGTTATTACTTTTTGCTAGATCAAAAGATTAGGTGTTCAGAATGTACTCGAGCTAATGGGAAGTGGGACAGGTTGGAGATTCAGCACTACTCTTAAGGATTTTTGAGTCACTGGGCCACAGGGTTCCATTTCTACATATGGTTAAACAGAAAAAAAGCACATGCCCAGGAAACCAAGAGAAGAGACAACACTTTGAACACCTTAGCCTTATTTTGATTCAACACTCCCCAAGCACATAGTAGTAGCACCTCAAGACAGTCATCAGAAAGACTCAAGTTCTGCATCAGTACAGTTGACTCAAAAAAACCTGGTGAAGTGGCAGGGGAAATTATGGTCCACTTACTAAGCCTACATTTGTTATGTGAGAGTGCTATTTATAATGTCACATGCTGGAACTTGTTCCCAAGCTAGCTAAACCTACATGCTTAATTGACTCAATAGACAATGCTGCATTGTCAAGACTAATCTTTTCCTACAGGCTACAGTTTCTAAACCATGAAAGCTTTTATACATTTTAATGTTCTTAGCAGTTCCAAAACTAGAAAACCTCAAAATACACACACACACACAGAGTACGTATTTGGGTAGATACTATATTGACTACCACTAAAATTCATATATACATACGCAAACTGAGTCATCAGAAAGTCCAAGCATTTTAAAGAACACAGGAGCCAGCAGGTTCTTTAAATTCCTATTTCAGACATCCAAGATAGAAGGGACTAAGGAAGAAAAAGCCTGCCAACAGATTCATGTCACCAATATACACCATGTGATGCACAGAGCAGCAGCTCTCACATTACACTAGATTTTGACTAAGCCACCTTATAAAATGTTTGTTTCAAGTTACTTCCAAAGAGTAAGGTTTTGAGAAGAAACAAATCTACTTCTAATTAGTTTAAAGTCTGAGAAGTTGTCAATTAAGAACTCATTTAAAACAACAAAGATTACCTTGAATGCTGCAGACAGACTGAACTGCCAACTCCTGCAAACTACTTTTTATTCATATTGATGAAAAATGCTTTCAGGAAAAAAAGCACGTTTAGGGAAAAAAAAATAAGAGTTCAGAAGATACTAAGTTCTGCACAGTAAACAAGTTTCGTGAAGTAATTCAACAGTGAAATGGAACTTAAGTTTTTCAACATCCGTATACCAACTATCAAAATAACTGCTGAATTTTACAAATTGAAGTGATTCAATTACTATTTATTTAAAAGAGCAAACCAGCTCAATCTCTTCTATAACCGGCTTCAGAAAGCTGAAGTTCAGTATCTTAGAATCCATCAAGCAATTCTGTTTTTTTAATATTCCTCCTGCCTCCCCCAAAACTGATGAAAAGAAACACCTTAGACAGCAATGCTATTAAATCTCAAAAGCTCTTGAGAAGCTTTAGGACAACATAACAAATAAAGAAAAAATAATTAAACTATGCCTTCTCAAACTATTGCCAGATGTAAGCAACTAGCAGAACTGAGTTCTTCATAATACTGCCAAGCAACTCTGACAAGGGCACTTGAGTTCTTTAAGAAGCTGAAAGTCAATTGTGATCAGCTGGTCTAAATGCCTATAAACCACACAACTAAATACACCAAACATTTACCAAAAATACAGAGACTAAAAGTCAAGCTAAAAATTAAAGACATCCATGTATGGATGTCCATATATTTTTCTGTTCAGACTGGCTGTTCAATGAGTTTATGTTTCAAATTTTTATAGTTAAAATAATGAAGATTGTATTTGAAGTCACTCTTTTTGTTGCTAGTATCTCAACAAGATAGCACTCAACAACAAAAAGTCTTCCCTTTTAAAATGGCAATGCCTCACTGTAAACACAGCCTTCAAAAGGATGTATTCAAGTACATACATTTCTTGAACACAGCAGTCATGAATGACATTGCTGAGCATGCTGCATCCAGCACACTGCTGATAAAACCTGTTTCAGATAATCTGCCGTATCTCATGCTTCATTAACTCAAGTTGAAAACAACCTTTTAAAACAAAGGAGGGTTAAATTAACAACCATCATGTCTTTCCTCTATAATGCATCTCCCCCTTCTAATTTTCCATACCAAGCAGCCATCAGGTTTATATTGTAGGAGGATAAGACAGCTTTGCAAAAACAATGTATTACTCCCTTTAATAATATACTGAAGGGCATCTGGTCCCATTTGTTTCACTTTTTTCTGATCTTCACAAAAACACCATTATTCAACCTGACTGCAAAAATGAAAAGAAAAAGCTGTATATAGAAAACTGCTAAATTACTTAAAGCATAAAAAATGGACTCCAAAAAGCCAAGCCATGTTGGAAAGATGTTCTTTCAGTTGCCACAGGGTCTAATGATATTTTGACAAGACTGCAATTACGCTTCTGTTACAAGAACAGATCTTGTTCTCCACGTCTTGCCAGGATAATACTGCTTTTAATTAATGCTTTTGTTGTGAAGTGTACCCTCAGGCAGTAATAAGTTTTATAATAATTTCAGTATGTAGCATGTATTTCCCCACACCATTTATTCAAAATTTCTCATCATTCGGCCTCATAGATAATGCCCAAGCCTTACTTCCCAGAATTCTTCAAAACATGGCTAAACACTGTTGTGCCTAGCAAAACACTGTTAAAACATGTCTTCGTGTGATTGTTTTCCTCTGCTTCCCTTGAGAAGAAAGGAACATTATGTGCCTATCAGACTGGCACAACCACAAGAGAACCAAATTTCCTTTTAAACATCAGTCCCAGTTTCACTTTGAGGAATCGGCACACACGTCTGTCTTCTTTTCAAACAGTTGATACATGCTTTTAGTCTATTATTTTTATTTTTTTTTTTAGATTAAAGTGGTATCTGTATTTTAGTAGACTCAGCTCTCCAAAGTGTTCGAGCACTAAAAGCAATAGTAAGTTTATACCTTCAACAATGAGAGGAGTTAACGTTAAACATTATTTCCATTTATTTTCCATTACTTTTTTTGTTTCTCTAATAAAACAAATCCAATATTCTGCCTGATCTCTCAAAAGAGAAATTAATTTCAGAATCCTATCCCCATTTCATGCAGAAACAATCTTGCATGACTTCACTGAAAACAAACACTGAAATAGAACAATATTTGGTAAGAATAAATGTACGTATTGTCAACAGTGAAATTCATGGATTACATTATTTGGCCTTTATCAAGAAGGTCAAACTAGGTGACAGCCATATCTACTATTTTCAAATTCTCTTGCTGTTGCTGGAAGGCGCATCTGTCTAAAAGAGCACCACTTGAATTTTTTAGCCAGGCTGGACTTGTTCGTGCAGCCTAAAATCTGATGAACTAGTAAAAACAGCAGCAGGTTGAACTCCAAGTTGTGTGATTTTGATTTGCAAAAGCAACCAGTGGAAGAGTTCTAAGGCTTGCAACATCACAGAAAATGAAGTTATTTAGTATGAACTCTATTTAAACAGCTTAACAGACATAAGACCACTCACACAAACAATGTAATTGTGTATATGTAACTATTTTTAGAATCAAACCTACCACAACTTTGAGCTTTGCAGTTTTAACTGCCACTTTCTTCTACACCACTGACATACTTGCCCAGCAAATAACTACTGACAGACTTAATCAGAGAGGTCAAAGCCAAACCAAAAATAAAGATATTAAGCACACAGGCTTTCCTTATAAGAAGTGGTTGAATTGCTACAATCAATAATAAACCACTGGTTGCCTCTGAACAGCATGCTATAAGCATTGATTAAAGAAATTATCCTTTTGACCCTTCCCCTTTTCTTTAAGGAGAAGCCTGACTGTGTTACTCAGTTCCCAATATGTTTCTCAGAATGAAGCAAAACATAACCTTGGAATGAAAATGGATTAATCAAACCAAAGCAGACTGAATCAAGAGTTAAAATACTAGACTTGTGGTAATCAATCTTAATACTATTAGTACCAAATCATTCACTAAAGAAGGAAGCATTCAGCCTCTAAAAACCTGTAAATTGGCTTCAATTACCTGTACAAGCAAAAAACTTGTATCTTGATACAGAGCAGTATTAAATAAAGAAATTGAAGTCATTAATTTTTACTGTCTCTCTCCTGTTGTTACTCTGTGGCATTACCACCAATGGCATATCTAGTGCTACTAGAATGAAAAAAATAGGTCACAACCTAGAGTATTAAAAAAAGCACATAACTCACAACTGAGATTTCCTCCCTCTCTATATGATTTTTGTCACACCGGCTAAGCTGTATAAAGTTACTCTGTAAAGACTATTAAAAAATACATGAAATAACTTCAAATACAAAGATTTCCAGAATCAGAACTACCACCTTTAGATCTCAGGCATATCTGATAATTTCTACTTTGAAAGAACAGAAATTTCATGCTATACAAAGCCCTTAACTGGATTTACACAAAATATCTAAGTCTAACACTGCTATACCTTTTCATTCCAAGGATGTGTCAATCATTGAAATTCTATATTGAACGCCAAGAATTTTAATGACATTTATTTCTTAAAATGTGTTTGGTGTTATAATTCTGACTTCTGATTAGAATAAAATCATATACCTTTTGATTTATGTATCCGATGGTATACATATGGGCGAATAAAATGTTCACAGACTAGCTGAATACATCTTTCTGTAATGAACACATATGCTGAAACTATTTGCTCTATCATCATATAGTAGGAAAGTTAATTAAAGCATTCAAAGTTTACTTTAGTTTTACACAGCATAGCAGTTAAACCAAGCTGGTCAACTGGAAGAACAAGTCATAAATCAAAAAGGAGCTGTGTGTAGCAAGGAACAACTTCAATTTTTATTCTGGTGTTTGAGATGAACCATAACTGCAGTAACTATTGACATAAGGAACAGAGAAGAAGAGATCTAAAAAAAGCATTGAAAGTTTGTAAAATACTACAGTTTATTCACACTTCTAAATGTCTAGTAGAATATCTGAAGACAGACAATGGTACAGGCTTGAATTCTTTGTTAGTATCAGTTCCTCCAAGAATAAACCATGACAAATTCCTTTACTAGCAGACCTGCACCTACATGTTTCTTGTTTCCCCACATCAACTCCTGTTGGTCAGACACTCAGTATTCTTCATCATCCTGCTTTGCCTATGGCAAATAAAACAGCCACCTGTATTTCCTGAGCAAAAAACACAGTGCAAAACAAGCCTATCCCTCCTCTTCAGCTTCTATATCAAGCCTTGACTATAGGAAATAAAGCAGTAGTGTGCTAGTTTTGTCACTGAAAAGCATAGTACACCATATTGTACAGGCATGCAATTATAATTTCAAACTGTCATTACTGCTTAAAACTAAGCTAAAATCATTACCTGTTTTATTGCTTTTGTGGAACAACTTTGCTTCAATACAAGGGAGAAATGAAGAAATACCAATTCTGCATTATTTTTCAGTTCCTTTCTATTTCAGTCTCCCTATAAGCCCTCCCTCACATTACCTTCTGTATGAATTTGTACCTTGCTCTACACTTCAGTTTTGCTCGTAGCTGTGCTTCAAGAACTTGCAAGATGTTTAACACCACCACCACCACCACCCAACCTCCCCAAAAAACCCCAAAACTCTGGTGTGGATACAGTTATGAACAAAATTATGTGATTACCCTTTTCTTAATAAAGCTTGCACTTTTTATGATCTATTCTACTGATGTAGACCATCAGAACATCTGAGATTTTTTGCTTGTACAGGTGTACTTACAAAACTTTGGAGGACAGACAAGTACTTATTCTGATTTTACCTGGACCAGTAACAGTCAGAGTCGCAACAGACCTACTACTTAAGAGTTGTGCTGCATAAATACACTAGTTTCAGTGTTAAATATCCCACTTAAAAATAGAACAACTCAGCATATTTATCAATACTCCACTTTAGATCTAAACCACTCTGCTTTTGTAAAAGCGTTTTTTTTCCTCCGTTTTATTTTTAGCATGCTTTGATCAAATTCTTACTGAGAATGGTTTCGTGGGAATATTAAAAGTCACTCATAGGTCAGTCATTAGTTGAGCTCAATATGTTTTTCTTGTAGTAAGTTTTGAATACCAGGTGTACAAAATTTACACTGTTAATAAACTAAAATCAATATTCTGATCCCTCATAAAAAGTTGTCTACATTAAGATGTTGATTTTGTGCAGATTTTACACTCTTAAGGGCTTGGACAGGCTGAAACTCTGTTGAGCACTTGTAGGCTTAAAAATTAAACACTCATACGCAGTGACAAAAATCCAAGCTGTCTTCCTCCCAACACTCTTCCCAAAACCCACAGTATTTCAGATCTTCCAGTTTAGCTAGACGTTTTTCACACTGATAAATTACAAGGAAAGAAAAGATTCTATACAGAGGTAACAAAATTTGGTTTCAAAACAGCTTTATTAGCATATTATCCACAATAGCATAACACACCATACTGGCTAACAGCCCAATTCAATACCCAAGATTTTTTTAATTAAAAAAACTAAAACAAAACACAAAACCAACCAAACCCAAACCAAAACAAAAAACCCCAAACCAAAAAAAAAAACCAACCCCAAGAAAACCAACCACAAAACCACCACACACACACACACCTTGCTGACTTCAGCTGAATTTAGTTCACACATGAAATTTGTAACTGCAGCAAAGCCAAGTTTACACATATTGTTAGAACTTTTTAAAACCAAGCTCAGACCTCAGTGTGTCAGCTACAGAATGCATACTGGACCACAGCCAAGTATTACACTTATCCAACATTAAAGTACGTCTTTTTTCTGTCTTTTTAATTGTCAGTCCTAAGTAACTAAGATGTGTCTTGGTGGGATTGGAAGAACCATTGTGTTAACCTTGTTCAGTTTCTGTGCAACAGGAAGGTAGTAACTCTACACAGATGTCTGCAATAAAACTTCTTCAATTTCGGTTTACAAGCCAGACAAACACCAATGCTTTTTAATATTTTTCCCCCTTCCATATGGCTCATTAAGAACTGCTTTTCCCCATTATTTTATTTGCTGGTTTTGAAGTTCATATTAAGCTACATATTAATGCATGGTTTTATTTATTAAAAAACAAAAAACCCCAACAACCACCAACCTCCCCAAAAAACCTATCCAAACCAATGATTTGTTACACCAGCTTATCTGGACCATTTCCACTGTCTCCCACTATGTACCACATACTCCTAGCAGAAGACTGACATTTTCTGTTAAAGACACTGAAATAGACCATCTTACACCATGTTTCAGATTACTCCATTCAATGAAATCTGTGCTTCTATAAACAGCATGGGAATGCAAATTCCACAACAGAAGAAGAGGCTGATCACATATCTGCAGGAGCTCAAACACAAGTTTTTTGTTTTGGTTTGTTTTTTTTTAACCAAATATCTCAAAATACAATTTTAAAGAGTGAAATTTTGTAGAGTTTTTAAGCTAATTTTCTTGAGGATTGCAGTCAATCAGCTCTCTGACTTTTCATTCAAGAATAGCTAGTTTTGTTGAGCATCGCCATAGCTGCTAGGATGTGGGTAGAGATTAACTGAAAAACCAAAAGGATGTCTTTTCTGGAAGTTCATAATAGAATTTGAATTCAAGGAAGACAAGAATAAATGTTATGCCTTATTACTGGCTTACTCTTGGAATGACTGTGTTTAATATTCACAATGAATTTGTTTGCAACTAGGAACCAAAGAATACTGCTTAGAAACTTGAGTCAAGAATTAAAAAGTAACATTTCAATGAAGCCTTTTAAAAATATTTACATCGTCTCTCCTGAAAATGTAGTTTTATCATTCAACTCAGCTATTATAAGGTTGATCAAGATACTATTTGATTAAGTTGCAGGGCAAAAGAGAGTAAAAACAGGCTTCAGTTAAATCTAAGATACATTTATTGCAGACAATACAAATGGATCAAATGCTGCCTGAAGCTGCCCAGGATAGAGCAATGTAGAATCCACCTATTTATCCATAGGAAACGGTAACAATATGATGTTACATTGCAGAGAATAGTATTGACAGTAATTCTAAAAAAAAAAAAAAAAAAAAGAAAAACAAAAACAAACAAACAACAAAAACACCAAAAAAACCCCCCACAACCAACAAGCCCCTCCTCTAAACCCCCTAAACCATTCAGTACATCCCAAAGAGTAAATCAAAACTGTTTTACTGGCTCCAAAATTGCATTTGGTCTTCTAGAAAAATATCACTATAAATTTGGAGGGATAAATAAATAAATAAATAAATTTTAAAAAAATTGATGGCATTATTTCCTACAGTTCTGATAAAAGTCACCAATGCTGTACAAATTATTTTAAAAGCTCTAAGAACAAAAAATATTTGGTTTATGATTATATTGAATATTAGATTAACAATACTAAAATCCATCAGCAATACTTTAAAGAATAATGGCTTGTTTTGACTAAAAAGGAAAACTGGATTCCTATGTCAGATGGAATGACTCCACATGCATCTCTCTTTAGTGGCATCACTGATTTAAGGCTTAATTTACTCTCATGCAGCATCTATCTCTACTTCTTCCTCTAAGCAATCACACCATGAACTTGGATCAGAGAACTGATCCAACTGAAAAAAATATCATTACAGAAAAAAACTGGTATATGGCTCATGACATAACTACACAAGTAACTATGCCACAGCACAGCAACAACTATGAAACTCAGAGAGGCTGCCTTAAAGTCTACAAACAAAGCTTGCTTTCACTCTTCAAACCCAACTTATGCTAACATAAGAACATCTTTAACCTCATTATGCTCTGCTGTCTTCCCGTGAGTTTCTGTACTCCCATCCCATGTGCCATGACAAGTTCTCCAGCTGACTTGCAGAGAAAAATTAAAAATGTAGCAGTAAGAACCAGTGAGTAAGACCCAAAATAGACCAAGTACCATTGCTGATGAAATGACCACATCTATGTATAGATAGATGTGGTTACCTTGTATTATAGGCCCACTACTGGAATCAGCTATGAAGTTAACGTTGTAACACTTTTTTTTTTTTTTTTTTTTTTCAAAAATCAAACTACATTAAAAATAAGACACACTTTTGCATTAGAAATATGTTTTTCTCTGTTCTATCTAGTTCTCTTCTCTGTTCTATCTTGTTCAGAAACCCATAATTACAGAACACCAAGAGTACAAATACGGAGGATGATTTCACAGACAAGCAGCAATTTCTTCTATTTTGAATAGAACTCCCTGCTATTATGACTAACACACAGCATATAGATCATTTAAGAAACCATGTCATGTGCTAGCTGAAATGCAATTGTTATATTACACATTCAGTAACCTGTCAGAGCTTCAAGCAAGTTAAAAGGAATTGCATAAATATGATCACAATAGTAAGCAATAAGCTAGAAAACTGATACATATCAACCAGGCATTCCAGGAAGGCAAGTCCCTGTATGAATTACTCAACACATACAAGACCGCGGAGTACAGTACAGTCATTTGGACAACTTATTCGATGTAAGATGGGACATCACCACACATGACTATCTTACGTATAAGAAACAGATTGAGTAAGTTTCTTAATTGCTCTTTTCTCTTTTTTTTTTTTAATGCTAAGAAAATCCTACCTAATGCATGTAATTTCATTTTTTTGGCTAGTAGAGAAACTACAACCCATTTAAAAAGTCATTAGGTGTGAGTTGTCCATCAGGAGCTACACTAGATGTTCTGCTCTGCTGCAGAAAACCATTTTCTGAAGGAGCACATTAATAGGAGGTTGTGGGATCTCCATCCCTGAAGGTTTTCCAGACTTGGCTAAACAGTCACTTCTGACCTGACTTAGCTTTAGCAACATTCATGCTTTCAGCAGAAGGTTGGATGGATGATCAAGCTTCACTAAATACTAGGTTGGCTAGATAACAATAAAGACACTAATGGCTGTGTTTGTGAACTTTGGGGGGAAAAAAACAAAACAAAACAAAACCAAACAAACAACACAAACTTGTCTAGATCACCTGGTAAATTCATGGCTCTTCAAATCCTCCAGTCAACTTAATATACTAACAATCCTGAAGCTCCTATGCAGAATTAATTAATCTTCACTGCTGGGAGAAGAAAGCTTCCATCTGAAGCACGCAAGTTTTTTTAGACTCAGACAATTGTCCCTTTTTATCCGATTATTTACTGATTGCCACATTTGAAACACATATTCAGTATCACAAAATCAGTTACAGCTGGTTGACAATCTAAAAAAACCTCACAAATTTGGAGAGCCAAATACTTTTCTTCTGATTACTGAACTGTTGTGATACGTAGACATACTGCACGACACAGAAAAATACGGAGTAAGCATCTGGTACTGAGATGCTAGGAAGTAAGGTATGGTATTGACAGAAGCTATTTTGTAACTAATCTTAAAAGCAGAATATGAATTGACAGTTCCAAAGCAAGGCTGAGATTGACATTCTTTCAGCATTGCTGGAACTGAAGAAACATATATGAAGAAACACAACCTGTCTTCCAAATACCCTGGCATTGCTTACTTCTCTAATGTTCCATTCAATTAAAAACCTAAATACATGTGTAGTATCAGCTACAAGACAGGTATTTTATTCTAGAAACGAATCTCACTTGAATTTTTTTTAATGACATACAGAAGAATCATTTTACCACACCAGCACACTTCCGTTTTGTTGGAGCAGCTCCCAGACATAAGCTGGAAGCAAGTGCAGATGACCTTTCCCTTTCAAGGTGAATGCACCAACAGAAGTATTTGCATCCCAAAGTTCATACGGAAGACTCAGCTTCTGGAGACACAGCAATCATAGTAGGCATTAAGTTCCAGAAACCAACGACTAGAAGATCTGATTAGGAACAGCAAGTGGTTTTTTAAAAAAAAAAAAAAAAAAAACACACACAAAAAAAACCCAAAACAAAACAAAAAGCAGCTACAGGATAAGGATAGGTCCTGATATGACATAACAAACAATTACCAGTAAGAAATTAAAAACAAACAAACAAACAAAGAAAAAAACCCACAAAAAACAGGAGGGAGGAAGCAGCAGCTTTTGCACCAGAGGTAGGCCCTGGTCAACTTCCACAGGGGCCTATACACTAGGATCTACACAAGAAAAATAGCAGCAGCATCACGAAGTTTCCCAATGACACAAATTTCGTCTTGGTCAACTGCTAACTGCAAAGAACTGCAAAAAAAAAGTATATAGAGTGAAAGGACAAGCAGCAGAAGGAATAAATTGAACTTTTTACTTTATTTTTTTTAGATGAAAGGTTCAGAATGGTGGATGTTGTAAAACATTCTTAACCTTTCATCTGAAAAATAACAAAAACTGGAGAAGGCTTATAGAAGGGCTGCAGAGATCACTGAAAAAAGCTTCTATTGCAGGAAGACCCAGCAGGTTAGGACTCTTCAAGTTTCAAAAGACGTTAAGACTATCTTTTCCAGAGGAAAAGATACCAATCTTGAGCAGGACAAATATGCATCAACTGTTCATTGCCACTTCCAAAATAAGAACTGAGCATCACTGAACAAAGCTGATGGGAGGGAGCCAAGCTTAAAACAGAATGAAGGCGTTTCTTCATGCAGTGGACAGACAACCAGTGAAAGTCCTCACCAAAGCATGCAGCAGATGCTGCAAGTTTCTATGGCCTCAAGGGGAGGCAGCACAAGTCTTGGAGGACAGCTGAAAGAGATGTCACAGAGAGTATCACACATGCTTACCCTCTTAGTCTTTCCAAGAAATTAGCTCATGACCACTACCAGCAACAAGATACTGATCTGGACAGGCACTTGGTTTGAATCAATATGGACAATTTAAAGAGATGCTGCTAACAAGTTCTCTTACAAGAGCAAAGCTGGCAGGGCCCAGCAGTTGCTAGGTTTTAAAATTGAACATCTTATCAAGAACAGCAGATGAAGACTTAGGGAGAACAGCATAGCTACTTCTGCCGCCTCCCTACTGCCAGTATTCCTATTTTTTATCTCCACTTCAACCACACATCATCTTCTGAATTTTTTCCATCACCCAATCATTGTAAGTATACCTTAGATGTATCACACAAAAAACCACCTATATGCAACAACGCGACATTTTCATCTGATTCTGCAGTTCAGCCTCGCTATGTCCACCAAAAGCCAGATATTGGCTCGGTAGGATCCACTAGAAGTGTAACAGTAGGAAATTCTCAGCTGATGTAAAACACTGGGCAGGATCATGAGCTAAACAGCCTAATAGCTTTGACAAATAAATGTGTTTTCTTTAGCAGAAATATTGCCTTGAATGGTATGCAAGTGATATACTAACCTAAATGAAAAGCTACGAGTCCTAATGAAGTGCAAATGAAAAGACTGTTTTATGAAGCACAATGTGACAGCACCAGTTGCTACTGCACTGCAGTCTGTATATCTTTGTTTAATATAACTTTTTTTTTTGGACTCATCAGTTCGATAAAGTAATTGCTTACAAGAATTTGCGTCTTATCTATTTTTCTGCAGCTTGCAAAACAGACAAAATATTTTTAGCTGAAAGTCAAGAACTGAACAGCATCCTATACAATAAACGAACATGTACATCTGCTTCTCTTACAGACGGTGTATCTTGCAGTTTGACTAAATGAAGAGAGACAAAGTATTTGCGTATCTACCTACATATGGTAGGTGGAGCTGGAATATCTTAATCAACTGTGGGTATGTAATTGGTTGGTATTCTAAGCTCTTCTAACTTCATATCACAACTGCAGGTAAGGGCAATACAGATGAAATATATTTGTCTGTAGAAACTGGATAGACGCTAGTTATTTCAGCTACTTATGAAGTAAAAGCATCACACATTAGCAAAATCTTAAGTTTGCTTATATCCTTCACATAAAGAATTTTACAAAGTTATAGGCAAATTACGTGGAGATCCTGGTAAAGCAAGAAGCATCAGCACCAGAATCTCCTGTATTTCAAATAAAACAAACTTGTTCTGCATGCACAAAATAAGAGCTCAATGATTTCTTGTGAGGATAAAAGACTTCTTCCCATAAATATATTTACATAAAATTTATCCATTACAAAAGCCAGCTATTTTCACTTTATCACAACTCCCTCAACTATGTGGTAAGTTAGCTATTACCTTGGCTTAGAAAGGTAACTTAAAATCCTCCCCCTTTGGTTTCACAGAGCAAGCATTTGAGGCCATTTTAAAAGGGCAAAACTTGGCGCAGACCAGGGTCTACGCTCCTACTCCAATAGGATTGCAGAGTGAAGGAATCAATTAAAGTTCACACGCAATCTCCGAGTTGCTCACCATCACAGCATAAACAGGATTCAAACTGTAGCCCTGAGCAAAAGCCACACAAATAGTTGCACCAGAAGAAAGAAAAAGAAAAAAGTCCCCCTTCTGCTTCCCCCCACCCTGTTCCAGTGCAACCTTAAAAGCAGAAGTTGGACAATGGGTACCACAACTATGAAACTGAATTAAGATTCATTTTTCCTGGAGACATTACCACGTACAACTGACATTTAATTCATTAAGAAAACAATGAACTGTCCAAGTTCCTCAACAAATCTCTATAATACAAAGCTGATCACGTCAAGACCCATCTAACATTGTAATAAGAAATGGGCAGAAATTTGAATTGCAAACTATTTTTTAAAATAATATAATTAAGACTTCCTTTGACCTTGTTAATAGGGATGCTAAAATGTTAATTCTTAACTAACTGTTTATGCTAAGGTCTGTTTCACATTTTCTCTTCCTTATGCCTAGGCAGTGACTAAATTATCAGGATATTGTGAAATATCCAATAGATTTTTTCCAGTTATTAGTCATTATGGTAAAAAAAAAAAAAAAAACAACCAAAAAACAACATGCACACAAAAAAAACCCCAAAACAAACACAAAAACTAAAACCAGAAAAACACCAAAAGAGAAGCCCACAAGCATTCAAATTATAACAGTTCTCCTAATACTACAAATCTGAAAGTTCCTATCTTCTGATACCTAGTAATTCTTTGGTCCCAATATCTCAGGCCTGCTTTAGAATAGTTTCAGAATAAGACTCCCATAAAAAGTGAAAACCTGAAAGACCAGTTATGAAAGTGAACACTTCAGTCCAAATGTTAAACTCACTGGCTAGAAGAGTTTAAGTGACATACACAGATGGAAATTAAGTGTGCATGTGTTTAGGGACAGAAGGTAAGAAAATGAAACACGGCTTTACACTGATAACATACATATAATTACGTCAACAGCAGCGTAACAAAAAGCTCTCAAAAATCTATCCATACACAAACTAGAAGGCAGGCAGTTTTAGCTTAGTCAGGTTCATGCGTACAAAGCCCTGTAACCATGGAATGTGCTATTAACTGTTTTCACTGAAGACTGGAAGTTTAAAAACTTTTTGTTGTTACATGAGTATAACTCATCCTGACGCAAAGACCAGCACAGAAGTCAATGGACACCTAAACTCCAATTAAAGCATAGTATTACTTTTTTTTCCCCTACAAACATGTTTTTCATGTATATATGTTTTTCATATATATACAAAAATGGCCTATAAAGTTGGGCATAGAACATCCTTCCAAGTCCTTTCACCTTTTCTTTGTAACAGCCTTGTACAAAAATCTGACAATACGTCAGACTACACCTTTTTAAGTGTATCTCATTTCATATCCTTAACTCCTGCTAAGCTAGTTACTCTGACAACGACAAAGGTTTTGTGAATAAACAAACAGAAATCACCACTGAATTACATGCGGATTGGATATTTAGGTCCACCAACTATATGAACTATACCATCAACATAGTTAGTAAGTATGGAAAGAAATTTCTCTTTTACTCTATTTCTCACCATTCTAAAGAGACTATATAAACGATGGAATGAAAGTAATTGTAAAGGACTTGCCAACCAAGCTTTTCAAATAGGAACAAGAAATTAGAAAAAAGAATTTTGAAAAGTGAGATCCTATGAGAAAATGTACCTGTGAGTTGTGTTTCTTTCCTTTACCCAAAGAATTCCATTTTGCCTATACAGTCTATGCTTGTTTGCTTTCAGATAACGTTTTATTACGTCATAAATGTCTAGTTTTACAACGTATCCAGAAAAAGCAAAAAGTTTACTTAACATTTCAGTTACAACAAGTAATTAGAAAGGGAAAGGTATCCTTAAAGCAGTAACGCTATTTAAATAAACTTGTGTAGTGCAGCCAGACTTCCAACAAAGCTCTCCATAAATCAGAACCCATTGGAGATAAACTAGCAATAGCAAATGACCTTTACTTGACTTTCCCATAAAACAGATCAGCAGAAAAAAAACTGGCTTCACAACCTCAATGTAATAATCAATAACTAAACTTAACCACTAACACTGATCTAAGTTACCGAACAGCCTGTCAGAGATTCAACAAAAAGGATCTGGTCCTTCACTATGATGCAGCAAAGTCTCATTAGTGAAAGTAAAGCAAAGTCCAAGACCGCTTTCAAGACAGCTTTGTTTCCATAGCAACTGGCATGACCGATAGGCAGTATACTGGTAAAAGTCTTACTTTACAAGGCAGCTTTATGTTATTAGCTTGACTTAACCAGCAATTTAGAAAACCTAGCTATACTTGCCTGAAACACAGCCTGAAGTAACTTAGTTAAAAGCCAAATAAAACACCAGCACAGTGAATCCCAGAAAACAGACTCCAAGTGCTTCAGGAGGCCATGAAACAGCGACGCAGCCTAGTCACGCCTTTCAAAAACTCCTGTTCTCCAAATAAAACTCCAGTTTTATTTACCAAAAAATAGCTATTAAGTACCCTTTTCATTATAAAGACAAATTTCCCCCATGCTCTAGATTCCTACTTAAATGCTTTACAAAAAATATAGTTTATTTGGTAAATTTCCCACTATAGCCTTACACCAAAATGAGGTTTAGCAAGCTGTTCGTGAGAGTATGTCCTGCCATTACATGGCATCTATCTGTTAACATTCCAATACACAGCCTCCTCCCAAGAATTTTGTTTCACATTATGCTAACCCCCAGGCTGTCAAGTTTCCCCTACAGACAATTCTGTCTTTCTCTTGGGTCAACTACATGGTATCCTGGCTACATCCTAGGGGCACCGGCCAAAGGACTGCTACTCAGAGAAATCTCCTGTAGATTTCCTGCATTCTACCAAGGGAAATTTTCTCTAGAATTTACAAGGGAAACAGTCATTTAAATATTAGGGTTTACATAATCATGCACAGCTTGTCTGGGGTAAAGAAAAGAAAAAAAAAAAAAAGGAGAAGACCCACACACTTTAAAAGAGGGGACAATGTTTACACAAATAGTGAAAGAGAGTGAGTTCCACCATTAATGACTTTTACTGCATATGTATGTTTGGATCGTACCAACAATAAATGCAAAGATGCTGGAATTTATAAAAATACAAGGATACAAAATTAATAGGAGAACTGAGTAGTTATCAGTTTCAAAAGGTTAAACTAAATCTAATTACATCATCTGAATTTGTTCCCAGCTGTGAAGATAAACACATGCAGTGGTCTGGCCACATATAAAAAGAAGAGAAACATCTCTCGTTTTGGCTGACAGCTCTCTATAGCTGTTTACCTCATTTTTGGTTTTTTCTTTGGTTGGCTGCAGGGGGAGGTGTGTAGTCTTAATCCAGAGCCTGATAGAAACTGCTTGTAGTTAAGATCGGACTAGTTTTTAACAGTTAATCTTGTACCTCAACCCTGAGTAACACATCTTGCTCTCCTGGGCGTCATCCAGTAACTGCTTATGTCTGATACGCAAAAATGTTTCTTTGGGAGCGAACTAGAAACTCTGCTTTAATTTCACATGTGACTCAATTTAGGTCCTGCAGTTAAATATTTCAGCATTCCCAGTGCTAATAAGTTATTTTCTCTGAAAGACTACTGTAAAAACGGATAAATTGAGTGAAAAATCCACTTTGCTTGCTCTGTGTCAGCTTTTAAAAACTTGCAGCTGTTGTGCCACAATTGCAGAGGGAAACTGAGCAAACTGTAAATGGAGGTTTTATATTTGGAATTTTAAAGCTTCTGGTTTTTTTTTCATTTCCAGACGAGGAAAGATAAGAGAGTAAGAGATGCATCTGCTAAAAGTAGGTATGATTTTACCCACATATGCTACTGATCAGTTTGATTGCATTTACCCATTGGAAGTATTTTTTGCAAAAACTGGTGGGGTAGCGCCTGTCTTACTTTCATGGGAACTTTCAAATTAACATCCTCTTATTATTTTACTGCTTTCTATCGAGTGGGAATTTCCATGATGTGACTGATGGGTTACAGATTACCCTATGCTACAAACCAGATGACTACTAGAAAAACCACAACTATAATTCTTTGCCATTTTCAACATACACAAGAAGAAAGGCAAAAGGATAAGAGAGTCCAGAAGACACTCATCTGGATTTATATCGAATTCTTGGTTGTCTTTAGAAGCGGTCAAGACCTGAGAAAACAGAAGTGGTCCCACAGCAGTGTAATTGCTCCCACAGAGCTTGATGCTACTACTTTTAACCAAATACAACCTGACAAAATGTTTAATAAGCAGAATTGCAGAAGCATCTTTTTTAAACATGAAATTCTGATTAAACCTGTATCAGAAGCCTCCTCTTATTACTGATTAGAGAGACTCTAAGAGTTCTCATTAAAAAAGACTAGTAAATAAAGATCTCAGTCACAGTTACAGCTTTCAACATAATACAAAGTTTTCAGACCACAGTAAGATAAAACTGATCTCAAATTTTATTCAGGAGATAGGAAAGCATTGCTATAGAACAGTATTTGGCATTTAAAGCATACAAACCAAAACTACACCGGTGTTCTCAACAGCTAAACCAGAAGTAATTTTGACCAACTCCTTAAGGGAAGTTGAAAGGTTAAGTTTTATACGTTTGCTACTTGAAACAACCATATTTTTCCTCCTTAATGAACATTGCGTTAATACAACCTTATTTTTCCGAGTATGCCATTGTTTTCTTTCTCCATTGCACGTATATTCAGATCCTATTTAAATTTGTAAGAATTATATTCACATTATATTTTCTACAGCTGGGGCATGCTCCCCTACAGTATTAGAAGCTCTCAGTAGAGGTTTAATCCAGTGGTTTTTAGAGTTTATGGAGAGATTTCAATAGGCACCAAATCAGACACTATAAAGCACAAAGATTATTTTTTATGAGTGATACACTGAAAGGCAAAACCTGTGGGAGGAAGAAAGGTACAGATCAACAGCTGATTTAAACCAAAAAACAACAACAACAACAAAAAAAAAAAAACCAACAAAAAAACAACAACAACCAAAAAAAACCCCAAACAAACCAAAACAAAAAAAAAATCCTCAGAGATAATTTAATTATTAACTCCCAACCATCTGCCACAGATCCTGTATTTTTCCCCCATTCTATTTTCTTCTGAAGATAATGAACGCCAATATGCTTATAAGTAAAAGGAAAATACATCAGTGAAAACCACAGGGTATGTTTTCCGTTTACCTGAACTCACATCTATTAAACTGTTTTTGCAGTAGTCTTATAATTACCCTGTATGGCAGGGTATTCAATGCATGGATATCATCATTTGCAATTTTACTTAAGCAAAACAAAACTAAACACAAGAAAAGCACCGTGTGCCATTGCTTTCACTGATGCCCACCCACTAAGCTGGCTGCAAGTTCTCTGAATTCAGAGGGCTGAAGACGTACTTTCATCCTCCTCCCAGTTCAGTCTCAGTGCTAACACAAATAAGGCAGGTTTGCCCTTATTCCTCCTCCGCCCTTTTAAAGACATGAAATCTTCTGGTACAACTGCAAATTCAAAATAGTTTGTATCATTGTTCTTTCACAGGACTCTTCAAGTAAGAGGTAGAAGGAAAGAAATACACTTAGTAGTACTATGACTGTCTTCCAAGACAAAAAATCTGAAGTTGCCAAAACCATACCACAGCATGTTTTACTCTAAAAGCATTTTAACTAATATTTCTTTCCTCCAGCTATTTTCTGAAACTGACAGTGCCCATTTTCCCCTGCACAAATCTATGGCATTTTTTTTGTAGATCATCAATCTTATGAGTATTTTCATAAACAGTCAGAAATCATCAATATAAAAATGAAATTAATTTGACATATTACAAATAAAATTTAGGAAACAGAAAAATCTTCAACTGCTTTTTAGTACAAAAAGCATGAAAAAGTGACAAACCCATCAAAAGCAGTGGTTGCAGCTTTGGTTTCCAACAATACAGCTCTTTTAATGACAAACTAGCCTGAACTATAGAACCGTAAACACAAGAACTCACATTAACTGATGATTCTGAATATGCATTTCCCCAGTAAATTAAGGCATTCAATAAAATATGCAACTGTGGCAGCAGTTTTTCCAATAAACATCTGCCCTGGAATACTAAGATTACTTTTGCACGGTCAGGAGGAGAAGAGGAGGAAGGGAGCAGACGATACTGGTGTTGTGGGTGGTTCCAGTCGGGGCAAAAACGGGATGCGAGAGAAATTTAACAGCATGGCTGGATATTTTTGATGTGTGACATGAAAAAAAAAAAAAAAAAAAAAAGCATAGCAACAAACTTCCCTGTTATCTTAAAACAATTTGGTTTCATAACATCCAAAGCCATACCTCTGTATAGAACACATTAGAAATGTGTAACAGCAATCCATTTTTAAGGTTTCTGCCAGATGGGTAAACACCGCAAACACACCCACAGATACTAATGAAAACCACCTTGGCCTCCTTCAGGAAGTCATTCAACACTTCACAGAAAAAAATAGGAAGTTGTTGATAAACTACTTGCAAGAACTACTTCCTGTAGGAAAAATAATTACAAGACTTGTTTGCTGGACAATCAGTTAACTTTTCCTCACACTACAAAATGAGAAGAGGTATTACACAAGCTTTGTAAGAATTAAAAGCATAACACCAAGTTAAAACGATACAAGAGTAATTCTAAAATTGAGCGAAACTTATTTTTTCTTTCTGCAAGTTGTTGTCTGCTACTACCATGGCATATTATCTTTTGCCTAGAGAGCGATCCCCTATCTTTCTCCATAGTTCACTGAAATGTCAACCAGCAGCTGGCTAACAGGAAGCGGTTAAAAAGCAATGCCGTTGACATCGCCACACAAACCAAGCCAGTCTTCCTTGCTGTGTGTTTAAGAACGGGCTAAAGTGTACCGCACAGCAATGCTGACATGACTCAGATGTGACCACTTACTAGCCAGGCAAATCTTAACTTATGAGTTCTATTTAAGTAGCAGTTTAGTAAAAAATAGTATTAGTTTTACCAGCTGTACAGCAAGCATGTCTTAACTCACTGGCCAAAATCATCTGCATTTTCACCAATGGAAAATTATACTCAGGAGTCCTACTCATAACAGTGAGATGAACACTAATGAGTGGAATTCTGGCAAATCATGTGTTGGGCATTTATCCATAAAGTGGTCTCTTTATCTAGATGACACACTGATTTACAAGAGTAGTTCTGGTTCAGACCCTACACTACCACTCTCACGCTCTTTCAATACGTATGGATACATGTGTGGTGTGTATGTAAAGTATCTGGCCAAATAACTGTGCATGTATCTAAATACACAGACAAGTATTTTCTCTCCCATACACACCATTTTTATTTCTTTGCATAAACTACTATGCTTGCAGTGCTTAACCCATTGATTAGTGGAAGTGACTATATTCCAGACTGTATTAAGTACGGTACTCAATTTTATATTATTCTGTTTGTACTCTAGCATATTATGATAACTATAACCATAAGGCTTACTGACATCTGGAAAAAATCTAGTACTGTTACCTATTCTGTAAAGATCTTTCTAGAGCCTGATTACCAGACTGTTCATGGAGTGGATGCAGAGCAGAACAAACGGAAACAAAGAGCAATGCAGCCAATCCAACAAAAAAGCTGAATACTTGGAAGAGACACCAAAAATCTGCATATGGTAGAAGGAACCACGTTAAATGTATTTAGCATCAGGAATCTCAGTAGTCACGCTTCGAGCAAATGTTTAACGTATAACTAGATGAGATACGAGTTTTAACGGGCTTGTACGTATGAGATAGAACTTATCACTCAACACTGAAAAAAGATTCTGCAATACAAACTTGTTACTCAAAAATAATTCTTACATTTTTTGGATTTCCTAAACATACAAAGCAAACATTTTGCTAGTACTTGAAATGTTTTTACAAATCTTCATGAACTCCCAATGAAGTTGGTGGATCTCACCTGTAGATGGTATTAAACAACCTTTTAGGAACAACAAATGTTCCTCAAGTGTGAACAGAGCCTTCAGAACTGTCCTCATTAGCCTCTCCCATACCACAGCATCACCCAAGGAAAGCCAAAAGAAAACAGCCCATTAAGCTGTTTAAAATCTCCCAAGGTCAGCATGTGACCCAGCAGGGAGAGGTTCAAAAAGTACAGCCTTTATTTTTCTTCCTAACAACCTGGTTTGTTTCCACTCCTTTCCCCTTCAAGACACATCCTTCACAGCTAGCAGCTCTTTCAATCATTTACTTTGGATGTCTGCTTGAGAACAAACAATCTTGCTCATGCAGATGAGTTCGCCAGACTTGTGTGTACTTTCCAGTCTCAGGCTCTTTATTGTTCTTGCTGAAACCTGACCCTTTGAAATGGATACCAGGACACCAAGAAAGGACAAAAAAACTTGCAGAAAAAAAGGAAAAGATTTTTTTTTGTAGTAATAATGAAACTGCAGAAAAGCTTTCCAAGAACAAATCTTTCACTGTGATCTCACCTGAATGAGCACGATTAAAAAAATCGATTATAAGAGCGTGAAGACATTTTGCAACTCTTAAACCATTCTGTTTTCTGTAAAATTGACAGCGTTATCAGAAACAAACACTTGTGACAATAAAACTTAAAAATCTAATATCTATTTTTCATGCTTCATAAGCTGCTCTTCAAGAGCTCTCACTAGCACAGTCAAAACAAAGTTTGCTTTTAATTTCAAAACTCAGTCTGTGCTTTCCTCAAGGTCCAATGAGCTACAGTTCTCAAATGGCATAAACTTGCACAGTTCCAAAAAAATTCTAGTTTGTGCCCACTGAAGAGCTCACATTCTAGAATATGCTGATTTGTTAAACTTCACCAAAGAAAATATCACATCTTCAAGATCTAATACTCATTTTCACAGTCCTAATAGAGAATGATTGTTTTCAAAAAGTAACCTTCAGGCTCAAATGATGTCAGACAACTGCTGTACCTTCTTTTTGGTTAAAAAAAGTGATGCTAATTTCTCTGTATGGAAACACCATCGCTACAGGAACAAAAAACAGTTTTAAGAAGTTCTGCAAGTTCCATTTTCATTGCAGACAATGTAAATTTGTTTTTGAAGCTACAAACTCAACTACTTCAATCAAATGCATATATTAAAATGGCAATGTTTCACCTAAAAAAGTAGGGATAAAGATGTTTTTCTTGGCTGAAACAAGTTTTACATAAAAAACACACTGTGCTGCCCCCTGCCCTCTCCCGGCCCTGAAAATGACAAATAATGGGTTATTTAGAGACTCGCAGTTAAATAAAATGTTCAAAATACAGTCAAAATATTTAAGGGCCAATTATGTGTCTTCGTGGGCACACTTTCAGAAAGACAGACAAGCTCCTGCTGTTATAGAAAACTACACAGCATAAAAGAAAATGCTCCCTGATGGATCATGTGTCAGATGGCTGGCATGTGTAACCTCTCTTCAGTTATTGAAAAGGTGATACTAATTTCACTGTGTGAAAAAGCTACAGCTGTAGGAACAAGAAACAATGTTAGAGGTTCTGCAATTTCCCTTTCACTGCAGGGAATGTAGATGAGTTAAGAGTTACAGACCCAAATACCGCAATCAAACACATATATTAATTTCCTCATGAGTAGAGAGTAGGCAAAGATGTTTTGATTGCATACTTATGCAATTGACCTTATTCAAAAAATAAGAAGTCCTGATATATTCTCACTACAATGGTTTCTAAAGTTACCCTCTATTTTTACATCTGTATCATAAAAATGAGGTAAAATGTATTTTGACCTGCACGATAACTCTGGCAAGATTCAGCAAATCGAAAAGTCACATTGTTTAAAAATCATTATGCACTGATTTTCAGTTTACAATATAATGGATAACATTCTTCAGCTAAGATTAAGATAGGATAAATATTCAGAGTACCATACAGTTTTCAGAAACAGCAGAGTTGATATGGGACAAATACTGAAGCAGTAGGATCTCCACTTAAAATCAGGAGCATGATTTTAAAAAAATATGTATTTTAAACAGAATGAAATTTACTAAAATTCAAAGACTATGAAAAAAAAAAAATGCAAAAAACCACCAGAGAACAGCTAACTGAGAACAAGTTTTACTTACTTAAGAAAGTATCTCTGTCCAGATGGTGTCTTAGCCATCTCCCAACCTGGTGGCAAAGGTACATCATCAGGGATCTCAAATGAAGACTGGCGGAGATGTTGAGACGATGGAGCTCCGGGTCCAGTCACTACTCCAGAGGGTGTAAGGGTCCCTGGAGAAACAGCTCCCAGCTGCAGTGATGCTGGAGAGGAATGAGCTCGGACATGCTGAGGGGTCAGGGCACCTGCTGTCCCTGCATCAGTGCTGGCCTGCCAGAAGAAATTATTCCCATTAAGATTCTTGTATTTCAGCAGAAACGCAGCTGTCAGAACACATTTCACTTTAAATGAATTTTTCAGAAGAAATTAATAAGTTAGTCATTCTAAAGTTCTGCTTATTTTCCAGTCGTTACTGTTCAAGAGAGCCTCCAAGTAGATTGGTTAATTAGCATCACAACAGCACTTGTGGAAGTCAAGAAATATTAACTATAAGTATGTGCTAAGTGCATTTAGTTTTATTTTGAAAACTAAAGTTCTTACTCCTTGGTGCAGTGTTAAGAAAAAAACATGCCCGCAGTCAGCAGACCTTATACAGCATATTGCATGGTTCATTACTGGACTGCACCCACCCATTACCATGGCACCCACTTTCTGCTGGAGGAGTTAATTTCCCACTCTCCTTTCGAAATGGGGGTGTGAGGGTGCGAGGGCACCCACACATACACCCTCTGCAGGGGTTTAAATGATTACACAAGGAGAAAAGCAACAAAGAAATGCCAGCTGACAGCAGTGAGTTCCAAGAGAGGAAGATTCCTGAACCCAACCATAAAAAAAACCCTATATAACAAGACTGAACACAAAATTTCCTAACCCACACACAAACCACATTTTAAGGGTATCGGGAGACCCACACACAAACCACACTTTAAGGGTATCAGGAGCTTATAAAGAGTCTGCCCATGCTTTACCTAAAGCAAAGCTTCAGCCAACTGTTGAACCCATCAATAGGAAGTGACTCACAAAACCATTCACCGGAGTTACCAGTCATAAGTACACAAAACTTCTTTGCCAGTAGTAAATACTTGTCCACCGTGAAACAGAAAAAGCAGCTCTAAAAACTGGATTAAAGTAATGTTGACTTTTTTTATATATATTTACCAATTAATTGATTTTGTAGATACACCAGAACAACACGGACACCTATAATAAGATGCATGTATCAGCCCTTGCCACACCTCTCTACACAAGGTATTGCACCATACATGAGGCCCCATTTATATACTCTTATGGAGACTGACAATTCTGCTTCACTACACCTGTATGCAAGCACATGCGAAGTTTCATATACTAAATTGGAAATGAATTAGCTGACATTTAAACAAAATACACAAGCTGCAAATCAACTGATTTTGAGGCATTTTAATTCTTGAGAAACAGGGAGAATTAGAAAAACTTAAAGACCCTATCTGTTAAACAGAATATTTTTGTGGCACTGCTAAACAAAAGGGAAAATTTTATTTTAAAAGACAGTCCACAATGAAGCAAATGATTCTCTGGCTTCAGCTGAATTTCAAGATTATGTTTTAGGAACCACCGACTGGCACAAGGAACAGTGATCCAACTAAATATGCATTACAGATGAAGAGTAACATACACAAGCAAGATAACGCTAAGCTTAAAAGTATAAGTTGTATGAACGTCACACACGTTAAGTGCATTTCAAAGGCGACAGCTATTTAACCGCAGTTACTGTATTTAATAAAACACAGCACCAGTGTTAGCTGAACATATAACAGTTCACATTTGTGCACAATGGAACTGTGATAATGCTTGCACAACTTAGAAATAACTATACGTAATAACCTTATTCCTCGCTGGATTTCAGTATGTTATTAAAGGTCTGCAAGTCAGAAGCAAGCAAAACTACAGAAGCAACTCAGCCCCACCCCTTTCTATTTTCTTTTCAGTCTTGCAATATGAAGGCCAGACTGATTTTTCGAGTATTTGGAAAATGAATTAACTCCTAGGCTGAAAGAGTATGTGCCAAGGTTCAGCCTGAAGTGAACTTCTGAAGCCAAGTTATAAATCCTTCAAAACAGAAGTTTAATAATGGAAATGTTGACAGACCCTTAACAACAGGAGTACCAGGCACCAGTACACAGAGCAAGTTTCACTCCTACTGGCTACACAGATAAAGTGACAATAGCCAATAATAAAACCCATTTTATAGCTTAGCAACAAAGTTCATTACTTAATAAAACACTCGAGTAGGCACAGCCTCCTCCCAAAAAGTTGGTAACAGCAGCCTAAACATTAACTTTCAGTCGTATTCGCACCAACCCTTCGGTCGTGGCGCAAAAGCCGCCCTGCTCACGGACCGAGCGCTGCCGGCGGCCCAGCGCCGGGCCCGCCCCGCACGCCCCCGGCCGGCACCGCCGATGCCCCGGCAGCTCCCGCCCCCCGCCCCGCATCCAGGCCCCGGCATTTCAGACCGCTCCTGCCCAGGGTGCGGGCGGTTAACTCGGCGGGACCCCCGACGCCGTCAGACCTGAAGGGCGGCTGGGGAATTAACTTCCGAAGTGTGTTTGTGTGTGTGGGGGGGGGTTAATCCTGCTCGACCCAGCGCGGTGATGAAATGGTGGAAAAGCCACATCCGTATTGTTTGACGGGGGGGGGGGGGGAAGTGTGGCACAACCTCATCCCCCCCACAACCGATGGGCAGCCCCAGGACGCAGCAGGATTAGACCCCAAAGCGAAATCCTCCCCATCTTCCAAGAAAAGCATTTTCACACAAGCTTCAGGGGCTCACACATACACACACACACCGTCGCCGCCCCGGCGAGGCCGAGAAAGCGGCCGCGGGTCTCGCCAAGGAGCGGATGTGGAGTCCGAGGCCCCGCCGGAGACCGGGCCGGGGCCCACGGCCGCCCTCCCGCCGCGGCGCCGGCTCCCCTCAGCGCCCCGAGGCGCGGGAGCCGAGGGGCGACGCGGCGCCCCCGCCCCCGGGGCAGGCCACATAAGGGTGTGGGGGGGTGGGGAGTGGGGCGGACCCCCGCCAGGCGGGGGAGGAAGGCCGGAGCGGGCACCCCGGCAGCCCCGGCCGGCGCCCCCCGCCCCGCTCAGCCCCGCGGAGGGCGGATTCTCGCCCCGGCCCCCTCCCCCACACGCCTCCCCCGGGAGGAGCTCGGCGGCGGCGGGGAGGGCGGGCGAGCGCGCGGCCGGCCCGGGCCGCCCCCCGCCTCCCGCCCGCCCGCGGCGCGGCCGCCCCCTCCCCCTCACCTGGCGGGAGTGGGCCTTGGGCTCGGGCGGCTTGAAGAAGGAGTCGGGCAGCTTGCGAAGCCGCATGGGCAGCGTGTGCGGCACGTTGGCGCCCTTGGGGTTCATCACGGCGTTGAACAGCGCCTCCAAGTCTGTCTCCGAGTCGCCCCGCACATGGACGATCTGGTGCCCCGCCGGCGGGGGCCCCGCGCCCGCGGGCTGCGCCGCGCCGGCCGGGGCCCCCGACACCGCGCCCGGGGGCTGCGGCGGCGGCTGCTGCGAGGTCGGGGGCTGCGTTGCCTGCGGCGGCTGCTGCGGTTGAGGCTGCCCAGGATCCATGGCTCCGTCGGGACGCCCCCGGCACTTCCCTGGTGGGGCTCGGCGGCTCAGAGCCTGGATTCCCAGCCCCGCATGCCCCGCTCCCCGGGCCGCGGCTCGCCCTGCTGTCGCCGGTTGCTTCTCACCCCTCGGCAGGGAAACCGACCCGGCCGCAGCAACTGGCAAAACAACTCTGACCGTGCGGCGCTTCCCCGAGCCCGGCCCAGCCCGGCCGGCGCCTCTGTCCCGGCGGCGGAAACTAACTCGCACAACACGCCAAACAAAAGTTCGGAGTTACGCCCGCCCGAATCACTCGCCGCCGCCGGCTCCGCCCCTCCTGAGCCCGCCCGCACCGTATCCGACCGGGGCAGCCTGTGCCGCGCAGCCCTCCTGCGCGCGCCCGCCCGCACCGCCTCCTGCTCGAGGGGCGCCCGGCGCGGGGGGGCGCCGCCCGGCCCCCCCCGACCCCCCCCGGCGCGCGGCCCGCAGCCGCCTCACGCCCCGGGTCGCCCGCCGCCCCACCTTGCGCGCCCGCCCGCACCTCTCCCGACTCCCGCCCGCCCGTCCTCGGCTGCCAGGGAGCGGTGCCGCCAACCAGAACTTTTTTTTTCTTCCCCGAACTTCTGTCCCGACTTCCAGGCGGCCGCTCCGCGAGGGGGTGGGGAGGGGCGGCCGCGCTCCCCTCCCCCGCCGGCCCGGAAGGGGGGGCGGGTGCCCCTGCCCCCCCGGGCCCGCCGGGGAGCTGCTGCCGGGGCCGGGCTGCGCCCCCACACGCGTCCTGCCCGCGGGGTTGGGGGGGGGCTCGGCCCGGGACGCCCCCCGGCCGGCCCCCTCCCTCCCGCAGCGAGGGCAGCCGCGGGGCTGAGGCGGTGGGGCCCGGCCCGTCTGCGGGCGAGGGGGAGGCTGGGCCCGGCCTCACCCGGCGGTGGTGGGGCAGCCGCGCCCCGGGAGGCACCGGGCTCCCCGGGCTGTCACCGCGCGGGACGGCGCGGGGCCGGGTGAGGGGCAGTGGAGCGGGGGAGGTCGGGCCGGGCCGGATGAGGCACTGTCTGCCGGCTCCGCAGAGGTCTCGCTGGCTCCAGAGCCTCTCCCTGCACTTTGGCGTCGTGGATCCGAAAAGCTGGTTCATAAAGAAACAAGACATCCAGAGAAATTCCTTTTATTAGATAAAACGGGTGAGGGAAGGGGGGACAAAACTGCCAAGAAAACAACTTCAAGAAGTACGCCTTTTAAATACCGAAAAACTGTCACTAACCACACAGGAACATCTACGTGAACGCGTAGCCGTTCAGAGCGCGTAATCAAGGAGCATATCCTTCCCTGTAAGAAAACTGGGCAGTTTCTACCTGAATTCGTGCAGAGGAGGCCACTTCCATCATGAAACTGGAGAACAGCCAGGTTTGTAACTAGTTAGTAAATAAGCTTCCACCAAAACAGTGATACAGAGTGTGCACGTGTCGCTTGCAGGGATCCACAATCAAGTAGGCAAAAGTCTGCTCGTGGCTTTTGCGTGAAGGGTAACACAGGCCATTATCATCCTAAGAGGAAGTAAAAAAAAAAAAACCAAAACCCAGTATTAGTGACAACATGGATGCCCATGACAGAGTTCATAACATCTGAATGAAATGTATAATTTTGTTCCAATGGTAACAGCTTCTTTCATGGCAAGATAGAATAAATACACCATAGTTTATTTAAGCAGCATTATGTCTCCATAAGGTTCCTTACACTATAAAACGCACAGTAGTTCTGTCTGAATAGTTCCAGTAACCTTAAAGTAAATGTAATATTAATATAAAATGTAAAATTAAACATGCAACCACGTGTTTACACAATTAGCCTAAAATACAGATGATTAAGTATACAACGGCCCAATCATGTTTCCTCTGAAACAGAAAAATATTTAGGGACTCAATACATAAAGCTGTTCTATCAGTAATTCTTTTTCACTTAACATTTGCTAATGCATCTGTTCAGTTTCAAATATTTGCATTTAAGGAAAACCCTCTTTACAGCTCTTATTAACAACTTTGAGTTGTTACTGAAAACATTTTGTGTGCCAATCCTCAGAAAGGGTTTGAAGGGAATCTAGGCACCTAGCTCCAAAATCCTCATTGTGAAAAACATGCTCAGCTGACAACCAACACAAGAACTGGGCTCTTCAATTTAACATCCTACGTCTGCATATGCCAATGAAAGCTTCAGCGTTGACAGGGCAGCACAGTTTGACACATGCTTAAAATCCAGTAGGGATCCAGAAACTAGATGGGGGGGTTTTTGGAGGATTGATTTTTTTTTTTTAATTCATTCAATCTGGTAATTGAACCTCTAAAAGATTAACCAATCCGTAGCTGACACCTCCTTTCTTTTAAAACACAAAACAGTTTCCTCCTGCTCCCCAACACCTTTATACAACAGTCAAAGAGAAGTAGGTTGTGTTGCACTTTTTTGCCTGAGGGAAATTGCTATATTGCATATATTGTCCATTTTCTCCAGGAAAAATTTAAACTCCCAGACTACAGACTATTCCAGATTAGAGCCACATCTCTCACGTTCTTTTGTTGAAGCTGTCTTCCTTTGCATAAAATAATCCGTCTTTCCTTAGACCAAGGAAACATGAAAACTGTAACCTCTCTCCGTGGTTAAGGCAGTCAGCTTAGAAGGAAAAGGTCTGGGTTCCAATTTCTGCTCCAACGGCCATTTGTGAATTTTATCCAGTAGCTGTTACTAGCACCCCATTTTCTCTCCTGTTATTTCAAAGAGGAGGAATCCCCTACTATATGTTCTGGTGTCTTCCTTTGGGGGATTATTCAAGACCATAAATCTTAAATTAAGATAAGCACCACCATAAAAGCATTGTTTAAGACAGGTAGAGATTTGATAATGTTTATTCACTGCATTTTCCAATGGTAGTCAAATGCCGCAAGCTAAAAATAGCGTTCTATTTTTAAGCAACGCAGCATACAAGCTCTGTAGCTCCAATTTTAAGATGCCTAGCTCTCTTCAGGTGTTTTTAGGGATACATGTGTATCAAACACTGGATTCTCAATTGCAGTAAGGAGAGCAACCTTTAAGATTTTACAGTACTCAGCATCACAACGCCTTTGGAGTTTGATCCAAAATTAACCTAAGCTCACGCATGAAACCAAAAAAAAGCAAGAGAAGACCAATATCAAGATGTGATTGCTAGTTAAACTTTCTTCCCATTGCTGCTGAAGGTCCCACTCCTGCAGTCCTTATGGAATCAACTGATGTCAGTTCAGGTTTTGACTGTTTAAAGGCAGTGTTAGCACACTAAAAATTTGTTCAACAACTCAAGAACAAAAACGAGGTAAGTTCTGGTGATGACGCATTTCAAGAAACACCAGAATATACCCAACGTGGTATCAAGAAAATAATAAATATAATCTAATTAAATGAGAAGGGTTCTTAAATTTATTTTAATAAGTAAAAGAGGTCATAAAAACCCTAAAATACTTGAGCATAAAGGCTCTGGAATTTACACAGACTTACTCTGGTTTTTAGAGCAATAGGGTGCATGTACACAAATTAAGAATCATACCAATTCCATCTGCAGTGTGGACTTCGGTTCAGACATGCAGGGGGTGTAATGATTGATTTACTGATGTTAAGAGTAGGAGCATTTTATTTTTTCTTTGTAGGAACACAGATAATCAGCTGATGATTTAAGAATACATATGCATAGCATAATGCATAGCATAATACAGAAATAAAGAAACTGCTGAACATCTCTCAAAACTGCATCATTTAATCAACATTTTTTTTTAAATACTTTTTGAATAAACTATGTATTACACTGATTTCTAACACTGCCATAGTTCAGTTTCAGGCAAAGAAAGTTCTAAAATCCCAGTTAGGATCCAAATACTTCAGCTGTAATGACGTTTCATTATATGCAAGCCCCAAAGCTCTCAAGGGTATTTGGAGTTCAGTCGAGTACTTGGACACAAGATTTAAAATTATTTCACTTGTGATGCCCAAGTCTACTGAGTTTTGATTCTAAACAGATCTACAGATATTTATAACTACACCTTAATACCTTGAAATATTTACATCTGTAATAGTCCGCTTTTTGAGATATTGTTTCCAAAACAAGGGCTTCTTAGCCACAGCTTAAAAACCAGATAAAAAGGAAAGGATGGTGTCAGGATGGTGTTACATAAAGTTATTAATTCCTGATTCAATTTGTACTTGTGCAAATATACAAGTATATTTATTAGTCCATTTATTAATCCAGCTTGCAAAAATGTGTGTTCTTCTAGCTTCTCAGCTGCTCTTCAAGTCACTTTTACCAGACAACACACTCTACAGTTATTTACCAAATTAACTCAGAAACTAAATCTACTGCAGAAATGTAGTTATCTCCTTGAGAGAAACTCCTCATCAGAAGCACAAGAAATTTGTGCTCCAGTAGGTGCCCTTCCTGTAATTTCCAAGTAGAGTTTAAAGGGTTTTGATCCACAGAGCCATCAAACAATCTAGACATACCTGTTTAAGCCTTTCTCTATTCTGAGAGAAAATTCTTCAGGGTGTTCTTTAATGGAAACCAGAATTTCAGAATTCTCCTTCACCTCACAAATTTTCAGAATGTGCAATAAAGCCCATTTTTCCCCCAAGGCTACAGGGAGGATAGCCTGCTCTGTATTTACACTGGATTTTGTCTTGTCCATCCACTTTTTTGTTTTCAAAAAGTTGCCAAAGTTTGTCTTTTTTTCTTTTCTTTTTTTTTTTTTAATACTGATGATATTTAATGTATGGCAAAGACAGTTAGGGGAGCTTTTAAATATCATGCATCTACCTAAACATAGAAATCTGCAAAGTTCACATCAATACATTTGATTCAGAGATGGGGAGGAAATAGTAATAACAGAAGAACATCAAGTTATCAGGGTTTTGCTTTTTTATTTTATTACAGTCTGCAGCCTAGTAGAAAGGTAAATTTTGATACATGCATAAAATGCTTATTTTCAGAAACTTTTCAAAAGCTTTTTATGAATCACACATAGTACTTAAAAGATGATGACCCACAGATGAACAACTGGGCTACTGGCAACTTACAGGGAAGTTTGTGCAGTCTGAAATGACATCAGCTGGTTCTTTTGAAAGTGGGTACATTATCTGACATTTAATTATTACATATTCTGGTTACTCAAGAAGAATTTGGAGTAGTTCATCCTACTGTAGCAATTAAATGACAGATATGCTGAATCTAGTAAACATGCAGGCAGTTCTCAAACTTATCTTGATGGTAAATGTATGACTTTGCAAGACAAAGAGATAGGAATGAGACTTGACAAGGGAGGGGAAAAGAGGTTAGCAGTCATCTCACCACCCCAACCTTTTTGTATACTAAACTTCCTTGCAGTCTTTACAGAAACAGGTGCAATACAAGCTATTCAGAAAGCTGTAGCAACGTTTCTAAAAACAGAACTATATGAAGTCAAGAGTGGATTCTTAATCCTTACTGCTATTTCAAGTAGATCTATAACCAGAATTACTCAGACTTAAAGATACATTTTTTTCATAAACTAGGTTCTGGATGACTATTATGACTTCAAGTGTAATCCAGTAAACCTATTTTTAGTGAGCTACCAAATAAAACTTTAGTTGGTGGTTATTGATGAAGAGTTAGTAAAGAGGATGAGAAAGCAGGATGAGATCAGGGAAAGGGTTCATGAATAAAAAATGACAACAACTATGGAAAAATAACCCTTTAAAATGGAATATTATGCTTTCTTTGTGTAAATGTCAATTCATTATTTTCATGTTATGCATGTTACTTCCAGTAAAATCCTGTACCAAAAAATTATTAATACTTACATATGCAGACACTCTGAAGACTGTAGAAATAATACGTATTTCTTTTGTTTCAGGATTCTTTTGAACACTGAAATACAGGGGAATAATACATACTTAATACGTACAGTAAGCACTGATTATTAGAATCCTTCATTTAATAAATACATTTTTAACATATGCACTGTGTTCTCACTCAAATTTGATCAAGTTCAAATTCATAGTTAAAATTCAACTCATGTCACATTGACCGTGAAAAGGTATGTTGACCATTGTTAGAGAACGTGGATATTATGACATTTTACTGAAAACTATTGAACGTATCTGAGTTGTTTTCACTGTTTTCAGCTACTAAATCACAGCAACATTACGCAGGCCTAGATGACTCCAATATAAAGTTTGCATTTTGATAGCTATGAAAAGTTATTCAGCTAAATATTTTGTAAAAATCTTTTCACATATTCTTTGAGAAGAAAACCTGTGAAGTGAACTGCATCTTAATATACACTACAAGAAGTAGTAGCAACACTGGTGAAGAAATGCAGACTTTAGCTCATTTTTAATTAATATATAATTATAGTTTAGGTTCATATTTCTTCCTTTGGAATGTTGTTTATATAGACAGCTATGCTACTTAGGATGGTATTAGTTCTGAATTTTTATATTTCTAGACTGTTTGTTGTAAAGACTGCCATTTCTTCCATCACAATTACTAAGAGCACTAAGATATTATTGCAAAGCATCCAGGCATCTCAACATATTTTAAATTTAAGTATTTTTAAATGTGCCATTTTTCCTCAGGTCTGCTTTAAGTGATGCTCACATTTCTTCATAAGTTAGATCATGTAACTTCTATTAATTTATCTAATTTCACAGATTCCTATTTACATTAACTCACTGTGGAGCAGTTAAGCCTTATAAATTCCATACTTATACAGCTCCAAGAAATGCATAGCTCAAAACCTGCCTTGTCACAAACGGGTTCAGTTCCCAGGAAAGGTCCCAATACAGCCAAGTTGCTAGAGGATGTGTGTTAAACACAGCCCAGTTGTACACTGCACCAGCTCCAAGCTGTCTGTGACAGCAGTCCCCTATTACCACTGCCTTCGCAAAGCTTCTTTTTATAAGAACAAACCCCAAATCAACCAACATCATCTTTGTTGATTCAATCTCTCCAACCAATAAAAGAAATTGACTCTCCGATTAACTGATTTAATCTGTAGAGTAATGATACAGTCATGTATGAATTAAGCCTATACTGTGAAGTTGATCTTTCCTGTGGTGAGTCAGTAACGAGGCTTTCTCAGAATTTTTTGTTGCAACTGACATGTTGATATACTCAACAGTGGATTAAGACAGCATTGCTGAGACTGGTACTGGCCCCAGTTGTCTGCTTTACCACGTCTCTAGAGATTACTGCCTCCCCAGCAGGGACAGCTCAACTGGTTCATGACTCAGCTTCTGAACCACTGCAGTTTACAGACCAGCATATTAAGATAAACTAACATGGATGTCAGTTTATGCTAACGTACCAGGCTGTAAACTGCAGCAGTTCAGAAACTGTTTAACCATCTCTGCTGAAAGAGTGACAACTTTCAGAACAATGTATAGAGGGTTAGTGAGGTTAGCACTTTCTACCATATATCACCACCCCCAAAAGCTACAGTTGTATTTAAGTTTCTCTGGCTTCATATTCTTGTGTCTGAAAACAATTATTTCAATTTCTGGTTTCTTAATGTTTATGTTATATATATATATCTAGGATACCAAAGTAGGGGGTGACAGAGAATAAGTCTTCCTATTTATTCCACTGCCTTGAGAAATTTTCCCCTTGTGGTTAGCTTTCTGTAAGTCATTTTTCAGACTGCGTGTTTATTTCTAGTACTTCGGTTAATTTTTAAGGCAAAATAATATATCTGCCAAAATCAGATGAGATTCTTCCCTTGCTGACTTGAAAGAAACCAGGAGGTTGCCTTTGACAAGCTTGTTTGCTCTATTTCTTTTTTTTTTTCCTAAAAGGTTTTAGAAAAAACTACCTTGTCTTCTTGAAGAGGATAGTATTTCCTTAAAAATAGTCTTAATACCCCCGTGTTCTTTCAAATTGTTAACTTCTAAACTATTCATTGAATATGGTAGTTCCTTCATCATTTTAATGTGCATCTATTCCCTTTTTATGAAGAGCAAACTTCCTCATCATCTCTCAATTCACTTTGGGTTCTATTTATATCCTAACCTTACTGGCAATATTTTGTTAAGCTTTCCAAACATTAAAAGAACAACTCAATGTTTTCACATAAAATCATTCATTATGCGGGAAAGGGCATGGAGAAGGCACAGAAGGAAGGAGAAGATACTACTGCAGCTGTCACCATGGAGAGACACTGTCAGAAAAATCAGGGGCTAAGTACAGAAGACAATATTTATCAAAGATGCATAGATTATATTTTAATTAACATGTTTTTGTCATGTACATGTGTTCTTTAACTAAGCCAAAAATACTACAACACGGATTTTGAAATTATTTAGGTTACAAAGGATATGACACTGAACGCTAAAATTTTTGATGGATTCAACTGGTCACAGACTAATTGCTAGATTAGTAAGAGACAACAAATTGTACATTAATTCATTAGGAAGTAATTATTACTCTTTTTACAAAGGAGAAAATGTCTGTCATTTAATAGTTGTATTTGGAAGTCCCTAGCTGTGCTTGTAAGATATCTAGAGCAGTTAATTTCAAAAGATTATTGCATTCTCTCATAATAAAGCAACATACATGGAAATGTTTTAATGAAATGAAATCTCAAACCTTTTGACACTATTTTGAATGCTAGTGCCTTGGAGTTAGAATTCAGGAAAGGCCAGAAGAAAGGCTGTAAGAAAGAGAAGTGGGGAAAAGCTCATAATAGGTTTGCCACTCCCGGCACTAAAGACACTTTTGTGGAACTCTTCATGCCAAGGCATCTTTTCCATAAGAAGAACTGTTACAGGACCAAACAGTGGTGGTTATGCTTCTATAAGCATATCATGATGAGACTAAGTTCATCTGTGGGGGCTAATTTTTCAATGCACATCAGCTAGCAGCTAATAATTATTGTACTATCCATTTGTTTTGCACCAAGGCTTCTGAGCCCTCAAGATATAAAAATTAAAGTTTAAGAAGAGTACAGTTTACAGACTTTTTTAATACCACGAAAATTTTTTAATATCACTTTACAAAGAGTAGAAAGTATTCAATGTGACTGCAATCCAAGATGAAAAGAAACCAGATGGAGGATAGCAGTCTAGAAAAGAAGAATTTAAAGAATAGTTGGTTTTCAACAGGAATTTGAAGGTGAACTGTTTGGTAAACAGAATTTAAGAGACCACTACTCTCGTTAGCAATTGTCTATTGAAAATAAGAGGGCATAAGAAAGTAATTTTCATTGCTTTATTTTCTGGTGTAATTTGTGCAAAAATGAATTAAGTAACAGAGTGCACAGCATGAACTAGAAATTAGAAATTAAGACTGTGGCATGAGTGTCTCTCTTCAGAGGTGCATTGCTTATCCTTTCACTGGCTTTCTCTCTTAAGATGGTGGTAACAAAACAGCAACATCATTTTGAATAAACTGGGGGCAGGGGGAAATGAGACAAAGCAGGAGACAACTGTGATTGTGAAGGGGGAGGGAAAGTCTGAAAGATGTCAAGATCAAAAGCTTTTCTCACGGGACAGACAGAGAACTTAATATCAAAGGAGCAAGATAAAAGATTTAGTTAAATTGTGAGTTTCTTTTTCAATTGCTAGTCAGTGTTAATGCCAGCTTCAATGGCAGTGAGAAACCAGCAGACATTTATAGGCACAGAAATGGTGAGACACATGGTAGGATTGAAGATCAGTTATGTCACATGAACTGAGTAGATGTACTTCAAAACTTTGGAGGATAGAAAGCAAGCTGCCAGCTGGGAAAAAAAAAAACACAATACCCAAACACCAAAAAACAGAGGAATGGATCTTGAAAGGTTTTCTTCTGATATTGCATAAAAGACAGAAGTAGCACACAAGAGAAAAATCACAGAAATATATAAAGGACGATAGGGAACAGGTTGAGGGTATAGAAAAAGCAAACCTTGAAAGCAGGATGAAATTGTAGGGAAGATTTTGGCAGATGCTTTTTTTTTTTTAATATAACAAGAACTACTTGACATTCTTATCGAATTTTACAGCAGGAAAAGGAAAAAGAAGGGGAAAAGTTTTAAGGAGTAAAGAAGGTAAAGAAAAAGAGTGGCTTAGAACAAATCTTGAACACGTTTAGGAGAAAACAACTCAACAGCAAAGGGAAGCAATGAAGTGAAGGAACTGATTGGATTTGTGCTTTGTCTTAGGTCAATTCAACAGCAGAAGAACAGGAACAGCTGTAGTCAATGCAGAGTCAACTAAGGCCAAGGATTAGAGTAACAAACAGCTTGTTTCAAGTGCAGAGTGAATGATTTAAAAGAAAAGGGAGGATAGAGGTGAAGCACTGATGGATCCTTTTATGTCATATTCTGTATTTCTGAAGAACCCATTTGATTTCCATCTACATATGATATGAAAATATCAAAACTAATCACACTAATAAGAAAGCTCTGGTGACTAATCACAGTATTCCAATTAATACATGCAGCAATCTAAGTTCATTATTTCTAAAAAATCTTCTTGGAATATTGATAATGCTCAATTTCTCTGTTTCAGTGGTTTCTCTAAAAGTATCAACTGTCCTACTGCTACTTTAATCATTTATGTTAGATGACCCTGAGAAACAGCATGTGACTAAATCAACTTGCACTCTGAAAAGTACTGACCATTAGAAAATCTGAAAGCTGCTTAGAAGTTACTAAAGATTTGTAAGCTTCTTTGGTTTAGTATTACAAAAAATTTCCAAAAAACAGCCAAATATTTTTTTAAAATATTTTGTTTGGATACAGCACTTCTGTATAGATTGCTACAGAAGTAAAGAAATAGTCAGGTGATTAAGAATCACTGGATCTAATCCTTTCACTGTATCTTTCTTCAGACTTATAAATTTTACTCTTAAGTTTATCCAAAGACCTTTTAAGAACAGACTTAATGACGAATACATCTTACACGATTTTTTTGCTAATATGCTTGTGTATAATCTTAAAATAGGAGATGAAATAACAATTGGTCACCAAACCATTCCAAATAGAGCTGAGAAGGAAGAAAAATATCAATTCCTACTCTAAGCAATTTGAAGCCTTTGTAGTGTACATTGTAGTGCATTACTTAATATCCACATTATCAGAGTTCTTGTATTATCTCTCATTTCAGAGATCTGCAATTGTTTTCCATTGTTCAGGTTAATATTGTTCTTTATACTACCCCACAAATACTTATTATGAGTGGCAAAGTATAATATAATATAAAATTTTAGTAATATCATTGACGATCTTCATATTCCCATTAGCTTAGCTAGGAATGAGTCTGCACAACCAATAACTACATTTCATTTCCCACTAACCAGGAAATAAGAAATTTTGTCAATCAGAGAAGTCAGCATATGGATATATCAAAATAGGACAAAAAATTGCCTTTTTTTTTCCTGAATTTTAACCTCTGATCAATCACCTCTAATCTCAAGAAAAAAAATACATAAAATTCCAAACAATTCCATAGACTAGACCTGGCAAAAAATGTGTGTTTAGTCCACTGTGTCATGTTAACAGCCAGATTCTATCACCCTTAGCTTTACACTGCGAGAAGTGTATTTGTGGAATTAAGAATGCCAAAATCCAACTGTATTTAAAAAAAAAAAAAATCAGCTGGAATAAAATATATACAGAACTAAAAATTTCAATTAAGGTATTTGAATTTTCAAATCCTAAGCCAAAAGCAGCTTGAAAGTAGTCCAAGACTATACATCCAAGCCGTAATTGTTGATATTTTCTCAGTGACAGTGGGAACACAATCTGGTTCCAGTGCCATGCCATGTTTTCAGTAGATGATTACAGAAACAAAAATCTTTAAAATGGGAGTGAATTATAAAACATCAATGTCCATATATGTAATATAAAAAAAGTTTTTATGTGGGAAAGATGCCATTAAAATTGCATATATTTTGCCATTGAACTACTACCATTGTTACTCGGTATTTTGATAGTTGAAGACAAATAAGCTTGCAGATTGAGTAAATAACAGCCCCATTTTTGAAGCAGTAATGCACAATAAATTTACACACATCAATCCAAAGTATCTATGCACAGCACATACATATACAATTGTATAAACCAGAAAACACTTACCTCACCAAGTCTTTATATAAAGCTTTCGTAGTTTCTAAGTATGGGCCAACTACATCTTCAAACTGGCAAAGAGTTCCTCCAATGCAAAGATGCTTAAAAAGACAGAACAGAAATTCCTCGCGATCCAATTGACTAAATAAGTCATAATGGTCTGAATCTTCCAGAAGCAAGACCTTGTGGAACAAGAAAATAACAAAGAAGTCAAATAGATGAAAATTTCTTATTTGATACTAAGTTTATAAACAATGTAACCACTTTGCTGTATGTCACACAGAGTTTACATCCATATAAAATATATGAACTAGGGATGGAAATAAGTAAGTACTTAAGTACTTCTCTCTAAACCCTTCTTCCAATAATGCAAATATGTTCAAAATTTATAGATACAATATAAAGCAGAATCACTGTCAGATTTGTGCCCACAAGACATAAGGGAAGATTTCTCAAGTCTGTTATTCACTGGTTAATTGCCCACCATGCTAATGAAACAATCCTTAATCTGAAGATAATCTAGCTATATTTGGTATTTCGATCACTGCCAATTAGTTTGTCTTTGGTAACTTTGCCTACATTTGCTTTTTTACTCTAAGTTTACATGGTTATCTAACATTTGTAAAGGAATCCCAAGGATCTCCCAGAGGACATCACTCAAACTCACGTCATTCTTTATTGAAGACTCTAGAGAGGCTTTATCTGTAGCCTGGATAAACCAGACATGCTATCCAGCTGCCTCCATGTGTCTCACCTGCCTTTTGCTGCAATACTACGTGAACACAGAGGACTTGCTAGATTAGTCCCAACACTGCATGCTGTAAGGGTGGACAGGAATTGTAACTCAGTATGGCTACAAGACATTTGAGTCACATCAACCAAACTGCATATGCCAACCCAGGCAAACTGGTCAAAGCTAGATGTGAGCTTACTGCTCTCTGGCCCTCTTTATAACATCACTACACAACCTGAGTAAAAAAGGGCCTGGGCAGCAACTGTTGTTGATGGCCACCTCATACATATCCCAATCCCCTTCTTGGTTGAAGCAAGAGAAGACATGGCAGGTAGTAAAGAAAAATGGAGTTTTGCAGCTGAGGGCCACCCTCTGACACCAGGAGATAGACAGTTTGCTGCCCCCTACAGTCTACCATCCTAGGGCGCTGACTAATTGAATCTGAAGTTTTGACATCGTTCCTGGAAGATTTTGACTCTTAATTCTTTCTGCCATCTTAGGTCTTACGAGTAGGAATCACATTCATTTCAAACAAATGTGAATCCTTCAACTTGCAACTTGCAGACACACGCAACCCTTCCAAGGGAAGGAAAATGGAAAGAGTCTGAAACTCCAATGGTTTCTTATTTTAAATGTTACCTCTAACTTTCCTACATCCAATATACTTAATTTTCAGAAAACATTTCACACATACCCGACTTATAAATAAATACATAGTATTTTGAACTGCTAGGCTACAAACCACATCTGAAATTCAAACATGAGCTTGAGTTCTCTCCTTTTCCCAGAACTTTACAAGACAGACCAGTATTTCAGGCCACATCCTGTAACCAGTGTCACTGGTTCAAATATATTGCCTTCAAAGGATTTGCCAAATGCAAATGAGTGCAACTCTATAATTATTAAGTACTTATGATGATTATATATACAAGGAAGAGCAAAATCCAGTTCTCCCACACTATGCTTTGCTAATGCTAAACAAACATAAGTAAAAAAAAAATTGGTTTAATTTATTAAGTCAAAAGAAACACTTACAGTGAAGACATACGTTGATTAAGAAGGAGCCACTGTTAGAGAGATTCTTTTTCAGAACAATCTGCTCTCTAACACCTCCACTGGAGTATAACAAAGAGTTTTTACCTTGCAGGCTTGTTCAGGAGTTCTATTTAGTCCTTTTCCAGTGTTACACTGAAAAATAATTTCCCTTTTCACAGTTTCCTCTCCTTTGTTTCAGTGAAAATACATGAAGATGTCTTTCCTTAAATGCCTTCACATATGATATGGTCAGCATTCCTGGCCAGGAATGCTTCAGGATGTAGCCATTGAGTGCATTCAATTTCATCAACTACCTGGAAGGTTGGGTGAACTCACAGCTCTGGGTATCATGGGACGTTTCCATTAGCACCACTTGTTTTCCCTTCCTAGGCAAACGAGTAGCTGAATCCCCTCCCCACCCCCCAATCCCCAAGCACTGACTACTTGAGACAAGGGTGGGTAGAAAAAGGTTTTAGCTTTTTCTCCCACCTAAAAAGGAAAGAGGGCCCACCTGGAAAAGAGCATTGCTTTCACACTTTCAGGCACTGCAGTGCCTCAGTAGTTTCTATCACATGGCTATCGATGCCCATTTTTACCACGGAAAGTATGTATGTCAAAAAAAAAAACCTGAAAAATGTGTCCCTACAGTACCTAATAGAGTATGAAAAATTATAAGAAATTATTCATCGCTATACTGACCTTCCTTAATTCATCAGAGATGAGAATATCATCGTAATAGTCATCATAACATTTCACAATATCTCCAGTTTCTCTAACAATTCCTTCAGAGTACAGCCGATCAAAAAATGACATGGAAATCTGTGTGCAGGGCACCACTGTAGCTTCAATTTTTGTCACTTTGGAACCTGGAATACATAGGAAGGCTTTACTCCATGACTCTTGCAATAAATGAAATAGGAGAATTTCCATGTACTAATGGTTTTACAGTGATTCGTAATTCGATACAGTGTGGAAATTATCAACTTCTCTAAATGGTTGTGTGTGGCATATTCTTAAAAAAAACCCACAGATCACATAAGTATGACTCAATCACACAGTCCCTCAAAAAACGAAGAAGGCTAAGAAAGAAACAAGTGCAAAGAAAACATAAAATTCATCTGAATGCTACCTTCCACTAAGGCTCATGTGTCTGCTCCCCCTGTTGGTAATACTATCAACCGAAACAAGTAATAGATGAAACACCATGTGAACTCAACATCACATTAGATCGCACCCTTAGAAAATCACATTCCACAGCTTAAGCCTTAAAGAATCTGAGGACAAATACCAAATGTGGTGTGATGAAGTACAAAAGTCAATAGCTGCTAACAGGACCCCACAAAGTAAAAATCAAAATGAACACGAATTTTTGGTTTGTTAAGTATTATATCTGAACTTTTTGAAAAGTTATTTTGTAGCTACTGTAGGCTTTACTAATCAGCTATTTCAGAAGATGAAAAAGGTACTATCAGCATTTCCTGTATGAATCTGGAATATTATCTTTGTAATCATTAAGTGCAGAATACATTTTTCTATAATTTTTCTGTTTTTGCTCATAGACATCTAGTGCCATTTGAGATGCCCTACAGTATTTTCCTTAATGAGGTATCAGTCCATAAGGGCACATACCTTCTCTGTATACAGTGTTACATCTACAAATCTGTATGCGTGGTGTTGGATAACTTACAGCATTTCAAATAGCATTAGACTCCATGTTTAAGAAGCTTTGGACTCAGTCCAGTTCCATCTGCTCTCTACTGTCCAAGTGTTCAGAGCAAATGTTAGAACCTATTATCTACTCATCTCCAAGTCCCCCTGAACACCCTCCAAAGTGCTTCTGAACAGGAGAAGGGAAGGGAGCACGAGTGAGCATAAGCACGAGTGAGCACGCAACACAAGGGCAATGTGTCTTGGCAGAGATAATATTCACAGCATTCCAGCTTTCCATGAGTTTACTCTTATATTTTCTCCTCTGTAGGTTCCCTTGATGGGAGACCGGTCAACAACATCACAATATCAAAAGGCTTTTGACCATACAATTAAAGATAAAAATAAGTGGTGTCCTGACAAACTGACCTAAAGGATCACTAAAGACTAGTATTCAGGAAATGTCCAAACTTCACTCTAGATGACAGTATTTCCGGAACAGAAACATGCCAAAAAGGGATGTGTGAACCATGATGCTTCCAAGAGCACCTATCATTTCATTCTGATCCTAATCTTTTCAAGCATAGCATAACCTAATATATCTCTTGTCCCCACACTTCCAAAAAGTCCTTGGGATTTCTCCCATATATTATTACACGGAGATTATTTATTCATAGGTTAAGTAGGACTGGCATTTTGGTATCTAAACCCAGGTAAACTGTACTACCTACCTGATCAATGCTAAGAAAAAAATTAAAGAGAAGTTACAAGTTGATGGCTTGAAAATGTGTCTACTTAAGCTAAAAATACTGGCAGGAAATTTTATAATTATTTTATTGGGCCAATGTGATCTAAAGAAAATCAGCTGTAGAGAAAAGCTCGTCATTTAATTGCTTGGCTTCACATCTACAGATATGGTTATGAAAAAGGGTACCTTTTATTAAAGAAAAAAGATTTAGGATGTTCTCCTATCTGTTGACATAGTGAATATCAAAAAATAATCAAATTATGTAACCAAAATCACAAATCAGAAAAAACATGACTTATAGCCTCACAACCTAAGAAAAAAAACAAACTGATTTTTATTTATTTATTTATGCTTCCTCCCACCCCCTCACCTCCAGACTCCTCTAACTTCTAATTCTCCAGCTTCCTTTCACAGGGATAGAATTTTTGTTTCATAACAGATTTAATAAGAGCTAAATCAGCCTCTAACATAGAAATTATTCTGTAAAGACCTATGAATCAAAAACTGAGTCAAGACTAATAAAAGTCAGATGTTAAATGACTTGAGAAAAGAGACATCTTACATTTTCCCAGTTATTGAGCTCAAAGTATAAGAAACTGAGCTATTTATAGGCCTTCAAATTGTTAGGATTTTATTGGAGAAGGGGGAGGAGACACACTTCTGCTCTGAAAAAAGATTTTATGAAAACTTTCATCAGGAAAAAAAAAAATCAAGAGCTTTGTAATCCATTCAGTAGTTCAGAAAACCAAACTACAAATGGAAAAGTTCAAATATACTGGAAGCTCCTACTCTCCCTTTGAGAGGTGAGATTTGAAATTGGAGATTCAGAATTTCCTGGAAAAGAGTGACCAGTTTTAATAACACTGTAAAAGTGAGCAATAAAATAGAAAGAAGAAATGCCTTGACAACTCTGCAAGTGGAAAACAAAGCTGAGAAGTACTGAAGCAGATTAAGCTTCTTAGAACAGCAAGCTCTGGAATATCTATAAAGTGCTGCCAATATACTTTTAAATGAACACGTTGCGTATCTATCTAGTATGGGGCAGATAAACCCCAGATTAGGTATATTGAGAATTCCTCCAAAGTCTAAGAAAGATTTTTACCTCAGGGAAACATCTTGCAACTTACTATTTACAAAACAGTTTATATAGAACATGCATAATGCAAGTTCAGTGCTCTGTACTAAAAAGACGGTATTTCAAAAGTAAAAGGCGCAGACTGATGATTTGTAGGTTCAAGTGACATCTAAAATTTTTGCAAATGATAAGCTAGTAGTCTAAAAAATTGCTGATTTAAGATTACCTTCCAGATTTTAAAACCCCATTCCAAAGACAGCAATCGTCAGAGCTTCAAGTACATAAGGCAACTCAAGAATCTTTTAGGCAAATACTAGATTTTTATTTACACAAAAAGACAGTAACCCTATCCCTTTGAAGATAACTTTTCAAGTGTTAATTGAGCTTAAACAGATACAGTCCTGCCTCCCCAGGAGTGCTGACAGGTGCACGGCCAGTAATGTGTCCAAGGAAAAATTACTATTTAGTTTTCATTGCAGCTATTTAAAAATACAAGGCTCAAGACTGAAGTTGGTATGCATCAAATTTGTTCCTTTTGCTGCTTCTATTTTAGAAATATGAGAGTAACAGATGAAGGGGGGGGCTTAAAGCACATGACAGAACTATCAGGTACTCTGCCATGCAGCCAGGAAGAGAGGGAAAAATATCCCTGCTACAACAGGCAAAAAAGTGTGGCGTGAGAATAGGTAATTATGTATCTGCCTGATCCCATGAAGCAGACTGGAGAATATCATTGTGTATTGTTTACCTAAAATGTTACATTTCAAGTAATCTTAAAGCTGGAGTCCTTGATGTACTACTGTGGGATTCTACCAGGAATCCCAACATGTGGGGGAGCTAAGAAGAGAGGTACATGTCGCATTCCTTGGGGACCCCATGTTTTATGCCACCTTTTGACTGAGGATATTGTGGTCTGATATAAGGTGAGGATGAAAAGCAGTCAAGAGAATAAAAAAATGAGATTAGACACAGAAAAAAAATAATAAAAACCTTCTAGAAACAGATTTTAGGAAAAGGAGATAGGAAAGTAAGAGAGAAGAGGTTAAGATAAATATGAACATGAAACCACGCCCACTGAATTAAAAAGAAAAATAATTTCTTAGTGAGAAGGTAAAAGGGGACCACAGCCTGGAAAAAGACAAAAGGATTATGAAAACAAACACTCTCGTAAAGTAATATAATATTGATGTTTTATATAATGCTGACATCTTTCTGTGGGTCCATAAATACTTTCTGCCCAAGCTCATGGCTGGGAGGAGAAGGGAGGTTTCTAAGAACCCATCTAAACCCCACTTATACTATGCATCCAAAATATCTCCTCCCTGCAAAAAAACCCTAACATTTTTGTTTGCAAGAGAATAAATACAGTATTTGAATCAACCTAGATTATGTAATTTTCTTAAGATTTTCTAAAAAGCAAAATAAGCATTTTTCCAGTATTTTCTTTCAAGAACAGGAACTTGTTTTTAAGAGTTACTCCACAGTGATAAGTAAATGGTATATCTGGATTAATATATTGGCATGTCTGAAGAAGAAAATACTAAAGATGACTTTTTACCTCCTCCCACTCAAAGCTAATTCTTACTATATTTTCAAAAAATGCACATGAAGACTAAGTATAGAAAAATGTGCCAACATTCCTCACCAAAAATAGGCAAAGAATGGGAAGATGAAATTTTAAGAGCAAGTGGGGTATACCAGCTGTTCAGGATTTAGAAAGGGAACCCTTCCAGTCCTCAGAACAAAACGCATTACTTCTGTGCTGAGGAAGATTGAGTGAATCAGGAGTTAAGCTGGGATACCTGGCAAGTGACCCTCCGCCCTTAACACAAGGCATGTAACCTACTGACCTTCACTACAGGGGCTGGCAAGTCATAGGCTAGACAGATAGCCTAAAAAAATTCTGCCTAAGCAGGAAAAGGTTTACCCACAGTTTGAAATATAGTTATTTTCTTTCTGCTTGCCAGAGTGAAAAAGTTACCTGAAGGGGGACTTGAGATATTTTTTGCATCTTATATATTTTAACGAGATGCAGTGTTTGCAAAATGGATTTTGCTGACAAAAAAGGTGGCAATGACTAGTGTCATTGTATATAGTGAGAAAAACCAATGCCAGTTCCAGAGAGTTGAAATGGAAAAGTTAGGAAATTCCCAAAGCTCCATTGAATATTTACACACAGTAAGGTCTTTGCAAACAAACCAAAAGAACTGAGGACTTCCCACTACCCCCTTTTAAAATACTCCTATTTAAGAAAATCACTTTGGCGATATCAGAGTTCACATTATGCATAAAATCCCATCACATTATCACATGCAATTTCCATGAAATTTTGGGTGTCATTTACATAATCAAAAATACAATTTCAAAGTGGTACCATAAAATCATGTGCTATTTGCTTTTGTTCTTTCTTCTTTAGTGTCTCATCTCCATTTGCAGACATAACCAAGTGTTATAAGCAGTTAATGATATGGCAACAAACTAGAAGTCAACCGTATGCCATGATTGCAACTAGAGCAACTTATCACATGGCTCTCTGCGCCCAGATCACTTTTATTGCGCAGATAGCATATTTACACAAGCTCAGGGGTGTGCTCTATCTAATCTTCTGCTCTCTCAACTTTAATTTGTAACAGAGCAATAATCTCAGATCTGTCCTAAGTAAGGTGGTTGCGTCTATAGATGAGCGTCTTTCTCCAAATATTATCTGAATAAGGTAGTACTATAATTCCACAATTAATGCAGTTTATTATGTCTGGATACATGATCAGGTCAACTAGATGTCACAGACCATTTAAAACCACTTCTAGTAGCTTGGTTTATGGATCGATGCAGGGGTCAAGGAAAAAAAAGTAAAATGTGACAATTTAGTAACAAACTAGGTAAGAATCCTTTCTTATTATTTAGTAAAAGAAGTAATTCTTTAAGATATTTCAGCCAGGTGAAGATACACATATGAACTGTCATTATTACAAAATGGTAAATTAGAGGAAAATAGTTAAACACAGACTTTTTTATTTAAGATTAATTTATTCTGAATTTACCCAATGTAGTCCATTGTCCTGAAGCTGAGAGCAACTTTAAACTGGAGTTCACATTTTGATCATTAAAAAATGCCTATAATATTCAAATAAGAGAATAAAAGTTCATGAAATGAAACATAAAATCAACATTTATAGTGCCTTCGATACTTTCAAAGCAAATTATAAGGATTCAATTAGTAAGATTCTCTATGATCTTTCAGTTTGTATACTAAAGATCACGCTACCAAATACATGTTTTTGTAACTTTGTGTAGCTAGTGTCTTTTATATATTCAAGAAATCGTCAGGTACATATTTATATATGCAGTATTAAGGTTTTACAGTAAAGCACTTTTAGTCCAAGAACACACAAAAAGGTTGTATGAAATCCTTGGAGGTACAGAAAATGGAAGAAGAGATGAAACAATTCTATGTCTGCATGCAATGTTGTTGAAGTCAAAAATGAAATGCTAAGTATGATTGTAAAATTTACATTTTGTAAATATATTTGAAGCTTGGAGAAGTGTAGACACACACAAAAATTATTAAACAGATACAGAAGAAATCCATAAGTTACTGAAGGGATGGAGATGTTCCACAGTAAGATTTGAAGTATTCAATCTTATTGATTTATCAATTAAAAAAAGGAGACATGCATAGTAATGTTGGTAGATGACAAGTTTAAATGATAGATAAGCCAATTAAGAAAACCCAAACTTATGTATATGCGTACAAGCAGAGTGAATAATCATTGAAGAAGCTGCTAAGAAAATGATGGATTTTTCAGTCTCTGCATCACCAAATCTCTTTACCACCTCTCTGAGACACAGAGAGATCAGACTATGTAATGTCATGGTCCCTTTGTTGTCAATTAATTCAGGCTACTCAGAGTTTATCATTTCATAGTGATATTTTTATATTTCTAATTCAAAAGAGACAAACATTGAGAAGATAAATGCATATTTTGTAAACTTCAATCATTTGAAATCTTTATCAGTGGGAGATGAAATATTGGTGTATTTCTGTGTGAATTTCTTTAAAATACAAAGAGGCCTAGTTCTTTATCCAGGATAACAATATAAAGTAGACATACAACAAATCAAAGACTTGTTTTTAAAACAACAGATGTAAAAGCCACACTGTCTTTAAAACCACAGATTATTATTTTTTTCTGTCTGCAAATAGATGAATGGATTCAACTCTGCTGACAACAAAAGTGGAGGACACAAAATCAGCAAGAGACTTGAGTCTCAAAAAGCTGAGAGCCCAAAATTCCAGTATAAAGCAATAGTACCCAATAAATTTTAAAATCTTGTATTTTCAGATACACGGTGCATATGTACATCTAATTGCACAGTGTATGTACTGTGACAAAGCAGTAATAGCTGTAAGCAAGGGTATCAACTGTATGTACACTGTTTAAAGTCTCCCCCTGCATGGACCCCCCAACATTAAATGCGGTGGCCAAGATCAGCATCCAGTTCAGATTCCCATTCTTGGGAATCTTGAACATGTAAATTGTTCCCTCTTAAAACAGAGTAACATTAGTACAGACTAAAATATTTTTACTGGACAACACAGTTAACCCACAAAGTAAGACTTGAGCACCACACCTAAATCACCTGCTCTCAAGGAGACAGGGAGCAGGCGAATAGCATGCTAACACAGCTACAATGTTTGCCACTATGCGATCTTCCAACAGTTATAACTTCATGGAAAAAACGTAAACTTAAAATATAAAGGACTTCGAACTACCATAACAAATTCATCCTTTTGATAGGGCTTAAACTGCTGGTCAAAACTGAACGCTTGTGCTGTGATCCTGCCTTGCATGGACCTGAAATGGAAAAATGAGATTAAATATCCTGCAGACATACTAGGTACTCTGCAAATTTGCCTAGGTACACTACATAAAGTCCTATTCTAACCAATAATTATACTTCTTGCTTTTTCGTTTTTTCATTCTCACTTATAACAGCCTCCCACAGCCGCTGCTCAAGCACCATCAGAGCAACGCTGCGAAACTGAAATAGATCGTGGCTAACTCTGGAAGACAAGGATGAATGCCTTGCACCTCAGAACAAGCGTTTTACGTGCCTGAAAAATACCGAGGAGACTTCCAATTAAAGGGGAAAAAAAAAAGAAGAAAAAAAAGAGAGAGACACGGCCCCGCCGCCACCGGAGCGGGAGCCCTGAGGCGCGGTGACGGCCCCAGCCCTCAGCTCCGCCCGCCTTTTCCCCTCCCACCCGCCTCTCATCGCTCCCCGCCACCCCCAGCGAGGCGCCTCTCGCAGCAGGCTTTCCCCCTCCCACCATTTGAGGAGTCGGTCCCCGATGTCCTTGTCCTCCAGGCAGGAGAACGCTTTCTGGGGCAGGGAGCGGAAAGCAAAGCCCACCGCGCAGCGCCGGTCCCCGGCGGACATCTTCCAGCGCCGGCGAGGGCTCGGCGGTTGCCGTGGAAACGGCGCCGCGCAGGCGCAGCGCCACCAGCGCGCTCCCGCCGCGGGGCTCGGCCCCGCTCACGAGCGTTCCGCCTCCCGGCGGGGCCGCCGCTCACCCCGGCCCCGTGAGGGCTGCAAAGGCGTGGCTGCTCCCCTTCTGACGGGATTTCTTTGATTTTTACCTATAAAATGCCCCAATTAAACATCAGTCTTCTCCCCTCTCCTCTCTGCTGTCTGAGCACCAGGAAAACTCTTTCAGGCTTGCCAAAGGAGAGCCTGTGCGTGCCAGCAGGCAGAGGTGGGAGCGGGACCACCGTTGCGGGCTTAATCAACGCCACTCCCAATAATGTAATGCCAAAACGAATTATGAAAAGCGCAAAATTATGACTTACGAAGCTCTAATGAATCGGGGCTGCTTCTTGCTTCCCAGGGTGTTGAGCCATTTGGGAATAGCGAGGCCGTGCTTTCAGGCTCTTCCCAGTGGAAAATTTAAGGAAAGTACATCATTACTTAAGGAAGCTATTTTTAAAAGTCCAGTAAAGCAAGAGACACCTTGCAAAATTTGGGGAATTTCCTGCCCTTTGCAGGGGAAGCAGTGAGAGTTTAAGGCTGCTGCACATCTCACGGTATATCCTTTAGCAATCCACTCTCCTCCAGAACCAGCTCTCACTTTGCTGCAGATCTCCAAAAATGTCATTTTCCCATTAATTTGCTGCTCGGGCTAAACAGCAGCCCCATTTCTAAAAAGTTTAGCAGTGGTTTTGTTTGTTTGTAATTTAAAAAAAAAAAAAAAAGAAAATTAAGCTGAATGGCATTCGATTTGATTAGAAAGCAGAAGAGAGAGGTGCAGTGTGCCACGACAGCGGGGAGCAAAGCTGAAGCTGCCGACGTGCCCTCCCTTGTCTCATCGGCCTCTAAAAGACGTCCTACAGATTTAACTTGTAAGACATGTTAGTCAAACAGGCTTGTACCAAAAGGATCCAGAAGAAGCAGGTATCATAAGCTTGTTAAGAAACCTTGTTTTAACATGGTCTCAGTACAATTCGTTGCTTACTATATGCTCACTAAATATTTTAAGAGTGCTTACACCAGCGGGCTGCAGTTCAGCAGACCAAGTTATTGTGTAGCAGCTATGTGACATTTAAGGAGCCATTCCCCTGTATCTTCTCCATTCTGTTTTCTCCAAAGTGTGTTTTTCCCACACACTTCCATATTTTTTTTTCCCAAAAAATTTTACTTACACCTAAACAACGATAGGAAGTAAAGCTACCCTATACTTCAAGATGTTTAAATGGTAGAGACAGTTCAAGAGGGGATAAACAAAAAGTGTGCCTTTCTTCTTAGTATTTAAATACGATCTAAAGAGAAGGCACCTGAAACAAATTATTATAGCCTTATTCTCAACACATCTCCACCTACTCCAGCACTACCTCATCTGTTAAATTCCTCTTGCCACTAATACTACTAGCCAGAGATTAAATAACCAAAGTGAAAGAACTGGTTTGGGCAGGGAGTGATGCATAGCAACAACTACCAAACACATAAATTCTCAATTTTGAGTTGTGCGGGCTCAAATACAGGATTAAAAAAAAAGACTGAAACTTTAGGTCTTTTTGGGAAAAAAATCCTATTGACTTCAGTGAGGATTTTCTCTGATTAAAGTGTTGAATCAACAAGCATGTACTTAAATCCCACTGAAATCTAGAGTGTTTAAATGCTTTGATGAATCAGGAGTAAGGAAATGAGTAAGGACTTCAGGACTTGCTCAGGAGGATCAGGACAGGAAGCTCTAAACTATGGAATTAATTTCTTTAATGTTGTGCCATCTACCTATCGTAGTTTTATAATTCAACATTTCCAGTTTTAAGCAGTTTATAATAATAAAAGTTAAACTGGGACTTTCAGTTTAAACACTGACCTCATTATCCTCTGATGTCATTCACAACAGCCTGAAGTAGAAAGTCAAGCACAGTACTTTTTTAAACACAAACATTTAACTTGTTTTTTAAAAAGTTAAGGATTTTATGGTCTCACAGAAGATATTTGGAGGGTAGAAAATATATTTTTCTGCTGCAGAATGAAGTCTTGTAAGTATATATTATTAAGCAATAGTAGTCCCTCACTTTTGACCAGACTAATTTTCAGCGTTGTTTGTTTTTCACATTTTTACTTATATGTGATTTTGAAGAGTTTTACAGTCCTGAATAAACTGTAGGCCTTAAGTGCAAAGCAAACAAACCAGCCTTTCCATGGCAAACAAAAATCAAATTACAGAGGCTCAGCGCTCTTGCACCTTTGCGAACTGCATCAGTCTTTAAGGCAAAGGTCAGTTGGTGACAAAGCAGCAGCCCGTTCCAGTCGGGGAGGTAGCGAAGAACCTGAACAGCAGCTCCTCCCTCCCTCCCTCCTGCAGAAGTCTTCAGCATCGCTGAGGGATAGTTAAGCCACATGAATTAGCCGAACCGAGGAGGAAAGGGATAATTATCAGTATACATCTGGGAAATAAATCAGTCTTTCCAGTGTTAAAATACTGTAGGAAAAATCTGATGGAGAGTAAATTGAAGTCCAGATCCTGCATCTTGTCTGTAATGAGGGCTAGAATTCCCCCAGAATAGAAAGCACTGTACACTACGGTGAAGCTCAGCTCCCACAAAAGATGTATGGGGTATCAATGTCCAATTCTAGGCACTTGCACTGATAAAAGACTCCAGGCTCAAGTCTGTGAGAGAGACAGAAGCCAGTTAGGAGCCAATTAAAAATATCTCAAAATTAGCAAACAGGAAAGACTGTGGTATATCTGAATTCCCCCTTTTGTCCACCCCCACCCAGATGTTGTCCTTCAGTAACCCAAGGCTGCAAGGCAGGAGTCCCTGTCCAATCTGGAGCCAGGCTCTGGATCCTCAGGTGAAGGCAGGCACCAACACCTCTGCTTGCAGAGAACTGCCAGAGGTTTTCTTTTAAAACACAACCAAAGGGCTCATGGTGGCCACCTTCATACCATGCACCTGGAGCCCTCACACAGGAAGGGGGAAATCTGGATTTTAGCCTCTTTCAGCATGAGGAAGCTCACAGCTTTTACATCTAAAGTGCCTCAACTACTAAGGCTGGTGTCATGTCCCCTGAGTTAACCTACCACTGTCCTAGCAAGCTTATTTCTGGATCACAGTGTCAGGGCCCTGCAGAGACTCAGCAATCGCTTTTCCCCGGTGATGTGGCTCCCTGCACTCAAGACCAGCTCTGCCGTAACCTTGGGTCAGATGGCTGCGAGAAGAGCTGGGTGAGACAGAGCTGTGAGGCGCCTCGACAGCAGCCTCATCCTCTTAACTTGGGAGATGTTGACGCTGCTCCTCGCTGGAGCTGTTGACCCTGCTCCTCGCTGGAGCTGCTTGGAGAGCATGCCTGTGCCTGGCCATGAACCCCACTGATCCTGAGCCTGACTTCAGACTTGACCTCTCTCTCTCACTACAGACTGGTCTGGTGATCTGGACTCGTGGTTGAATGTGGTCACTGTCACCAGACCTGTTTTGCTGTTCTGGTTGGGGTGCTGTGGGACAGGGCCGTGTCGGGGAGGGCACTACCCTACCGGCCTCGCTGTCACCCTCGGCTCCCAGCTCACCCCATGTTACCGAGCAGCCCCCTCTTGCTGTTGTCTGACACATAGTATGTGGTAGAAGGATGGTTGTATTTATGCCAGATTTGTCCACGTTGCCTGTTTTAGTTTAATCAACTCAGTATATTTGAGTGACTGTTCCATTAATAACCTCTGCTTCCAAAGGACGTGTGATATATTGCTTTATATGTGCTCTACAGCATATTATGAGGCTTAATTCAAAAAGCAACGCAGAAATAGATAATTTACAATTTGCATCATAAAAAGTATTTAGAAATAAGTAGCAAAGCAAATATGTGAGGCTAAATACCAAAAGTGGGTTTAGGCATGAAAGCATTGCAATGCCTAAATATTCTTCGGTCATCAAATTAGAAACATGAGATGCTGGAGATGCACAGTAAGAATCAGAGTGAGGCCCTGGAAACTCAACACAGTGTGTGTGACACCATCCAGGCCTATCTAAGAGGGAAACAAGGAGGATTCATGCACTTAAGTCTCGTTTCTCTTATACAAATTATGTACTCCCCTGGAGATTCACTGCCTTAAAGCTCTCCTTTGAAGGCTGGTGTCTAAACACCCTTTCTGTAAATCAGATATAGGTTGCTGTTTCTTTTAAACCCAGCAGAAGAGAAAAGCGTTACTGAGCTGCTATTGCTCTTTTCAAGCAATGCATGAGTTGTTCGTATACACGAGTAGCAACTGAGATGCTCAGTTTCAAATTCACCCTATGCTTTGAGAGTTCAGCACTCTACCCCCTTTCTTCTAGGACCACAAGCCAAAACCACACAGCTTACATACATAGTTTTCATATACAGTTTACATACAAAAGCTTACAAGGCATCTGGGTAATTGTATCATCTCAGAAACTGTTTCCCTATGTAGAAAATAACGTTTCACTATAGTAGCTGGAGAACATAAACATGAATTTGTCTCTATAACTTCTTGGTTAGGGCCTTTAGGAGGGAGGGGGGCCTATTCAAGTGCCAGAGACTGTTTATTACTTTTATCCAGTGACTGTCTGGCTAATACAAAATATTGAAGTAATCTTGGATTTAGGCATGCAAATTCTTCAGCAATCCTATTTTAAATGCTTTTTACTGATTCTGACTAATTGTTTTTTTTTCCTTATTATTTGTAGACAATTGTGTAGCCTTACTGCAACATGTTCTGTTAGTTACCCAGCACAGTTTTACATATATAAAGAACTAAATTTTGCCTATAGACGTGCTTTTGTCTTCATTGATTCTTGATGCTCACATCTCTTGTGCTGAAAACAAATTCCTTTAAAGTGTAAGAGTTCCCCTTCCTTCTACGTGCATGAGTACAGCAGTACCAGGCTACAGGATGTGCTGTTTTTCTCTGGACAGTGATCAGGGTATTTGTGGTGGCTAGAGGTGAGAGCTGAGACCTGGGGGTGTGTTTCAGCTTCAGAGACTTAATTGTAGGTGTCTACTTGTAGGCAGGTCAGCTAAGCTTCCATTATCATCAGGGGAGATCAAGATCTCAATTTAATTGCATAGAGAGGCATTTCAGATGCCCAAGGTACCTTTCAGAATGCCCCAGATACCCCTTTTCTGATTTTCTGGAATGGCAGCTGGAGGCTGAGTTTAAGTAATGTTATATCTGCCAGCTCCATAAAGGCGATACTCTCCTTTGTCTCAGATGGAACTAGGTGGCCATGTGCAGGCATCTGAATTGAGTCCCAAGTCAGTACTGTCCTTAGAGTCAACAGATTTATTCAGCTGATGAACTCCATACTGGAACTCTATTGAATGTATGATTGCATGTATACCTAATGTACATGTTACATGTATACATCTGCCCAACAGGCACCTAAAGTCAGGATTCAGGGATCAATTCCAGCTGTGGAGGTGCTGGCTGAGTGGCTGAAAAAGCACACCTGTCCCTTCTCTTGTAAATTTACTTAATGTCCTGCTTAGCTCTGTACACCTTATTCTCCACCTATACTCTTAGTAAAGCATCTAAGACTATTATCTTCCCCACCATTTTTTTGTGCATCCCTGTTTAGCCCCACTCCCCCATAACTATGAGCAAATTACAGCTATCTGCAGGATCCCAGTTCCTGTGCACCTTCCCTCACTCCCTTCCACCTTTGGCACATTGTGCCCAACCTTGGGTTACTTCTTCCCATCTCCTCCCACTGACCCTCACGGATCTTTGCATCCTATGCTGCTCTCTGTGCCATAGCATTCATGTCTCACTCACAGCTCCTTCACTATATGTACCAAAGCCAAACAGTTGTTGACTTTCGTTAAAAATTGTGGGCAGAAATATTACTATCATCTTTTCCAACATTTTTTCTTCTCTCAAAAGGGCTATATATGATATTATTACTATCTGTAAAAGAATTCTTTTGTGTATTTTATATGGGACTACTGACTTAGAGATGAGTTATAAGCATGTCACTAATGTATACTCCTTGGGTGCTTATTCTGTTACTTATGCACCTTGATATTCCTTGGTTCTCCTTCTTATCGAATGGGATTTTATACGGTTTCCAATTTTGCGTTATCAAATACAAAATTCAGTCAGTACTGAGGGCTTTACAGGGAGTGATACTGCATTTGAGGAGTTTATAAAAGGTTTCAGTGAGGAAAAAGGAAATCTTCATTTAAGAAGGAAAATGAGTGTGGTTTTCCAGCAGGATATATTTACCAAAAATATTGTTAGGGTGACTTTGGAGAAATGTGTATGTGTTGAAATTAGCAAGCAACAAGCAAGGGCTTGCCTACAGTATTGATTTTACACTGAGAGGGGTACATCAGTGACAAATCTCAAAGTAGCTTGACGTGAATAGTTTGAAATTTAGGACCCACAGAGACCTTGATTTCTCTCCTGCAGTGCATGTGAGCTAAGTGTTTACGAACATGTCCCATGTATGCAAGCTACCCATCAATATACTTCACTTCAAAAATTTTACCTAGTGAAAAATCAGGGTGGTCTCAGCTGCTGTAAAAGTCAGAGGCTATGAAGGGTTAACCCTAACTGCATTTTTTTTCTCATCAAGAGGGTGGGGTTAAGGCAAGGGGGGAAGCTATAAACATGTAAGATTTGGAATGTAGCACTGTTGCCTAACAAGACCTCTGTCTTTGACATTAAATTCAGTCTTTTTTCAGGGCTGGCAGGCAAAGCAAGTTCTATTGCTCTCTTAAAAGCTGGGTAAGAGGTCATGTGACTTTTGCTTTCATAAAAATAGCTTTTATTGCAAAATCCAGTTTCCTTTGTCTGCTGTTCATACTGTTTAAACAAAGTTTATGAAGTGTTATATAATAAGGTACCCAAATGTCATCTTCCATTCAGTCTGACAAGCATCCTTCGTTGCATAATCATGAATCTTAACCTAGGCCATCTGAGAGGCTGGCAATCTAAACCCTGAGCCAGTCTGGGAGCATGGAGAAATTGCTCTGTTTTCCAATTTGTTTACTAAAATGATGTGGTCTTTGCTGAACTGCAATATTTGTTCTTTGACCTTTATAAAATGCCTTATGTTTGGGGGTTTATTTTAAACTATTTAGTCTAAATTCCTATGCAGAATTTTGTCTTGCTGTTGTTTTCAATCACGTAAGGAAATCTAGTAGTCTATTCTATTCTTTCTAGAAAGGAGAGGAAAAGATGGGCTCCACTGTGAATTGCTTCTTTTGGGCTTTGGAGAACTGAAGTCAGTTCCCAGTGTGACCATGAAGCTTCTACTGCAATCTAACCAAGTAATTTAGCACTAGACCCACAAAGGACATCATAGAAGGTAGCGTTGTTGGGCTGAGATGCCCATCAAGATCCAGATTCTTAGTTACATGTCTGGGCTACCACTTCAAAATGTGAATAGTTACAGAGATCCCCCCAAAAGTCCCACTCTAAGCGAAAAGATGCCTAAACTAGCCAACAGGAAACAGTATCTGACAAAAGGAGAAGTTTCATGTGAATTATGAGAACTGGGGTGTGACCTTGGATTCAAGTCTCCCTGATTTCAGTTTAATATTCTGACCACTAATTCTACGGTCATTTTTATGCTCTTCAGCCCAACAAGTATTATGCTTCTACACAAAGAGAGACAGTTTCAACGGCGAGACTGATGGAGATCCATCCTATACTGCCCTCTGATCTGGAAATTATAAAAGGCGATACATGAATACATATTTCCCCTATGGGTAAAATCCAGCTTTACCTACACGGATGAAAGGATAAGGGCAACACAGCCACCGGCTCTCTTGTTTTGTGCAGTTTTCTGTCTACCAGGACAGCTCTGGGATTGCTCACTGAATTGGGCTTGGGAAGTCACATAAAAGAGGAAAGTCTACGCGTTGAATCCTGATGCTATTTAGATGCAGGACAGATGTTCCACAAAGTCAACATTAAGGTTGTTGTAGGCTTGTCCACAAAAAGAAAGAAAATACCAAGAAAAGGTTTTTTTTGGGGAAATTTTTTTCTTTTCTTTGAAATTTTCCAACTGACTGTTTTGCTGTTTTCCTCCACAATTACGACTTCCACAGCAGCCAATATACTATCAGCCAAGACATTTATTTCTAGAGGTAATGCCAGTACCTCCTTTCATGGAAAAGGCAGAGTAAGAGAGATGTTTCATGCAATTTGACCGCTCAAAGTGAGATTAAGATTCTGACAGGGAGCTGGTGATAATGGGTTCCTCGCTAAGCGTCAGGCGCTATGACTGTCCTTGTTCAGCTCTGCAAATTCAACTCTAGGACAGACGAACATGTCTACGGACCTAGGGATAATAAGTACCTGGAAGCAGATTGGCACCCATGTGAAACACTGAAGCGAAAGAACCTAAGAGACAGGCTATAGCAATCAGGACTAATTGAAGAGTGACTGTAGCCTTTCAAGGATATCTATTTTGGATGCATGAGGGCAGCACAGCCTGAAGTCAACAAATATAGGGTCAATTTAGGAAACACTGGTGATGTCAAAACAAAACCATCATCCATTTTGAACAAAACCTTGACATTTCTACATTTCCTACAGAAGAACCAGTAAATAGGTTTGGAAATAGGTAACTATTTCGGTTTGAGTTCCAGGAATTCTGTGGTTAATTCTCACCTGCTGGCAAATCTGGGGCTTTTTGTCAGTGTTGGAGAAGTCTACAGGGTTTCTAGTAGTCAGGAAAACCCCAGAGAGTCTCCCAGGGCAGAGCTGAAAGTCTAAAACTTGGGTTCCACAGCTTATGATGGAGGTCACCAAGTATCCAAGCTTCTTCAGTACCAGGGTGAAGCCCTCACTAGAGTTAGAAATTTTAGGCTCTGGGAACAACAGTATAGAGTCTAGAAATCCAGATCTATCTGCCCAATAGGTCTGTCTTGAATTCACAGGCCAGGGAAGACCAAGCTCCTGATTATCCTGCCAAGCAGTGTTTCTTTGGTAGCAGGAAACTAGAAAGGTTTTTGTTCAGAACTCTGCATGAGTTTTGGTAAAGTTGGTTTTGATTCATACAAATTGGGATTATCTAATAAAAGCCTGCTTATCCAAAACCTCCAGTTATACAACAGAATAAAATAACACATCAGAGAATGCGATTGCTATGTTACCTTTGCAAACTCCTCCTCCTGGATCAGTTGGTGTTTCTCTTCTCTATTTTCTATTCTAAGCTGCTGTGTGATTTGCTGTGCAGTGTTAAATACTGATCTCCTGACAGTAGCATGCCTCAGAATCCGTGTTGAAGGAAGCAATTCCTCTCCCCAGATGCAGGTCCAAGACTGCAAGGAGAGTGTGGAGCTCTTGTTTATGGGTATGAAACGTGGCCTAAATCTTGTGCATGGCTGGTAGGAAACCAAATCAGAGAGCTCACCACTTTGTTTACAGATGCCAATAGATAAGAAGATATGTACACTAGTTTGCTTCTGTAATTTCTCTGGTGAGAATAAATTTGCACTTGCAAAACAATTGAACAAAAAGGCTGCTGCAGATCCATAGTAAGTATAGCAGGACAGTATACTTTGCAAGTGCAAAAAATTCTAGAATCTGACCTTTATATTGTCTTACCCACCAAGTGCATCTCCTTTTAGTCTCCAGGTCTTACAAATTATGCTGTGTAGTTAGAAGGTCAGCATCAATCCCATCTTCTCTTTGACTCCATTCTGAAAGGATCAGTATAAAAGAGATTAGCTTCCTCTTAGCCTTCCAAATGAGTGCATGTGGCTCGGTCACTAAGGCAATACTGTCCTGATGAAGAAGTGACAAACTCATTCTAAGATACGGGGCAGGTAAGAGTCTCACTTGTTTGTTATTCTGCACAGTATCATTTGAATAAAATTATATGCAAATGCTTTCTTAAAGTGTTTCCGAGAATATATACCTTTTACTTGGAATAACAAGAAGCCAAACTGAGCCAGAAACTATGAAAATTGATGGAAACCAGTCAGTTCCAACCCCTGCAAAAGAGACAGGATTGTCCTTCCTGTTCAGCTGACATGATGAAGAATGGATAATCTGCTTTTATTCCTTATCAATGAGTCTGAAAGAGAAGTGGCAACATTTTACTTTTGATTTTAATACTTTCTGTATTTCAGTGTCTAAATTAAAATTCTCCTTGCTAGAGCTTGAGCTAAGAAGTGATTGCTAAAGGTTTCCGCTTACAAACTTCAAAATCAGAAATCCGGACAGAAGGATGTGAGGTCTTTTCCTTCTGAAGGATGCACAAGTTACAGTGCCAGGTCTGGCTCCCAGAGGGGACAATGGGATCATTGCCATTTTCTCTAAATTTGCAGTTGGCTTCCTAATCATGTTGTAGTTCAGCTGAGGAATATTTAGACTAGAGTGGTAAATGTTTGGGTATTAAGACCCTTTTAGAAAAAAAGAAAAAAAGGATCAGGGAAGCAACAGTTAGAGAAATTATTTCTATAACAATAGACCAAGGGATCCTTGCCAAAAAACAGACTAGTTGTGCCAGACATGTGTGTACAATAAAAGAGTTTGTAATCTGAAGGAGAGGTGTTACGGGTTTTCAAGCCTGTACCCAAGACACAACAAGCAGGGAAAGGATAAGGTGCTCTTAATAAACCCATAACTTCCTTCAGAGCTTACAAAATCATTTTTTGCATGCATTCAGAATGGTACACGATCTGATGCTTTATATTTCTATCTAGAGATCTCCATACATTTCAGAAAACAATATTTAATTTTCTAGAGAGCTTGTAAGCATTTCCTTATTCCATAAGCACAAAGAAAGACAAGGATTTTTCCAAAAGACTGTTCTAACAGAATTTACTATGCCTGACAAGCCTGAAATTGGCTGTAAGGTCTTTTTTTTTTTTTTTTTTCTTGAAAGGTTAATTTAAGTTAATTCATAAACAAGCTTTGCTACTGTGTTTTTTTGTTTGGTTTTGGTTGTGTTGGGCTTTTTTTGAGGTTGGTTTTTCTTCTTTTCCTTTCATCGCTAGCCATTTTTTTTCTCCATTTTAGGTGCCTGAAAATGTTTCACATGCTATTCCCACTACAGGTACTGAGTTCTGCCTTTTCATTCAACAGCAGAAGGACTGGAGTCATACATATTATTCATATGTGAATATCCTGAGATGCAAACATACCACTCTTAGTGGATAATGAGGTTTTCAATCTTAATACATAATTTTAAAGAACATGCTTTTAAAAGTTAGATTTAGAACACATTGAGAGTTAATAAGGGAACAGCAGAGTATTTGAGGAATAAACAAGGGGTCTCAGGAAGCAATTTTTTATACCTATGTATTTATATCCTCTTATTTGTCATAAGTTAGATCAATGATGCCAAATATCCTGACTGTATTTCTGGGAAATCATCTGGCTATAAGGTAAATTTGATTAAGTTGGAAGCACTGAAGATCATGTTAGATGTGTAAGGTGGCCCCTGCATAGAAGTATTCATATGTTAACAGAAAAACTTCAAACGCATTGGCATTTAGTTCCCTAAGGAAATTGAAAACATAGTCAGAGTTAACCCCATTCGCTATGCAGTTAGCAAGCAACGTAAAAGGTTGGCAAGCTCTACCTCTTCCCCTCTGGGGAAAAATAAACATAAAATTAAAGTGAATGCCTTTCCTAGTATCCTGTTTATTTTGAATGTCTTCCTTATTCCAGACTTTTATTTTACCAAAATCAACATGCTGACTACGTCCTAGCGAGGCATTGATAGTAAACCTGAACACTCCTTCCTTGCAACATTATCAGAACAGACAGATTTCGCAAACTCTCATCCTATCATTGGACAAAAGCCCTTAACTAGACAATACAACAGCTTGATTTGTGGGAAAGGCGGTGTTAAGAGCCCTAAATTGGCATTAAATGGAATCAGAATTGTTTGCTTCTTTTCATCTCATTGAACATACAGACTGTTTGGCTGTTTCTACTGCTGAGTTGATTCAGGCCTTGAGGCTGAATAGCACTGACTGGCTTGTGTCCACACTCCACAGGGTCAACTCCCTCTACAGCTGACTTCTCTTAGCGACAACTGGAGTGGTCCAAAACACAGTCAAGGAGAGCACTAAGAATTAAGCAGTGTGACAGTAAGTGTGAATGCCCGAGCTCATTACCTGGTCCTCTTTTGTTTAGCAGCATAGATACACCCTAAAGAAAAAAATATCCAGTTGCTGTGAAAACTTAAAAACAAGCGACCAGAGCAACAGTGATGATGAATCCATTAGATGTGTGAGTCTATAGGGGTACGTGTCACAGCCTAGGAAGAGGGCTTCTCCCTAGGATTCTCAGTAATATTCGTGTCTGGAGAAGCAAAGCAGAGATCTGCTTCTCAAGATCATGGTCACAACAATCATGGATTACGAAGAACTCTGCTGCAGCTGCGCTTACACAGATCCTATGTACCTTGGTATAGGCTAGGCAGCTATGCCTGCCTGCACCCAAGGCTGGTTATCCCTCCTGCATGTATGTACACACACACACATATACATATGGGAGACAAAATTCATGTGCATATACACAGATATATGAAATAGAACCAGAATTGCTCTCCAGTTTGTATAAAACCAGCCTGTGCTATGGCACTCAGTATAATTTTAAATTGCTGTTAAGAAATCTTTCTGACAATGGAGCCATTGATTTGAGTATGGTCCTTTTAAGATGTTGCCCTGGGCTGCTGTTGGGAAGCTGCTTCGCAGGCTGCCAGATATGTCTTTTTGTTGTGTAACAACAAGGGTGGCTTAGGACATGAGGCCATCAAGAGGCCTGCTGAAATACTGGTTAGTCTGGGAGAAGACAAATCCAACATGAGTCACACTCATACTCTATCTCCATGCAGTGTTGGGGTGGGACACTGGCACACACCATCTCTTAGTCTCTGCCTAGTTCTTCCCAGCCCAGAAACAACTGAGCTTGCTCCAGACTGGAGCTTGAGGGTGAACTAACACTTATGCAACATGGACATTCAGGAGATAAGACTTGGGCACAAAACTCTAGCAGACACCAACAAGACAGTATAGATGTACTTTTTGTTTACTACATTTAAAATAGCTTTTTTCCTACATGTTAAATCTTACATCTAGAGTAACTCAGACCTCTATAGCAGAGTTGGTCAGGTTGGATTGGGAAAATTATTTAGGCAACACTGAAAATTCTGCCTTGAAAGATTGAGTATAGAGACTAGGGAGGTGTAATATCAAAACTCCACTCCAGTTTAATATTGAGCATGCTACTGCAATATATTGTTTTCCCTTGATACACTGACAACATCATATGATATTGAAAATACAGCCAATTGACCAATATTGATGGCCAGATTAGCTTTGTTGAAGTTCAACCATGTCCTAGGTACAGAGACGTATGATCTGGCTGCCTGATGGAAACCATAACCTGCATTCACTTAGCAGTATATCTGAGCCAATGTATTTTATTAGACTCTTAAACCAACTCTACAGCTACACTGGGAGCATGTAGTAACGCAGGGGATGTGTTTAGGCACTGACCTGTTAATGGTCTATACAGTTTGACTGGCACAGTCCCTGGCATGGTATGGCCTGTGACAGCTAGCACTTTCCCAGACAATGTCCAAGCCCAGCTCAGGGCCTGGCACAGTCCTGGGACTCTTCCCAAATGCAATATGAACAAAGCCACCTACTCTAGGTGGAAAGAGAGTTTACCTGTGTGGTTGCAAGCTGTAGCATGCCACTTGCTTTTGGAGCTAGAGAATTGGCTCTGGTCCATTTTATTTGCTGATAGAGATACACCAAACTGATCTATGCAGTGATCTTGCAGCTATGATCTTGCAGCTTAGCTTCTGCACACTCAGTGTACCAGCTGCACTGGACATTTTAGGAATTAGGATGCAAAGATTTCAAACTTCCTCGGTTTAGATTTGGAAACACATTTTTTCATTTACTTGTGGAATCCTAACTCTTCAGTTACTTGGATAAAGGAGAATTGATTGCAAGTGAACAAAGTTGTATCTACAGGGACATGACCAGTTTGGCCAGGATGTGCCTAACTTTTGTAACCTCAGCTTGAGATTTAGTTAAAAAAACAGTATGCTAAGAGAAAAAGTGAAGAAAATAAGTCAATAGACCTCTTCTGGGTCTGTCTACAATGGCATTCATAACATCTACCTTCTACACAGTGCTTATGTCTGAGCTAGTCTCTAAGCTCTCTTTCAAGTCATTAGAGACAAATAGGCACTTTTAGGGTCTGATTCATCTGACCTGTTTTAGATATATAGGGACAGATGAATTGTACCTTAAAATTTTCTATTTAGCTCCTATTGTTATAAAGGAAGCACATGGCAATCATCTCACACATAATTTCTACACACCTACAGGAGACTTACAAAAATTCTAATTCCTCAGTCTACAGTGGTACTGTACAATTATTTTTAACATTTTCTTCAAACATCCTGAATAAACCCATACACAGCAGCAGTAGGCCACCAAGGGATAGTTTTAGCTTACGTCCAGTCCCCCCATGGTGGCCAGACAGTGAAGGGTAGGGGTGCAGACCTCAGAGGGATGTGGGTGACACACAGTGGCCCAGGGGGGCAGCTTGGGGGCCCTCCTCAGCACACAGTAAACACAGTGGCCGTGGACCTGGTGGGACCTGGGCTCTGCTACAGCTGCAGATTTACTGCATGTTAAACCTTCGGCCACTCAGCTGCCAAAGGAAACATGAGCGGCCACGGTAGTTGCATTCTTTATAGGAAATGAATAAGCGCAAAAGGCTCATCTGATACCCCACACGCTAATATGTGAGTACTGTCTTATTAATGACAAAAGAGATCTGAGGAACAGAGAGAGATGTGAAATCTAGGACTCCTGCTTTTTAAAGCATGTTAATAACTCTCTTCCTTAACCTTTCAGTTTTTCTCTTCCTCAGAAAAAAATAAAAGTAACTTTTAGACTCATTGGGTTTAATATACCTTGCATTTAATAGTACCAGAAGGATCTTAAAATGCTGTATTAATTATAGGCCAGATGTTGTATGCAGTGCCAAGCTAAATTGATAGGACTGTTCAGGGCAGTAAAGTGCTGTGCCACAAAGTTATGTGTTTGTAGTCAGCTCTCAAGGGAAGGGTAACATGGCTGGCAGCTACGTACCTCTGAAAGAGAATTTTGACCCAGGCAGACAGGGAAAATCTGTATGATTTTAAGAATGATGTTATTTTTTAAAGTCTCTTCCACATGACTTCTGGAAAGGATTTACACTTTGGTATTCAGGAACTGAACTAGGCATTTCCATTGGATTCACCTTGATCTGCTGCAATGTGCTCTGTACATTTATTGTTCTTTTTGGGTGCTGTTCAAATGCTGTGTTTGTACTTCGTTTATAAATCATACCTGAGATTTTCAAATCTTTCAAAAAAATGTGGACACCCAATTTCCATTAAAATGAATGGGAACTTTGAACCCCGTCCCTTCAGATGTCGCTAAAAGCTTCTGAAGCTGCATTTTAAAGCCTTGGATTACTACAACTTTGTATAAAAATTATTCATTTCAGTATGCTGAATACTTTATTTCACCTTCTCTCCTTCCAAAATGAAAAAAAACCCCACTTCTTTTGATGACTTCATGGCCGCATATTTGTCTTGAATTTGGATTTTTATCAATAACACAAAAGCTAAATGAAAGTATTCTGCAGAGACTAGTGCCACTTTTCTTCAGAATCATCTAGCTTTTACATTCAAAAGAAAAGTAATCTCCTCCTACAAAATTCAAGCTTTTTCTTGGCTTCTCAATTTGTAGAAGACACCAATATAAAAATATGTATGTAATGACATTATTAGCAACATATAGTAATATGTATACAATATAGTATATATACTATAATAGTTATTACATATGTTTTTATATAATGATATAAGAATATTGCACAATAGCTTTTATAATGCTCCCCCTCCCAACGTTTTGAAAATCTGTAACACATTCTGAGCTATCAGCATGCTGAGTTACTAGGGATATCTAACTCCCCAAATGTCATCTGATCTATTATAACCAATTTGTTCTATAATATAATCATACTTAACAAAATGGCCATTTGGATTTAGTATCTCCCAATAAAGTCCTTCATCTAAACTTTTAATCAGGAGACTTTGTCCTGTATATAGTTTCATTTAAAATCTTCGAGATGACCAATAGGGAACTCGAAAAGTGCTTTGCTGGAGCAGCCTGTTTGCGTAAATGCGACAAGCCAAAAAGGTCACTTGCAAAGAGAGGTGAAAGAATCTTAGTATTTACTGCTCTTGTTGGAATAACTGAGCCCTGATGATAGGACCTCAGAAAATAGACCCTTGAGGCATTCTGCAGAGAGATGGTACTGACTTTCCTTCGTGCTGTTCTGGTGTTGGGTTGAAAGTATGGAGTTATCTTCTGTATGGGGTCTCTGTTGCTCCATTAATGGCAGATGCAGAACAGCTTAGAACTGGTCTCAAAATTTCTTTCTGTATTGGATGAAGAATTGAGATGAGCCACTCTCAAAACAATTTCAGCATAGTTTTCTGTATGTTATTCAGGCAAAGTTTGCCCTGATGATGTTCTCATCATTTGGGTTGCTATAATGCAAAACGATGCAATTATATTTGTACAGAATCTCTCAAACAATATGTACGCCATAGCGTTCTCAGAAATCAAGTGCAAGAAGAGATGAGACTAAGTCTGCTATAAATGCCAATAAAAAGTAACACAAGGCTAGGGACAATATGCTCTCTCCATGCATGAAGGACAGTTGCATTGGACCCTACGTGGTGAATAAAATAATACATTTAGACCACAGCTGTGCTGGAGCCAGTTCAGTAGATCTGGCTGTTGAAATTACCCTGTGTGCCCAAATGGCTTTCAGCAAGCTCTGCACCTTGCTGCAGGGTCTCCTGGGAATGGTGCTGCCCATAGATAGCTCAGTTTGCAACTCCTTCTCCTTTCCTCTTCTCCTTCCTTGCCTGCTGAAGCTTGGATCCAGAAGTCTCTGCCTCTGGCCCTGCAACCATTCTCCTTAGGTATTGATCTGGCAATGGATTTAAAGACAATAACAGAGAAAAAAAAAAATTAAAAAAAGAATAGGCCTAAACTGAAAACAAGCTTATTTTAACTACAATCAGAAATCCTCGAGATATTAATCTATGTAGCCACCCTCTATGTATCTATCTGTGTAGCCACTGCCTTGACATGCAATGCCAGGTGCAGTTTCCTTGTTGGAAATGGTCTCTGTGCAGTGTTTATTATCGTGCCGTGTGTTCATGGCCAGAAAGAGCAAGAAACAACTACCAGGTCCCTGAAAAGAGGAGAAGGTGGGTGGATATTGTAAGCATACATCTCTTTTGCAACTATGTATGTATTTTTTATCCAATTACTTCTTCTTTGAACGTCCCCTGTCTAATATCACTTGGGGATAGCCTGGCAAACAGCACTGTTGTGTTTTTACTTCCAGTGCTATCCATGAGGAGGCTTGTGAGTCAGAGCACCAAGGTGCCCCAGGTCCCAGTCCTGGGTATTAACCAACATGTTCTGGGCTGTGAAGTAGAGCTGAGCCATGGGGATGCAAATCTCCAGAGATGGGGAGGATGGACAGATGAGGTCTGTGGCTCCTTAAGTGGCCCAATACTGGGCCACGGTTGGACTCAATAATCTTAAGGGTCTTTTCCAACTTAAATGATTCTATGATTCTAACATGAGCTATCAGAGCTTGTGAGCAAGGGGCCTAATAGGGGTTCAATGGCACTGAAATTGGACTATGCTGTTGGACCATGTCAAGAAAAGACTCTGGAGAGAGTTGTTTGTTTATTAGAGTAGGACATAACCTCAATAAGGTTGGAGAAGTTTTTTATATTCCTGTTCTCTGTCCTAATTCATTGAGATAATGAGACAGCACAACTGCTATGACTATTGGTGTGTGTACATATACATAAGTGACTAGAAGCCAGGGATAATTATTTAGTTCTCTGAAGGATATTAACCTCTGGGAAGATTCAGAATGACATGCACATATCTAAGTGGATAAGTAAGATCAGGACACAGGTCCAGTGCTTAATCCATACCCAAAGTTTGGTTCCCGCCCATGCACAGGAATGCTACTACCTTGGGTTAACAGACTATCTGTGCATCAGTCCTAGCTCTAAGGCATTTGAGAGCCCAAATCTACATGTCCATGAGTATATGTGCTCTGAAAAATGAAGTACCCTTATAGTACGCCTAACAGATGCAGGTAACATGGAGCACACATCAGAGCAAGGTAAGGGGTGGAGGAGGTGGCCATGGTTGCCTGTTGTGTAGGGGTCTAATGGTCAGAGCAGTCCCTCAGAGAGTGAGTTTGCCATAATGAGTTGCTCTTACCAATAGGAGTCTTTCTGTCAAATTTATCTTTTTCAAAATCAAAGTGTGTGGATCTAATAACGTGACTCTTATCATTTTGATTGAGTGTGTGAATACAAAATACGATTTAAGAAAACACATTGTGGAGCTTGATTCCAAAGCTGAGGCCAGAAGCTTTTGCATAGCGTTCTCCTGCATAAATCCAGCCCTGCTTTTCCCACTCTGGGGCTAAGTCCTCAGAAACATGAAAAGTGCAGATTTCAGAGGGGAGGCTGGGTGATCCTGCTGTAAGTACTGCAGTAGGAAGGTGTGAATGGCGCCGAGAGCTTTCCAAGGAGGGAAACACAGAAGACAATTCAAAACGTTTTTTGGTTGCAAAGATTTAACATAGGATTCATTGCTTTAAGCGTTGCCGTGTCAGGTCATTGCACTTCGACAGAGTTTTTGTAACTGGAGTAGAACAAACTCTGGATTGTCTCTTGCAGCTCTTCATACCAAAGGAAGCATAAAATGCTAGAAATCAATTGCATTTGGATAGAAAACTTGTAAAGGAGAACTTCCTTGGTGGAAAATAAGATTTATGGGAATTGTGGCTATTGTGGGAGATAAAGAATAGTTAATATGTTTGGGGGGAAAAAAGAAGGCAAAGTTCACGTTTTTCTGTCAGTTAACATCAAATGTTCAGCCAAAGGAAAAAAGGTATGGATTAAGCAGAAGACTGCCGAAGTTAGTTAAAGCTTATCATTCACATATTGCCTAGAAAATGTCATCCATTATTATCCTAATTATTCCATATTTGGGCTGTCTGGTGTTCAGCGACAAGTCATTAGCAAGACAGAAAAGCTGCTATTACAGTACCGTCTGAACTCTTCCAGAAAAAGCTTGCAAAACAATGAATAGCACAGAAAAAGTGAGCAAGATGTTCCTATTTCCCCAGGCTCCCCAGACAGCAAAGGTACATGATACGAAGCTGAGATAACCTGAATCCATTTCAAAATCTGTTTAAAAAATGAAGGTTAAAAATACTGCGCAACTCTCTTCTATAACAGTGAGGCCAGGAGCTAATTGAGAGGATGTTGCATTATTTCTTTTAATCTCTAGTAGGAGTTCAGGCAGAGGAGACCAAAAGGAAGGTCTAGCTACAGTCCCACAATAGGATGCAAGGATGATCCCTGTTGCTAATTCAACATGCAGAGACTCAGCTGTTGTACCTTTACTGGGCAGAAATGCGTCCTATTTTCACAGTACAAATTGCACATACCAAAGACGTCGCTGTCGATCTTCACAACACCCATTTTCCCCCATGCCCCTGTGCTGCATAGCGTTACTCTCTTTCTTTCTATGTGTGATGTGGCTGATCCACGTTCTTTGCAACAGGAGATGCTATTTAGCAGCAGTTTTCCATGATGTGGAGCTGGCTGCCCTCTGAAGATCTGCCTGACGTGTTTCTGCTGCCCTGTCTCCTCACCCACTCTCAGCTGTTTAATATATGTAAACTGGCCATCGAATCTGGGCTTGAGTGGCCTCTCATCTGAGATGTGCATCAGCTGTCTGGGAGAGCACAGCTTACGGGAGCATTACTACAACCCTCAATATGTGGCAGGACTGTGAATAATGGGCCAATTGCACTGTATTATTGTTTATACCAGCAACAGCACAAAGGTCAGTGCAGGTGGAATTGGCAAGTCTTGGTAATGATGAACTGCCCATGTTTCACAGGAGAATGAAAAAGTGATGATGACAGCTGGGTGGCACTTAGTTACTTTGAAGCCAGATGCCTCCTGTGTTCCAGATACACTGTCCTTTAATCTCCTAAGAGCCGTGCTGGATTTTGTTGTGCTCTGTATGACTTCATCTCTTGCCGTGACACTCTGAGACAGCCTCCTGCTGAGGTGGCAGAATTGGTCTGCAGGCTTCAGAGCTGCGTTGTCAACCCACGGGGCTGGGCCAGTCTATTTTCTAGTGCGGTGAGACTGGAAAAAGACCTCCATTTTCTTTTTACTGGTGGTCAGGCCAAATTGCCTGGCAGCGTTATTGAAACATTAATTAAAGTGCTGTGCATACTCTTCTGCGTGCACAATGACTACTCGACTGTCAGCGAAGAGCAGGTTCCAGGCCATGTCTTTGTGACCTTTCATTTAGCACAGAGGCCCTGGGGGTGGCAGGAGGGAAAGTAGCTCTTAGGATATTATTGTTATTCCACCTACTAATAGTTCTCCTGCACTGGAAGAACATTCTTTTGGTGATTATGTATGATTTGCAAATAATAAGCTATCTTAGAGTGACTCAACTGTGAACAAACATAAATATGTGAAAAGGCATTTTAAGCCGTGTCTCCACAAATCTTCACATGTAATAAGCTTGAGTGTGGCGTTTGATCCAGTAATCATTCTGAGAGTTATTAAGGCCAGAAACATAAGCCATAGTAAGTGCAGATTGAGACCACTCTAGGTTTGACTAGCTATTTTCCTGAGAACTTTCTGACCTAAGTGTGTGACAGAAGCTTTCTTTTTTAAATAACTTTATGAATGTTTGCTGGCATGGCAAACCAAAAGAACAAGATACAATAGCCTCTTGGTATAAATCTCTGTTAATGAGATCAGGACTAGAAACCTCATTGTTCAGCTCACATTCTGTCTGAACGCAATCTGCTTCTCAAATTATAAATCAGGGGCAAGACACTGTACCATTGTGTAACCCTACACCCCGGCTCTGGAATGTTTCCTAGTCACAAGAGGATTGTCATCATTTCATTTACGAGAGAACTATCAAACAGGCTTGGGACATATTTGGTCTACAGCCCCCCCTCAAATGAAGACAAATCCCCCCCTTCCCTTGCAGCAGGGTATTTTTGTAGCAACAACACAGAAGCGTGCATTATAGTGTGCCAGGTCCTGAAATCTAAAAACAAAAGAGAAAAAGTTATTATGTCTATCACTCTCGTAAGCAGTGCTAATTACTAAGGATTAAGAATTTGTTTATATATGCCGTATGTATGTCCATCCCTCTAGAAAACAAACGCACATATGTGTAATAGGATCATTGAATGGGAAGGTTCAGTCGTGCCTGCAAAGGCGCATTGTGTGTTCAAAGCCTCTGCCGTCCCACAAGACCTTACAGTACATTCTGCTTCAGAAAGCAGATCCCTTCTGACCATTTCAGACAGTCAGAGAGGGACTTTGTCACAGGGTGTGAATGGTGCAGTAATTTCGAGAGGTCTGAAGGATATAATTGCTTTCACGTTTTCATCCAGCTTTCTAACAATCCAAGAAAAAGGGGAAAGACTTACTGTATTTGTTACCGGCTTAGGAGCTGTCTAGGGAATCCCAAACTCACTCTGCAGCTCCACCAAATGTAGGCTATTGTACACTTAACCTAAACATACAACCTTTCTGGTCAGCCAAGTCACCTTTAATTTTTGGTAGGACTCAGGCTACACGAAGGCTCTCTGGGAAGGGAAAGAAGTTCACCCTTAGCAACCTGTGGTCTGTCTCCCTAGTTCTGTCCGCTGTTAAGAGCAATATCATGAAAGGTATGTGTAAATACTCATCCTTCCCCCCATATCCCTGCTGCCTGAAACCTCCCTGTGCTGTTCTCAACCTCTGAGAACGTCTGTGTTGGTACCGCCACAGCAGCTGTGCGAAGCAGCGCCACATAGCTCTGTTCTCCAAAGGGAGATTGTGGGCTCTGACTAGAAAACAGAGAGATAGGTGTCGCAACGTGAATAACTAAGAGAAAATAACTCCAGCAAACCAACCATATGGTCTCTGAAGGCCATGTTCTCCAGTGCCAAACCCTTTGCCTACAGCTAAGAACAGAGTTAAAACCTCTTGAATAGATCGTGCAAATAAGTTTTGCTTTTAATTAGATGGCCAAACTGAGAAATCAGAAGGGGAAATAATTTCCACTGGCAATACACGACCGAAATATTTAAATGGACCTGAAGTTAAACATTTCACATAGCTTTCAACTAATCTGATTAAGCTAAATTTAGTCTCAAAAGCTTATCTTGAAGTGAAAAGTCAGACTTCTAAATATGAACAGAAATATTTCAACTTTACTGATTTTTTTTTTTCTTTGACCAAAACTCTTTGCTGAATATGAATTATTTCAGGAGCATTTCCTTCTTTAGAAATAAATGTTTTCATTTATTTGTTTGCTTAATGGCACAGTTCTTCAATGACCATCAAATAACAGCCAATGGTCCCTTCTATTGGCATTTTTACCTAACTGCATGATGGCACAACCTTAGAGATTCAGCATCTTTTAGAGTCTCATCTCAGCACCAGTAGGAAAGATTAAATATGAACAGACATTGCTGAAAATTAAATAAAAGGGATAGGAAAGTATTTTTTCTCTTTCTTCTCCTCTCCTCTCCTCTCTTCTCCTCTCCTCTCCTCTCCTCTCCTCTCCTCTCCTCTCCTCTCCTCTCCTCTCCCCTCTCCTTCTCCTTCTCCTTCTCCTTTCCTTCTTTTTCTCTTTTCTTTTCTTTTTTTTTCTTTTCTTCTTTTCTTTTCTTCTTTTCTTTTCTTTCCTTTTCTTTTCTTTTTTTTCTTTTCTTTTTTCTTTTCTTTTTCTGCCACTCTGAAAGAACATGTACTATTGGATACAGATTAAATAAAAACATTGAACAATTCTTTCCTTCTCAAAACAAACACAAAATTAATATATACAATAATAGAGACTTTATATGTAGATTTGTGTCACCCATAGCCACTTCTGTCACCTGGATCATTGCCACTATTGTTGCTGGCTTGGGATTTGTATTCAATATTGAAGGAATCCTGGGGCTAAGATTTGAAATACAATTCCAAAAACATTGTGGAGTCATCTCTAGTTATATGGGGTCAAATTCACTCTGGGTGAATTCTCTTTTATAAAAGCAGTGGTATTAGAGCAGGAATCGTTATGAGCCAGGCTATTATGAATATTATGATGAGGATGATTAAAGGAACCTTCTGTCTACTTCATCTAGCAGATTTAAGTGTTTCAGTATATTTGATGACAAGCGAATCTGATTATTCCCACACACCAACAGCCACGTTTTAGATGTCGTTCCCCATATTCACTCTGCCCATATTTTGCTGATTTCTTTTCCAATGTGCGGTGTCATTCCCATTTTGTCTGCAGAATTTGACAGCAGTCAGGTTCTCCTCCCCAGCAGGAGCTTTATCACAGCTTCTGCCACACAGCTCCAGACTTTGTACTAAATACTGGCCTAATACAGGTAAATGCAGATTTCAAGGGTGCCTTTTAGTTTCAAAGGCTTTGAGGTACCCTCAGTCCTGTGGTTATACAGAACAACAGTGTTCACTGCTGCAATTTTACACAAAAGTTGGCCGCCCCCAAACACTGTCATAAAGTAAAAGTTTACTTGTGCCCCTTTTGGCTGCAAAACATAGTGTTTAAAATGTTTGAAACATGGAGTACAGCTGTCAATAGAGGCTCTGCAAAGGCCTTTGTCCCTTCACAGGGCTGCAGTTCTGTTTTTCCATGAATCTGGTAGCTACAGAAAATACTTTTCCCCCAAGAAAGCAAATAGGCCAGGAACAGTGGCTGTAGGAAGAAGGTCTCTGGCCTCTCCCAGTCCCCCTCTTCCCTCCCATTACTACTGCAGTTCTTGCCACCGCCAAGACCTTATCAACCAGCATAGGCAAGGACCCTGCTGCCTGATGCCCCTGGCTGGCAGAAAGCTCCAGAAGAGGATGGCGAACCAGAGTCTTGTTCAGAAACCCCGGGCTGCTGTGGCAGCTCCAGCTGCAGCCCAAGCCAGTCCCCGCCTCCTTGCCTGTCCCCGCCAGCACTGAGGACATGGCATAGTCCCCATGAGGCTGCAGCTTCACACATCCCTCACACCCACAGCACCTTCATGGCTGTCACCACTGCCTCCAGCGCCAACAGCAGGCAAGGGCCCTTCCCTCCTGGATCAGGAGGCCTCAGGTCCATTGCCTCCTGCCACCCTAAAACTGAGCTGCAGGTGCTATCAGGGGGTGGTGGCTATCAGCCTGTGGTGCCCTCCCAGATGTCGAGGCAGATATAATCTTCTTCCTGGTAGTGGCGGTTGCTGCATAGGAGATGGAGGAGAGGGTGGACCTTGGCAGGTGTGCTTTCACGGCCTGCAAACCCCTGATGGGGCATAAAGATTGCGTTAATCTCAGCCCCCTTCTCACGCTGGCATTCTCCTGGCCGTGTCTGCGCTCCGGAGGCTGCTTGTCCATGACACCTTCATCTGGCTCTGCTCCACTGCCATTTGCAACCCATTTGGGACATTCTCCCTGGCTGCTGCCTTGTATTAGCTGATGGGCTGATGACAATGCTGTGTCTAGACCACTGTTGTAACTTTTCCTGAGTAAAGCTGGAATAGGTTTATCGTTACACACCCCATACAGCCACAGAGAGGTTGTGGAGCTGCCATCTCATGCTGAAATCTTGCCTTCATTTGACCCTGGAGCCTTACTGCTTGTTTGCCGACCTCTGATTTGTACTGTGTTCATCACAATCAGGTTTGACTGGGCATTGCAGTAATATAAGTAAAATGTTATAAAAAAATTAATTTATCTTATAAACCCATCATTTATGGATGGGCCGATTTACTCAGAGCATTGCGGCTCAAGGAGCAAATTAGACTAAGAGGGAAGCTGAGTGTAAAGCAGTAAATTTCCTTCCAAGAGGAGGAACATTTGCTTTCTGTGAAATGTGGAAGTTTAATCTTATCAATGAAAAATTAATTTTGTGCTCTGCTCCCCTGTACGACTTCATGTGACCTGTTGGTCTTTAGCTTTTTGCTTAAAGCATACTTTGTCACATGGAAAGAGTATGTACTGAGGACATGTGGTTATTTTTTGGGACCATTTGCATGTCATTCTCTGTAAAAGCACTGAGGTGCAGTTGCACCTGAAACCACCCCTATGGGTGTTGAATCAAGTTGAAATTCAGGCACATAGGTGCACATTTAAAGAAGATTTGTGTTCTGTTTTTTTTTTTTTTTTTAATTTAGGCTTGTATTGGAAACCATAACTTTAACCTGGTTTTCATGTTTTCTTTTCATACTAAAATTTTATTGTAGAAAGAATATGGACTAATTTCTTTAAAAAGCAGCAAAAATGGTAGGCAGAGTGAAGACTTTTTGAAAGAAATCTAAGGTACCCAAATTTTAATATGTTTGTGTCTAAACCAAGCTTGTTGATTTTAACATAGTTACTTTACTTCATACTTGAAAAATAAAATTAAGCCTTAAAATTAAGCCTTTTTTTTTTTTTTTAATTTCTATGTGATGACTAGAAAAGCCTGGAAACATCAATCTGAAGAATAATCATCAGCTAATGGGACAAAAGAACTTGTTGGCTCTTCACAAGTGCTCAGAATCCAGCAGCTGCCTCTGGGTCCACTCTTGTAGTGCACATTCCTGATGTCTCAGTCACGCTGTTTAGACACCTAAACAAAAACTGTACTTTAGTATTGTCAAAAGAGCCAAAGTGATCTAGGAAACAAGGTGGTTATCTTTGGGTTGAAGCCTGTAACCCTAAATCAAATAACTCATTTGAAAATCTTTTCCTAGAAACTTAAATGCAGGCACCTGTTTTTGAAAAAAAAATTTCTGCATGTAATGAAGAGAGGAAGCTGACTCATGGGCTTTGCTTTTGCCACCTAAACTGATTAACAGGAGAAGAAACCTGGTTAAGCTGGTGCTCTGGCTTGCTGACTAGCGGGGTAGTTTTTGATCCATGGCCTTTGGTATTTGGATTATTTGCTTTCCCCTCTCTTGATCTCTGCGGGGAAACTTTCCCTCGCTATTTAAATATTAAATCCTCGCCATACTGGAATGTCTCAGTGTACTGCTTACAAACAGAGATGTAAGGGCCCAGTATTTTCAGTGCAAACCAATTTTGAGTTCCAACTCAGGCGGCCTTTGTTCATTTGCTCTGAAGGATACACACGTCTTTTGTTGGGAATTCTACGTGTATTTGAGCACGAAAGACCCCATAAGTACTGACACACATCAGAATCCTTTAGGCGTGTGCACTGCAGCTACAGTTTCCCTTTTCTGGCAGCAATGTCAGGACAGACTGCAACAGTGATCATAAGACACCAAGTTTCTGCAATTTAGATGTTTAAATACAGTTTATCTTAACAGGCTCCAGACTGAAGTCAGCCCCTTTGAGCCTATCAGATTTTTCCTCCAAAGATGTTGCAATGCCTAGCTAGAGGAGAAAGGTAGCATTATGCAATTCTTCAAAACATTGTTTTGAAAAAATCAATCTTTCCCTAAACCTCCTTTGTAAAATTTCATCTGCAAACTCTTTGCTACATATAGAATCACAGAATCATAGAATCATAGAATCATTAAGGTTGGAAAAGACCTCTAAGATCATCAAGTCCAACCGTAGACCCAACACCACCATGCCCACTAAACCATGTCCCGAAGCGCCACATCTACATGTTTTTTGAATGCCTCCAGTGATGGTGACTCCACCACTTCCCTGGGCAGCCTGTTCCAATGCTTGACTACCCTTTCGGTGAAGAAATTTTTCCTAATATCCAATCTAAACCTCCCCTGGTGCAACTTGAGGCCATTTCCTCTTGTCCTATCGCTTGTTACTTGGGAGAAGACACCCACACCCACGTCGCTACAGCCTCCTTTCAGGTAGTTGTAGAGAGCGATAAGGTCTCCCCTCAGCCTCCTCTTCTCCAGGCTAAACAACCCCAGCTCCCTCAGCCGCTCCTCATAAGACTTGTGCTCCAGACCCTTCACCAGCTTCATCGTCCTTCTCTGGACACGCTCCAGCACCTCAATGTCCTTCTTGTGGTGAGGGGCCCAAAACCGAACACAGTATTCGAGGTGCGGCCTCACCAGTGCCAAGTACAGGGGCACGATCACCTCCCTACTCCTGCTGGCCACACTGTTTCTGACACAGGCCAGGATGCTGTTGGCCTTCTTGGCCACCTGGGCACACTGCCGGCTCATGTTCAGCCAGCTGTCGACCAGCACCCCCAGGTCCTTTTCCGCCGGGCAGCTTTCCAGCCACTCTTCCCCAAGCCTGTAGCGTTGTCTGGGGTTGTTGTGACCCAAGTGCAGGACCCGGCACTTGGCCTTGTTGAACCTCATGCAATTGGCCTCGGCCCATCGATCCAGGCTGTCCAGATCCCTCTGCAGAGCCTTCCTACCCTCAGGCAGATCAACACTCCCGCCCAACTTGGTGTCATCTGCAAACTTACTGAGGGTGCACTCGATCCCCTCGTCCAGATCATTGATAAAGACGTTAAACAAGACGGGCCCCAAAACTGAGCCCTGGGGAACACCGCTCGTGACCGGCCGCCAACTGGATTTAACTCCATTCACAACTCTGGGCTCGGCCGTCCAGTGAGTTTTTTACCCAGTAAAGAGTACACCCGTCCAAGCCATGAGCCGCCAGCTTCTCCAGGAGAATGCTGTGGGAGACAGTGTCAAAGGCTTTACTAAAGTCCAGGTAGACCACATCCACAGCCTTCCCCTCACCCACCAGGTGGGTCACCCGGTCGTAGAAGGAGATCAGGTTGGTGAAGCAGGACCTGCCTTTCATGAACCCATGCTGGCTGGGCCTGATCCCCTGGTTGTCCTACACCTACCTTGTGAGCGCCCTCAAGATGATCTGCTCCATAATCTTCCCCGGCACCGAGGTCAGGCTGACAGGCCTGTAGTTCCCTGGATCCTCCCTCTGGCCCTTCTTGTAGATGGGTGTCACATTGGCAAGCCTCCAGTCATCTGGGAGGCTGTTAACATCCACTCCCCTGTTAACCAGGACCACTGATAAATGATGGAGAGCGGCTTGGCAACCTCCTCCGCCAGCTCCCTCAGTACTCTCGGGTGGATCCCATCTGGCCCCATAGACTTGTGAGTGTCCAGCTGGTGTAGCAGGTCGTTAACTGCTTCCTCTTGGATTATGGGGGGTGTATTCTGCTCTCCGTCCCTGTCTTCCAGCTCAGGGGACTGAATACCCTGAGGATCACCGGTCTGACTATTAGAGACTGAGGCAAAGATATATGCCTATAAAGATACATACATATAAAAATATGTAGCTTGCCTTAGTCTTGGTGGACACCATGCACTGGCAGGTAGCTCTAATCCCCTGATGAATTGTCCATTCTTATGATGGGCATGTTTCTTCTCTCCTTTTTACAGGCTGGTTCCCTGCTAAGCAATGGCAGCACTTATTAAAGATAATGTTGTGATGATCTTGGTATTATGGGGAGTAACAGAGTTTTAAAAATACTTTTGCAAAATAGTAATTTGATGATTGCTTCTTTTGGGAGGATGCATTCCATTCAGAGAAATGCCAGCGTCCTTCCCACGGTTGCACTGGTACAGCACTGAGCCCACTCCTGAAATACAACTCTCCTAAGCTCCCATACACTTTAACAAAGGCTACCAATGACACTGTGTGGGATTCAGGCATGTCTCTGGTGAAAATATGTTAGTGCTTAAGCCCCCAGACTAACCCCACAATTCTTACTGTGTAGATATAAAAGGAAAATCAGGCATCTAATATGAAGTTATAAACCCAGAGATTTAGTAAATTGCTTTTATTGCTTCTTGCAGCTGATTACCAGCTTAGATTTGTTGATCAGTTCTGTGCATTGTATATACCTTCTACAGCTTGTTGTAATGTTTATCTACTTTGCACAGAAACAGCTGAGGAAGAGCAAAAAAGAGGAAGTTTAAAAGGTACTGCTCCTTAGCAATTAAATAACTTCACCTAAATAAAGATTTAGGTATCATCACGCTAATTAACTAACAAAAGGCCTTTAATCTAGAACTGACATAACAATGCAGACAGGTTTATCACCAAAAATGTCAAATCTGTCGACATGTTAATCATCATGCTACAGATGAATTTAAAGTCAAGGGATCAATGTATAATCTGCCAATCCAAGACTGCCAAATCCAATTTGTCCCTAACCACTTGCAAAGACAACTGCAAATGCATCTAGCTCTGCAGAAAGACATGCAGACATGCCCTTAGACTATATATGCTCTTATGCAGAGTATATTAATATTTGGCTCCATCTGGGTATCTTAAACACAGGAATGGAGTCCTCATCTCCAGGCCTGTTGTTCCCACTTTGCTTCCTTGTAACTCTCATTACATAGAGATTGTGTAATGTAGATTACAAAGGTAAAGCCAATGAGGAAAACCAAAAACCAGCTTTTGCTGATGAGCTAGCTGGGTGCTTACGGTTTTGTGTTTCTAGAATAATTGTTTTAGCCTAAAGCTGACATTGATGTACAGAGGTTTCCCTACCTGCTTCAGTAAAAGTGCATCTACATACCATTAGTTGTACCTACGTTTCCTTCCGAAGCACCTTTCTTTCTAATTCCCTGACAATTTCAGCCTGGGGCTCTTTACATGAGGAGCGGAGGAAGAATTCCTCTTTAACTGCAAGTGTTGATAAATGTTGTTGGGAAAATCTGGAGAACAGGAATCTCCAACAAATTCAACAAGAACTGCAGGAGCATATGCTAGGAGAAGCATGATGTGAGGAGCACAGTCAGTTTTAGAGCCATCAGATGTAGCTACTGAGTAAGGGCAACACACAGTCTGCAGTAATTTGCAATACAGCCACCAATATAAAGATAAAAGGTGAAACTCCATGTGTTATTTACTGATAATCAAATCACTTTTACAATACATCTTTTACAGTTGTAATAGAATCTATTAGTGAACCTTAAAAAACATGAGAAGTTAGGAAGGTAGTTTACACATAATCTAAGTAGCAAAATATTTGTTTTCCTTTCACTTTAATTATGGGTCCAGGAAATTTACACAACAGATACAAACAACTAAAAATGTGAAGTATTTTCATTCTTTTAATTTTACAATAAAGTGCATAATAAAATAGACTTAATTATCCTAAAAATGCTTACCCATCAATTGGCATTCATTATCTGAGTTACTGCTTTCATCTTTATTTTGTTGCTAATTTTACAGTGTCAAATGGTATATACATTACATATAAAGTACATAAAGCTGCAATATCCTGGAGCAGATAATGTCAGTATCTCCTGTACAATTGCAATCGATTGCTAGCTGAGGCATTCTGGTACTGCTGTGAGGCTATTGTAGTGTTCACCAAAGGGGAGGATATACATTGCTGAATACTCTATAATAAAATGGAAAATAATGAGCTATACAGGTATATAAACAGAAATGTGATTATGTATAATATAGCATTCAAGAACCATCATTTGATGATATCATGTGATCTTTTTTCTATTATATAAACAACTCTGCACCTTCATCTGGATTTAGAGGTTGGTATTACAGGGTACAATGTCATTCACACGAATATGACTGAATGCATATCCATACTTTTTTTGGATGCTCTGAAACTTGGAGAGCTGAAGCAGGTTGTTCTCTTGGTGAAGTAAAATTTTTAAATCCCATCGCTTCTCATAGCAGAAGATTTGATGAAATCTCAGTCATCTATACTTTTTATGCAGTTGGGAACTTGTATGACAGTTGTTCACTCTTATTATAAAGAAGAATTCCAAGCCAGTGCCTGAGATCTGAATGGGTATTTACAGCAGGACACCTGTTTAAATGCTTAAGTATATACTTCTAGGGAAAGAGGGGTCTTAAATGTCCATCAGAGAACTTACAGTTCCAGAGACAGGACAGCCTGAGTAATGTCTAGTGTTTATATCTTATTCATGAATCAAAAATCTTGTAGATGAAGAATTAGTGGGAGAAAGCTTTGTCACAGAAAGCAGTCAGCAAGCTGACTACTGGAAGCCAGGCAAATGCGTTGGTGGGAGGAACAGCTTTTTTTTTTTTTTAAAGTAGGACAGGCTATGAAGAAAGCCCCAGAGAGCATACAAGCTCAAAAATGCTTTAGTAAAACACAATTAGATCTGATAAAGGGAGCTATGCTACACTAATTGATGAAAAATACAAAATTTACAAGTTGTTTAGCCATAAAGTATTAAATTTGTAAGACAGGAGGCAGAAGAGAGGAAGCTGCGGTTCCAAGTCACACCTACTGCTAGGATTCACAAGAAGAGAGGTAATGATGTGCTCTGTGTTCCTTCCACAGTCCCACTTCAAAACCAGGCAATCATTTTGAATTTAGGAGCCTGGATACTTTCTGGGGTTTTTCAGTCTCAAACTCAGTAAGTGGCAAAACACTTCTGAATAAAGAGTATTTTCCCTAACATTTTTGGTAACAGTTTATCCAGTAAAGTATATGAAATATGTGAAAGTATATGAAGTATGTGAAGTATACAGTCATCTGTCTATTTTTTCCTCAGTACAAATATATAGTAAAGGAGGAGGCTGATAATACAAAATTATAAATATTAACTCCTGCATTATAAATTGAACATTTGAAATGTAATTTTGTACTTTGGACACTCATCTGCCTATTCAGTTCTTTATATTCCAGGTATCATGATTATTTTGTTTCAAACTGACAAGATCTAGAATATATGAAACAAAATACAAACACTACTTGAAGGAAGGTAATACCTATCACTTATAGAACATGGCATATCTGCAGGTCAGAGTAAGAATTCATTGTATTACCACGCATTACGCACTACCATGCATCATTCCCCTTTTCCTCTCTACGTTATTAAGAAATACAAATTAGTTATGTGCTATATATAGTTCAAATGGACCCTGCTAAATTACTATTCCTTAAAAGCTCTTGGAACTTCCTGGACTTTGCAAGTGTCTTCACATTCCAAAAGCAAAACTAAGCGAGAGGATGAGGCAGTCTGGTATAAACTGTCAAAGCCTGTTTACAGTACTATAAAGTTCATGTGTATTTTTTTTACTTAAATAGAAATCTGAAAATCTGGCAAGCCAGTTGAACAGATTGATGTTAATATTTTCAATTATATTTTTACTATAAAATAAGTCATAAGGTCAGTTTGTAGGAATTAAAGCTGAACATATTTAAATTAAATACTTACTAAAGGGGTGATTATCTGCAAAACATTTGAAGCAGATGGGTTTCTGGTAATGGCTTCTTGAACATCTAAAAATAGCATAAAAGTATATCATAAATATTATGTGAACCAAATACTACAATAGAAATATGATTCACAGTCAAATATCCAACACAAAACTTCCCGAAGATTGTGGAAAGGTAGTTTAATAGCACTGTTCTTTTTTCCCCTACCAACAGCTGCTGAAGTATATGCCATATCTGTATTTTTAAAATTTGCAGCTAGATATTATCTGAACAAAAAATTTAGTGTCAATAAAGAAATCTAAAGCTAGAGAAAAGAATGCCAGCTACTCTAAGTTGGCAACAAAAACTGCAGACTTAGACTGGCTAGTGACTAACTGTCTTTCATTAAAAAGACTGCTATGAAGGTACACAATTTTAGTCACTTAATTTGGTAACATGTGAAAACAAAGCCAAAAAAAGGGGTTCATAAAGGTCACAGTTTAAAAAAGCAATGTACTTAAATGACATGTAAGTACTTACAACACTTTACTTACTCACTTACAGGTACATACTTACATGCACTTACATGTCCTATAAGTCTACCTGTAAAATTTCACAGCTTCTTATTACCAATTTTAATCCCCAAATAGTTAGGCAAGCTAGTTAAATTTCTAAGATACATATATATATATATGTATTACATTAATTTTCACAGTTGCTTCATTTGCAATCAGTTAGCTCCTATGATTCTTTCATTGTTTCTTTCAAGTACTTATTCCTTATGTACTTTTCTTATAGTTTTCATAGTTTTCCTTTTCACACTTTGCAAACTTCAGCTTTCTTGCTCCCAGTTCCTTTGCCATATTTACCTTTGCCTCTATTTCTTTGCTATTTCTCTGTTATTTATGCAGCAATTTATTTCCTATTTTCTTGTATTTCCCTTTTCATATCTACTTTCTTAACCTGAGCACATCACACTAAAACTTCTCTCTGACAAAAGACGGAATTCTTCACTTCTATTTGCCTGGAAGCAATAACCGTGAGGTACGATATAATGAAATTCTGAACCACTCTGTGATGGGAGCAGGAATTGTAAGCTACAGCTGCAGAAAGTTTCTAAGTGATTGCAAAGATCTCTTATTCTGCTGTTGCAGTTTACAGGAAACTGAAGCCTTTTTCCTCAAAGTCAAGCAATCCACCATCTGACTTAGACATGTATGGATAGTGTGCAGGAGCTTAATAAATCCTGGTTTAGTTTGATTCCAGTCAATATGGAGGTAAACGTGGGTAACCTGACCATGAAATGGTGCAGTCCACAAGGAAAAGAAGTAGAATAGTAAAACAAAATCAATGGACTTGAAGAAAGCAGACTCTTATAAAAATTCAAATAATTGGCATGTAAAATTTTATATGAAACAAGTCCAAGGAAAACACAAAATTTAGGACAGTTGGCAGTTCCATAAACAGCAAAAATGGCAAGCAGAAGTCATTCCAATGATATGGAAAGCCAAGCAGTCCAGTGAAGAGACCACGTGGACTAAGGCACAAGGTCCCTGTTGATTTCAAATACAGGATAGAGCACACAAAATGCAGAAACTATGTCAAACTAATGAGAATTTTTCTGAAAGACCTCTATGATCATGTAGGTGAAAGCAAATACTATTACATACAGTAGCAAGAGACTCGAAAAGTAAGTTTGTTCTACGAAAATGTTAGTTATAATAGGATGACGAATCAAAGTGTTGGCTAACTAATCACTGGAGAGAAAAAATTATCAAGAACAAGTACAGACTTATTCCCCACATTCTTCGACAAAATGTCAACTGAGATGGGACAGCTCATATAAAAAGCACCAGTATAAAGCAGGTAAGAAATCAGCCTGGCATAGAGAAAGAATAGGTTAGAGAACGCTCAGGTAAGATTGAGATTTTTAAAGTAGTTGTGCAAGTGGTATTCACATAAACATTCAGGTTTGGCTGCAGCAATCTCAGAACTGTATCTATGATCTTTAAGAATTCAAGGAGAAGAGGAACATCCTAAAAGACTAGAAGAAAGGAAACGAAAAGCCATTCATTATAAAGGGTTATATTTGCAAAAATATAGGGTGTGTAATATAAAGGGTAATTATTTGCAAAAATAATTGCAAAAAAATTAAGATGGATAAACATTGGAACAGATTCCTAAGTGAGGCTGATACATCTGTATCTGTACACTTTAAAGAACAGTTTTGACAAACATCTGTTAGAAACAACTACCGTTGGGCTGAAACAGTTTCTGAAGGTGTCCTGCAGTCATATTTTGAATTCTTTTTTTGACCAAGGCAAGGTCACCATTATTTTAAATTAATTTCACTGACTCTAAGAAAGGTTTCACGATTTTGGTCTCCTGTTTGCTACATTTAGTGAAGAATAATAATAAGAAAATAAGAAGAAACATTTTTCTGTCACAGGACTAATGTTTTTAATCCAAATTAATCCATGACAACAAAATATAATGTTACTTAATCACTTGATGTAGGATCGTATTTATTATCAAACTTACTTTGTAGCCTTTGATCGAGACAATGAAGAGACTGGAAAATCTTCTGTTCTTCCACTGAAAGTGCACTCATGCCTAGACACAGAGCCCCGTTAAGCAGCAAGGGCTGTCTGGCTGGTTGCATACTTCCCATAGCTGCCAGGATTTCATCTTCTGCAACTGGTGTACTTGCTAGTTTGTCTGCCATAAGAAACGGAACAGTGCTTTCTGAAACTGGAGAGATTACAGGGGTAACTTCAAATGAGAAGCGCTCATGGCATTTAAATATACTGCTTGCTTTCATGACTATAGGTCTGTGAAACACACAAAATTCACATTAAAAGATCAAAAAGGTGGCCAAGTCAAGAAGCATGATACGTTAGAAAATGACATAATTAAGATCACTAATGCATCTTACAATCGGCACCAGAGCAAGTTCTACTGACCAAGAAGGCCAACGGCATCCTGGCCTGTGTCAGAAACAGTGTGGCCAGCAGGAGTAGGGAGGTGATCGTGCCCCTGTACTCGGCACTGGTGAGGCCGCACCTCGAATACTGTGTTCAGTTTTGGGCCCCTCACTACAAGAAGGACATTGAGGTGCTGGAGCGTGTCCAGAGAAGGGCAACGAGGCTGGTGAAGGGTCTGGAGCACAAGTCTTATGAGGATTGGCTGAGGGAGCTGGGGTCATTTAGCCTGGAGAAGAGGAGGCTGAGGGGAGACCTTATCGCTCTCTACAACTACCCGAAAGGAGGCTGTAGAGAGATGGGTGCTGGTCCCTTCTCCCAAGTAACAAGTGATAGGACGAGAGGAAACGGCCTCAAGTTGCACCAGGGGAGGTTTAGATTGGACATTAGGAGAAATTTCTTCACTGAAAGGGTTGTCAAGCATTGGAACAGGCTGCCCAGGGAAGTGGTGGAGTCACCATCACTGGCGGTGTTCAAAAAACATGTGGATCTGGCGCTTCGGGACATGGTTTAGTGGGCCTGGGTACTGGGTTGATGGTTGGACACGATGATCTTGGAAGTCTTTTCCAGCCTTGGTGATTCTATGATTCTAGTCTATCTATGACTTCGGAAATATATAACGATAGCAAGCAATACCTGTCTATATCATACAATTATGTATGATACATACAGCTATCATACAGTTAAATACAAACAGGAATGGAATGAAACTTGACTATATGTTGTAATACATTTATCAAACCATTAATATCATGCCACATGATGCTATATCTTACATTTTAATGAAAAAAATATCAGGTCTACACAATGAACTGCCCTTTCTTACTTAGAATCACTGATGCCAAAAGACACAAGTGATGTTACGCAGTGGATATATTAGGTCACTACTTTATGTATTACAAAGTATTGAACTGAGATGTGTTACTATACCTTCATCGGACTTAGAGGTGTTATTCTTATTTTGTACTGGATCAAATGCAGAATGAACAGGACTCAGCTGGACAGTACGTAACGAATTCTATCAAAAATATTATAAGAATATCTTAAGTGTAATTTAAGGTAACTATACTACTTTCTGAATGTTTTTTATTTATTATTTCATATTTCTAAATGTTTTCAAGTGCAAAAATATTAGCGTATACTAATACAGTGATGAATTCTAGTTGGTTTTATTCTTTTCATTAGCAGTGACAGCAAGCTGACCTAGCACATTGATTCAAAATTGTGTGACACTGAACAAATCTTTGATATTCCTGAAACTTTTTCCATTTTGAGGATAAATAAGCTTTTTATTTTTTATGGTATTTAATATTTACCCGTGCATGATGAGTAGGCTTCCATCTTTTAGAGGCTATACTTTGTCTTCTGTGTTCTGAAAAAGCTCTGTGTTTATTTTCATGGTTGTCAAAAACCTGCTTTTGTCTTGTAACAGGAACAACACCTTAAATGACATACATACAAAAATAAACCAAAAATGTATAAAAACATGATAAAGATAGTAGCAAAACTAGTAATGGTGAGTAAATGTTTCTGTCCAAATTTAGATGTTTACCTTGTGTATGTTTGCATCTGATTTCGGTAAATGTATTTTCTTACAGTGAAAAGAGAAACAGGCACTTTTAAGGCATATTTATTTTCATGTTAGCATAGGACTACAAGATACAGATGTGGATTGTATATGCACATTCATAAGCAGGTTAAGTGAAGTCCCACTTTGAATCCCAGATAATAAAGATGGTCTGTACAAAGATACAACGTGGTCTTACCGAGTAAGAGGGACAATGAACAGGCAGTGAACTATGATATAACAAATATCGAACAATGTGCCAAAAAGTAATGTTTTAGAAAATAAGTTGCATTAGAGAATCATCCTAAAGTCTAATTGCCCAACACAGAAAATGGCTGTTGCCGAGATGCTGTATCTTATATCTTAATGGATTCAACATTTGTTAAGATTACATAGCACCATGCAGAAAACGTAATAGTTCACACAGTTTATTTGATTCATAGAATCACAGAAGGCTAGAGGTGGGAAGGGACCTCTTGAGGTCATCTGGCCCAACCCCCCTGCTACAGAAGGGCCACCTAGAGCTGGTTGCCCAGGACCACGTCCAGACGGCTTTTGAGTATCTCCAAGGATGGAGACTCCACAAAGTCTCTGGGCAACTTCTGCCAGTGCTTGGTCACCCTCACAGTAAAAAAAAATGTTTCCTGATGTTCAGAGGGAACCTTCCCTGTTTCAGTTTGTGCCTATTGCCTCTGGTCCTGTCTCTGGGCACCACTCAAAAGAGCCTGGCTCCATCCTCTTTGCACCTTCCTTCCAGGTATTTATAGACGTTGATAAGATCGCGCATGGCCTTCTCTTCTCCAGGCCGAACAGTCCCAGCTCTCCCAGCCTTTCCTCATAAGACAGATGCTCCAGTCCCTTCAACACCTTTGTGGCCCTTCATTGGACTCTCTCCAGTATGTCCAGGTCTCTCTTGTAGTGAGGAGTCCAGAACTGAACACAGTCCTCCAGGTGTGGCCTCACAGGTGTGATTCAAATGCAAAATCATGGTTTAAAACCTTAGTTCTACAGCTTGGGATTTCGTAGTTAATCTTACTAATTTATACATCTGTATACTAATTTTAATGACAGTACTGCTGTATAATATTTTGCCTCAGCTAGAGAGGCCTAACCTAGACACTGTACCTCAAATTTATCTTAGTTTTGTCTGGTGTAATAATACATTTTCAAGATTAAAGCATTAAGTTTCAAAATTAAAATTAAGCTCTTAATTAAACTTTCATGCATACAAACTGGAGATGTAAATCAGCATTTTCATGTGCAAGTCAGGAATCTACATATCCAAGGAGATATTATACTCTCATTTGTGAATGCAGTTACTTCATTTGTAAATGCAGTTACTTGATTTATACTTGGGAAGATAAATTACCTATTTATTTACATAATAAATATTTACATGTGAAGTTTAAGGTACAGTTCATGATTAGACCAAGAGGTCTTTTAGTGCTTTTAACAGAATTTTATTCCTTTGGTTGTTACTACAGTGATATTTAACAAAGCAGAATTCTTCCCATTTGCAGAAAAAGAAAACAATTCATTGATCCTAGAAGCAGATTTGAAATTAGTCATCTGGCTGCTGCCATCAGTAGTAACATGGGATACATTAGCTTTAAAAGGTTGCCATTTAGTTATATATGAATTATTGTAATGATGTGACACATGGTGCTGAATAGCACCTGAAAAGAAAAGGAAATGTGATCATGAACTCAGGGGAAAATGTGGGAAATGTGATCATGAACACGGGGGAAAATTTAAAAAGAAGCAAAGAAGAACCCCTTTGTTGTATTAGTAATCACATAACGTTTTTCTGAAAAATAAAATCCAAAGTTGCTCTATTAAGTGTGGATCAACACTTAGTTTAATTAGTTTGCAAGACAGATCTATGCCTAGGAAAAGACTCCTTTGAGAAATGTAAGACAAAAATATAATAAGCAATAGTATCTTTAAGGGCATTAGATATGGAGCAGTCTACCCCTGTTTAACTATAAGAATGTGAATTAGTCCCATATTTGTCACAGGCTAAATGTTAAACACATTTTTAAAGCATTTTGCTGACTGAACACCAAAGGAGTTAAAATAATTCTAATATCCAGCTACAGTATAATATGTATCGGCCAGAAGATATACCACTTGAAGCCTGGAAGCCCAGTTAAAGGAAGATCCTCAAGGACAACAATTTTATTTATTCATCTTGTTCTCACTTATCCTTTCTGTATATTTGGCCAAGCATTGCAACAGATCACATTTTCTACCATGTCCTCACAGGCCTCACTGAACTCTGTAATAGATATTTTACTCAAAAAGCGGATATTTTACTCAAGACCAATGCAGTATTCAGTCTCTCACAGCAAGCACTTCAGGACAAAGACTATAGTGATCTATGTGCATTTGCAGGCAATAGAACAAATAATAGTAAGTCATTAAGTGTTATCTAAAGTATTTAAAATAAAGACGAGTTTCAAACCACAAAATCTAAGCAGATATTGAGAGAGGGCCATGCACCCAAATTCTAAAACGAGCTTACTCAGCTCCTCCTCTAAAAGAGCTGGAGCTATGTGACACTGGGGATGTAGCATTTAAAGTTGCAGTGAAGACAGTATTAGCAGTAAATTTCCTGATTCATTGATGTGATGTGCAAACTAGGACATCAAGAGGCAAGTATCTCTGCTGGGGGCGAGGCATGGTAATGCGAGACTTCATTCATTTCCAATGTAAAATCAAATAGGTTAACTTAAGTCACACATATCTTAAGCTCATCTGTTTGACTTTGAACTGGAATGGACAAGCAGATAACATTTCTCATTTCCCACCCCTGCTCTAGGGCAGGAATATTCACCTACCTCTGCTCTTACACAACAGAGCTATTCTGAATCACTCCATAGTTAAAACTATGTATTACTGTCGATAAAACTAGAAAATTATTTTTTTTAAGTTATGGGAATTACTTATTTTGCTAGAAAGTATCTTTCAGCTGCATGGCCAATCCTCGGTCTTATCCCAGTACGTTACATGGTTTGGAGTGCTGCTTGTACCTGAAGCAGGGTCTACAGCTTCAGGAGCTCTGCCTCCAGCTGCAGCCCTCAATCGGAAGCAAACCAGCGTACAACATGCAAATTAAAAGCACAAGGATGCCATCAGTGCCCAAGGCCCAGAATATAGCTCGGCTGCAGAAGAGAAACAAGGCAAATAAAAAAATATGAAACTATTTTGAAATGTAAAAAACCAGGAGATTAAAGTTTACTCTCCCAAAATTTCTTACGCATCTTTCCTCTGTCTTACTCATCAATCTCTGCACCATATTGTTCCCAAGGTTATTTTTTAATAAAATGCATGATTGGTCCTGAAATTTCTTAAAATTCTTTATAAATCAGACATATTTTGCAGCACAGCAAAGCTGTGGTAGAAGCTCTTTATTTTTAAATTTAAATTTAATTTTTTTGAGCATTAATTGTATTACTGGGACTAAAAGTTAATAATTTTAGGCATTTACAGTGTCAGCATTTAAAAACATGGTAGATCTACATTTCTTTCACTCTCAGGTGGCAGTGACTGTCAGACAACAAGCTATGACTCCCAGTTACCCCATAAAACTTGCTCATATAAACTTACTTCCTCCTATATAATTATTTAGACCACCTGTCACATCTGCTCATTAGTCAGGAATATAATCTCAGGGAGAATACTTCCTTTTCATTTAATATTGAAGAGAGCTATTAAAAATGGGGATCGACGTTTGAGAGGCCTCTGGGCACCACTAGAATAGAAACGACAATGACAAATGGTGAAAACTTGTTAAAACTGGCTGTATTGTGTGAATGGATGAAAGGCTGGATGTTTTAACTGAAAACAAATTTGTGATGTAATTGAAAAAGACTTTCTTCTGAACATCCCCCCACCCCAAACCCAGAAACATGACTCTTACCAGTAGCAGGGTCTCTTGGAGCTCGGGCAGTATGCGCTCCTTGCCAGGAGGTACTTGTTTTTCCAGCTGCTGGGATATGATGGACATGTAATCCATTTTCTGCGTTAGCAGGTCTTCTTTCAGTGCAGGTTACTGAACGATCTTGACAGGCACTTGTCTGAACGCTATTTACAGAACAAGTGTTATTTGCCCAAGGTTTGTATTTGGCCATGTTGCAGCCAGGTGTAGATATTGCAGTGGCCAACTCCGAACTACAAGTAATACTCTCACTGTTTTCTGTACCGTTTCTATTTAAAACCTGATCTGCTAACAAAACATGCCTTTCATTTGAATCATTCCTGCTTGTAGTGGTAGCTTGAAGACTTGAAGGCAGCAGTGGCTGACACCCAGGGCTGGCTGCGTTTTCGCCACTTCTGTTTCCTGGCAGAGGTGCAGATGGTGGGTGAGGTGCTAACAATTTCCCTGGAGCTTTTAGGGTTTTGTTGGCTTCGGCGGCTGACTGCGGTCGGATCATAGTGCCTGTTCTCTTCTTGGGCATAAAACTTGGCTGGGCTTTTACAGATCTTGGTCTTCTCATTATTTTTGTCTTATTTTTGAGTTGATTAACTTCATTAATTTCAGAATTATTACTACATACTGGGGGTTTACTTTCCTCATCTTTTGATACCATCCAAGCTTTTTTAGCAGAAAAGGATCCAGTAGACATAAACATGTTCAGAGACGTGCATTCTTCATTTGATTCTTCAGTATTAACATTTGGGTTTGATATATAAGAGTTTTCCTGATGATTTTTTATGAACTTGGGGTTTGAAAGTTGAGCAACAATACTTAAATTAATCTTAGGAGCATTATTTGTAGTTTGAACATATTGCAGCTGTTCAGAAGATATTTCACTGGTGGTTTTTTTATAGCATTTTTCATTATTTTCTATTCTTATGCGGTTAATTTGATCACACCATCTTAGCTTTCTATTGTATTTTTCACTTTCTGCACTTTTCTTTTTTACTTTTGCCAGTTCTAAGCTGTCTTTGATAAAAGACACAGGTCTTTTATCAAAACTGACCCCGTGGTTCATAACCACAGCTTTGAAATGACTGGGTTCATATTTAGATTCCTTCTTTAAGATACTTGTGAATAATCTTGCTCTTTTTCTTTCAAGAATATTGTTTTTCAGGGGTTTGTGCTGTGTAAGAGTGCCAGAGTTTAACTCTGTATCAGACACCAGTGACATAGTTTCTACTGTATTTCCCTTTTCCTCCTCTTTGTTATTCTGTTGCTTAACATCGCCCAGAACTGAGGCATTTGTGTCATCAATACATTTAATATTTTCTTCTTTTGTTTCAGCCATTTTTCCTGAGGTATTATTTAAAAACTCCATACTGATGTTTTTGTCCTTTGGTAATGTATCAGCTGTGCAGGGAATGCCAGTGGAACATCCCTGATTAGGAAATAAGATTATAGATGTTGCAATAGGTTGACTGGAGATTTGCACAGATATAGTTCTTTTTTGTGGGGTCATTTTAAAACTCTGATCTTGCATCAGATCTTGAACTCTTTCTCCTGGAACAGAGTCAGGGCTGGCCCGGGCTTTGCTAGGACTGAAAACAGGATGAACAGTGGCTAATGTGCTAGCTGTTCCAGAAGATGGCTTGCTTCTTTCTTCTTTTATATTTTGCAGAAAACTAAATTCATTATTTAGAGATTGCTTACCAGAGGTAGAGAACTCTGCAGGGTTTTTTTCAGATCTGTGAGAAACAGATGATTCCTCTTTTGAATTGTTTACATGTTCAGCAGGAGTTAGAACATTATGTTTAGCTAAAAGATCACAAATAGGTAAGTTATGGTTGTTTTGGGAACCTACATTTCCCTGACAATTATTTAGATGCATATTTTTAGAAGTACTTTGGGCTGTATAAAGCAAACCATTATTCCTAGTCTGTGATTTTTCTGGATTGTACAGGGCACAGTCACACTGTGTAGTCAAAGATGATTCACTTGGTGTTGCGTAATTTCCATTTTGTTCTCCAGCCTCAAGACTGTCAAGGCTTGACAAGCTTTCTGAATCATCTGTTTTCTTGACTTCTTGATGAAAATTCTGAAATACAGGCATAAAACCAGACTGTTACATTTATCAGAAATGTTTTTTTGCCTATACTAATTTTTCATTAATGAGAGCTTAGGCTAAAATACAATCAATATTGAGCCTGGTGTTTTTACAAGTTGAGGTCATAGCACCATGAGTGTTTCCATCAAGTCAAAATTTACCTGTGTTCAATTGCGAAAGAGAGTGATGTAGTTTGGGCATGAAACTGAGAGGAAAGGGCTGCATAGTTCAACAAATTTAATCCTAAGTTTTATATCAATTCTACAATATCAAAAAAGTAACAAGATTTGTCTAAACAACACTGCTGTTTCTGGATTGCCCTATGGCACAGGACGGTTTTTGTACTCAAACATGTAAAGGAGTTTACAAAATTAAAGAGAATCCACAAAAATGCAGGTTTGATAGTGGATCTGCCCCAAACTGGATTTTTTCCATAATACTAGACTAATATGTTTATTTTCATACAAAGTGCCTCAAGTGATGAGGATTTAAACCTTGTCACAGCAAACACAGAAAACATCTCTCAGCTGTCATAATCACAGTAATTAGCATCTCACCCCCCAATGAAACCCCCTCTTCTCATCTTCCGGAAAGAAGAAAATATCATCTGATCTATGAGGACAGATCAGATCTAAGGGCATATGGAGGCCTCACCCACTCCCCCAACTTCTTTGTCAAACACTAACGTAGTGATGAATAAGAGCAACAGGCACCATACGGATTGCCAGTGAGACGACTTTATGTATGACGTACTATATAGGCTTTTTCTTTACTAATACTTCTCCATTCCAACAGTGAGATGCCTGACATGGTTTTAAATACATACTTTTTTTAAGTTCAAGGTTTGAAAATACACACGAACATCAAGGAAAACATGCACATAACTATTTTCACATTCCCATACACTCCCTCTCTCTCCGCGACTTCCACACAACTGAGCATTTAAGTGATTTTATATCATATGTTGGAAAAAATCATGGTGAAGAACTAAAAGAAGCTGCATTAGATATGTAATCTTATGCAATGAAGATTTTTTTTTTTTGATCAGTGACATTAAATGGAAAATGTTTCAAGCAGCAAAATCTGTTAACCTAGGTAAGTGATTATATATCCCCTGGCAATTACAATAGAATTAACATTTTGAAAACTTACTAGAGAAAGCATAAAATTAGTTATTGAATAAGAACATATTTTTGTAGTAAAACTTCGTTTATTCCGTTAAAATTGTTATACCATAATATTGCATAGTTTATAGCTGTACAAATATTTTAAATTACAGCATAAAAAGCTTAGTGACTCCTGAAAGACTTTTTATGATTGAATTAAATCTTATCTTGCACTAAATGTTCAGAGGTTGGAGCAGTCTTCCATTATAGTTATGATCTGAGATAAAGAAACTAAATAGAAGAACAAAGAACCAAATGTAGGGAAAGATCCCTTTAGGGAACATTTTCAAACTAAAGCTATATAAACTGGTGTCTCTCTAATAGAAAAGAATAAATAATGCTTTGTTAGTTATTTATTAACCTTTATGTTTGGCTAAATTATATTGTTAACCTCTGCTTGAACTTCACCAAACAAGGAAAAGGCATACACTCAGAGTTTTCTGTACCAGGCCAAATCTGAGAAATAACTTTGAATTTTTCAGATGGGAAAAAACAGTAAAAAGAAATTATAGGTGTCAGGCTTACTTCTTGTCTAATCTGGAAACTGCACCTGTATAGCTAAACATGTGTTTCTAAAATTACTAAGTTAAATAGAGGAAAAAATTTGTAAGGATTGATTTTGAAAAACCTGTTCCAATAGCAGGTTAGCTTAAACTGGTAAATCTGGAGGGTGCAAGAAAAGTTGCAACTTTTAAAAATTAAGATCAAAAAAATTCTACTCAGTTGTGCTCCAGAGGTTGAAAATAGACTTGATCCTGCATTATATATAATTTTACTCTCCTCGTAAAACAAACCTCATGGGAACACAAAATCTCAGTTGAGGCAACCTCCAGAAATAAGTTAGGAACTAAAGAATAAAGAAGGATTCCTCATTTAAACACATACTCACTTTTACTTAGTTCATGCAAATTTAGTTAATTTACATGTATCATTTTGCATCATACAATTTCATCATTTCATACATTAAAATGCTTATAATTTACATCTTTTATTTACCTTTCTAGCCAACTCTGTAGTGAAAGTGAATGTCACATTATCTTGTAAAAATGCATAACTAGAACTATTTATGCAGACCTCAAAAAGCATTCAACAATTATTCGTTCTTTTTTAGTGGTCAATAGCTACAGGGAAATAAACCTAGAAATCCCAATGATTTAGTTTGATTTAATCTGTGAGAATATTATAGGATGACGAGGAAACAAAAATGTTCCTAGAGTGTACTATCTTTTTATTTTCTGGAATTGCATATTGTTGTATTGCCTGTTGCCTGCATTATCTTATGTCCTAATCCATGAAATTTAAACCCAGCCTGTCCACATACTTGGTACTCTGGAAGAGGAAACACTTATGAGGAGTTAAAGAGGTCACTTAGATATCTTAAGACTTAGAACAGCTGTGTCAAGCAATTTCATTTCACTAAAGCACTAAACCAAAGAGAAAACATGAGCCTAAGAAACCTTTCATGAGGCCAATGAAAGAACAACATTAAAACAAATAAAATTTTAAGAGAACCTGACAATGAATTTTCTGCCAAAGGACTCTGTCAGAATGCTATTACACTAAAGACCTGCTACTTGTATATTTGACATTTTCTGCAAAAGAAGTGCTGACTGTACACAATTCCAAGAGGTGAATGGGAATGCTCTTCTGAAGATAAATGCTGGAAAAATGCTACCTACTCTCAAAACTCAGGCGCCTCACCTCTCACACTAGTTGCTATTTTTGATAATTTCAACTGGTTTATTTACAGGAGTTCTGTGTGTTACATGTGTGTATAGATAATGTTATACTTCACATTCATTGTGAAGTAACAGGCATCAATGGTCACACAGATACAAAGCTCGCTCTCAAAGCCAGTGAGGTACCTAAACACCTTTACCGGTTTTGAGTTTACCAACTATGGAATGGGAAAGTCCATTAGAAAATTAATAACCTCTTTTCTAGGCAAGTTTGGAAAACATAAAGTACATGTTTGGAAAGCACTACACAATACTGATTTCACAGAAGATTTGGGAAGACTCAAGAAAGCAAATGCCACTGATGCAGGATTTTGGTGCTTATGTTACACAAGAGATTCTGAACACTCTGCCAAACCCACCAAAGAAGCTATGGAGGTGTAGGATGACCAGAGAAAAGCTTCCTGCCAACACCCCTGTCTTTCCTAGGCTAACTCCTAGATGCCTGATTTCCCCCCAAGCCATCTAGGATACAGAAACTAGCTATCTATGAACCTGAGTATTTAAAAGGACTTGATTTGCTTGTTTTGAAAATTATTACAGGATGCTAGAAACACAGGTTCAAACTCCTTGGGATAAAAAGAACTCAAGTCTCCAACTTCTTAGACACTCAAGTACTTCAGTAAGCTGTAATGAAGGATTTTTAAAAATAAGTGTCTGAACACTGAGTGTCAGGGTTTCACTCTGACTTCCAGTTTTAATGAAGTCCTGAGGTAAATGTACATAACTGCATAGGAAACAGGTTTTCAGCTAAACATTTCTCTCTGTTGCTTTCTATTAATTAATTTAGCATCTCAGTACTCAGAGTGCTGGTTCTCGGGATCCATACTCCAGGTGCCTAACTCTCGCAAAAACTAATCTAGTTATTCAGCTCCAGAAGTAGAATTCATAATGCTAGTTTTTAAATACTACTAAAATCATTAAATGATCAAATGTTAAGGTGCTGAGCACCACAATGCATTAGTCCCTTTTTTGTTTCTAACCCATTAATAAATTTGCTTTGACCTGGCACCATCCACCCTGCACATTTAAGAGATGGGGTCATGCAAAAATAACATAGGACTGCATAATTGAAAAACCATCATAAGGCAAACAGATGCGGAGAAAAATTAGGCATGCATATGCAATATTAATTCTAGAAGTTCTTAACTCAGTTGCTTAACTAATAATAATTTTAATGTTATCTGTAAAAAGCAATGAGATAATTTAATGAGCAAATTAATAGTTATTTACAATCTATGTTATATTCAATGTCATTTTGGTTATCCCAAAAAAGGAGAAAGAAAATTTATCCATTTTCACTTTTTGGGAATTTGCAGGTTGTAGGAGAAATGATGTTTTAAAAATTATTTTGTAGATGCAGCTATTTCTGGACAATACTTTAGAGACAGAAATGAAGGGGAAATAATTCTCAGAGATTTTTTTCCATTTTAAAGCAAAGAAATAATCCTCCCTCTCACTGATGGTTAAGGTTTGAATGATGAGATTCAAAGTCCTGGAATTATTCTTTTCAGAAAAGCTTTCCAACAAAGTCTGATTTATGGGGAAAGACGGAAAGAATAACTGATGGAGGAAAGTACTTCTTCGTCTTCTAGAAAACTCAGAATCTGTCTTCCTTGTTTATTCTTATTCAGAATTTGATGTAAAATACAGAAATAAGGCAAAGCATTAGGGTTGACAGATTTGAATGAACTGGAGCTGTAGCATCAGAAAAAAATTATTAATACTATTTGATCAATACACACGTCCTAAAAGACCCACAACTATACAGTGTGTGAATGTAATTTTTAAAACAATCCTTAGTTCAGCTAAGGAACTATCCTAGCAGGTGTCTCTGCTAAAAAATTAGTATACATTTTTGTAGTCTAAAAAGCATTACTTTTTCTTTTAGCAATGTAAATACATTGCAAAGATGGAACAGTTTTTAACATGTTTCCACTGTGTCTTGTGCACTGTGCAGCAGCAACCAAGGCAGAAGGTGGATCTATACCAGGAAATCCTGAAGGTCAGATACAGAAATACTTTTAGAATCATAGAATATCCTGAGTTGGAAGGGACCCACGAGGATCACTGAGTCCTAATCCTGACTCCACACAGAGCAACCTAAAAGTTAAACCATATATCTAAGAGCACTTTCAAATAATATATATTTATACCTCTCTAGAAATAAGCTTATCTAATGGGACAGTTTAATGTAATTGCCAACATTCACTGAATGTTTCATTAATATAATCACTTGTCTTGAAAAAAATATTTTGTGACTGTTACGTTACCTGTTTTACAAATTCCATTTTTGTGATCTGATATTTTTCAAGACATACATTCCTCTTAAGAACTTTAGAGATGTGATTTATAAGAACATGTACAAGATTTCAGCATTTACCTTCCCCTAAACAGCCTACTGAATTTAAAGTCTGGTATTTATGGTTTTTCTTCTTGCCACTGTTTGAAACGGTGTAATTCTTTGTTTGTCACAAGATCTTTCAGTCTCCTGGGTCCCAGTTATTCTCTGCTTATTCCTGTCCTCTGAATTCTGAGCATCTGGTTTAATGCTTTATTTCCCAGTTGGTGAGCCATACTTCCTTATGGAGATATGCCAGTATCAGGCATAAACTGCACAGCAAAGCTCAAGCTACTAAATCCCACAGAAGTGCTGCTGGGGATTGATAATAATTAATACATGACAAAATTGAAAAAAGTGGCTAAGTTTGTGTGTACCCAGGCCACCATGAGCCTGCTAGGACAGAAGCATAATACTGGAAGAAAGGAGTAGTTAAATTCTGTTGTGCTTTCCACTTCACAAAAAGAGCTTTAGCTCTTTAAAAAGCAAAACACAGCTCTGCCATCTTCAAAGGAGTAGAATTACTCTGGACAGCGATACTTTAATCTTGACAAGAAAGCAACAGATTTCCCAACATCCCCTTGAGACATTAGTATATACTACCTCTGATAATACCAAGATATCATAATATAATATAGCATCCGGACAGACCAGTATGCACAAACTTTTGTATCTTCCACTCCCTTCCTGCAAGCAAACATTTTATTATTGCCATAACTGCAGTAAACTAAAGATCAGATACTGCTATTTTTTCCTCTGTTCCTCTCCTTTAACTACATTTATGAACAATTTATTCTGTTCCAGTAAAACAAATCACTTAAAACCAGCTATGAAGTATGGTAGAAATAATTTAGTACATAGCTATATATAAATATTTCATAGATACATATATATATGGATATATGTGTATGAATGTAAAACCAAAAATGGAGTCATGTTAATATGTATGGCCATTCTTATGAAAAAGTATATGCTTGTAAAGGACAAGCAACTGTATATTAGATGACAATTCTCAATTTCCCTGTTTCTGTGGTTTGTGAGCTATGCTGTATCTATAACAATCCTAATTTATCCACAAGCAAAGTCTTATTAATGTATTAATCCACCTGTGAAACAAACTATTTTGTACTGAAAATGCTGTTTCAGCTTCAATCCTACATTATCACCTGTTCAAGCAGGGCTTTGAATTGAGGCAAGACACTCTTCAAATGACTGAACATCCAGATTGCCAGATATGAAGCTTGTACTGACATTTTATAGAGCACAGGCTTGGAATAAACCATTATTTTATGTAAAAAAAACTACTTGAGGAATAGACAATCAAAACAAGTTTGAGTATTTGGGTAAAATAATTTAGTCTGGAGATACATTACAATTTGCCTTTATAGCAAATGTGAACTTTGGATTAGTGAAATAACGTGGAAGATAGTGGTATGTTGCAATATTGGTTGAAAGCCGGTAAGAACTGCCCGCCCCCCCCCCCCAATCTTGCCAAAAGGGAAACGGGTAGGGAAATCACTCAAGTTTGTCATACAATTTAAGTGATCAACATAAAAGTTGTTAACATTCACAGTTGTAAGTAAAAAATGGCCAACATTTCTAGGTTTAAGGTGACCATAGAAACCTATTTCAAGTCTTTGAATGGTCTCTTCAAAATAAAATCTGACTTCAGTTCCAATGCTATTTTAACCTACCCCTTCCCTTCAGAGTCTGTTTTCCTACTAACTAGCCCTGAGCATTCTGCAAGTTCTTCACGCCTGGGAGAGACTGTACATGGACAGTCCTTTTTTCCATGCTGGTCTTGTCCGTGCCTCTGAAGAGTTAGACTGATACAATACACCCTGCAGAAGGAACCCTTGTTTAACTCATTCCAGTCATACTACAAATGCACTTGAAATGAATTCAGTTTTTCCATCAGTTACCTGAAACAACTCCATTTCATAGACACAGTCCAACCTCAAAAGCATAGTAATACAAACAGCTAACGGTCATACAGGTCAACTCACGCATGAAAGTAAGGCTGTGTCCATATTGATGTGTTTGCAGCATCTGCTGCTTTCATTCAGTGGAACATCACTTAGAAAATATTCTTCATTATTTCTCAGAGACTTAATTCTATATGTAACATATATAAACACACACACACATATATAAACACACACACATCCTATAATAGGATACAAAATTTTATTGTAGTAGAGCTAATATAATAATAACTCTCTGACCTCATGGTCTGGGTTGCAGTTTCTGAGAAATGATACCTGTGTTCCAATCCCTGTTTCAATAAATATCGAAGCATTTTTTGCCAAGGGAAACAGTATCCATAGAAAGACTGATACTGAGTACTTCAATGGCTGCACAATATGCTTGGGAAAAAAGGAGAGCCAAGGTAAAATTCCTGCTTCAAATCAATCAGAAAGGGATTTAAATTTGGATTTCACAGATACCACTTGAATGACCTATTCTGTGTCACAGCTGAGCCATTTTAATGGAAATTTTCTAAATTACTCAGTTCAAGGCAGGTGCCAGAAATGTAAAATTTCAACATAAACAGTTAACATTTGGAAAAATGATAAACACTTGGGAGTAATGTCTTTTGGTGAAAACCTGCATGCAGCTTTAGCTAAAGACCATGCTACCAGCTCCACCTTACAGATTTTATTTATGCCTGCAACAAAACCAGGAAAGAACTGTGTAACGAAACCTTTGATTGTGAATGAAGTTAACAATATTAATTTCTTCCAAATGGAACACACTTATGGACATATAACAAATAATAATTTGATGTACTGGCTCAGATGTAACTGTTGCACAAAATAAAATCTACTGCTCTCAATATTTTAAGCAAAATAATTTTGGAGAATGGTAGAAGGGTCACTAAAAACCTTGGCTTACTGCTGAAACTATACAAATTTTTAGGGATGGAAAGCAGGGAACACACCAAATCTACTGGTAAGGGCCTACATAGAACTTTATTACCCCGTAGGAAAGAAAGAATTTTAGGAATCTTTATAATCCTGCTGGGCCTGTGAAAACAGAAACAAAGAGAGGTCAAGGGATCTCAATGGATGGTTAGACTGCAAAGCATGTGCACAGTGAAATACTTTGACATTAGTTTCAGAAAGGCAAGCACTGTTGAAATGGCTTTAGACAACAGAGAGTAACAAGACTACTGAAGCCTATTCATGTCAGTAAGAGTATTCTAAATAATTATAAATTATAAATTTTATTAGTAAGAGCATTATAAATACTATTTCACATCACAGGAAGTCACAATGCACATGCATACCAGCACGATCCAAGTATTAAACTTCCAAAACTCAGGCCTTAGAACAATGACAATAGCTTTCTTGACTATTTTTCTAATCAGAGGCCAAAGCATGTAATTTCAAGAAAGAAAGTCCAAATGTTTGAAGTATAAATATTTATAATTTGAAACTATTTATCAGAGGGAAGAAGCTGAGCAACCCCTAGTGGTAGCAGAAAAAGACATTCTGGAAAAAAAACCAAAATTTTTTACAGGACCAAAGTTTTTTCAAAAATACATTAATTTGTAAACAAATTCCTGTATTATATGCAGTGTCCAAAGCTGATGATAACATTTAGAAAAAACTATAAGTAAAAAATCATGCATGACTCATGGCAGTTTTTCCCTAGAATTCAATTAGAATGTGATAATTGTGTTTCATAAAATACACTACAATATAGTTGTCTTACAATATATTAAGAAGAATCTTTTTATACATTTTTCTTGAAAAGACTGCATTTTTTTCCCTAATTCTAAGATGTCCTAATGCAGCTACTGACAAATTCAGCATCATCATTTAGGGAGGGATTTGCAAACACTATACCAATGAAATGCACAACATAGTACTAAAAAAAAAGAAAAAAGCTTAGGTCTTTTTGTATTTTATTTGAAAGCGGTTGTCTAGAATTCAGTTTTATCAGCTATCTTCTATAAATTGCCATTTGCTCTTCCTTCTTTTATGCTTGGAAATAAGACTGAACAGTAACCAACAACCTTGCCAGTACAAACTGTACTTTCTGTCTCCTCAACCTTTTTGAAATTTACTCCAGCTGAGTTAGATTTTCTGTGTTAGCCATCAGCTGCTCAAGATTCTCATTAATACCCATCAGAACAAAGGAGGTACAAAGACGGAGATGAATGTGCCTGAAAACGTCAATATGAAAGAACTCAAAATATATCTGAACTGTATACAGTCTTTCAAAAGTTATCCATACAGAGGTATTAAAAGGAAAAGCCCTTGCTCTGTTGCCACCAATGATCCCATGCCTCTAGCCATCACCAATATAAAGGGATGGTGCTTCATAGTGTCAAGGTCATTTCAGACACCACAAGTCCAGATACCAGTAGATAATATTATAAAATAAAAGAATGAGTCCAAAATTATGTCCTCTTGTTTCCAAAAAATGTAATATTGAACACAATGTTTTCAAAATCAAAGACAACACTGACAGACCTAAAATCACACTTAAAAGTGCAGTTGTAAGAAATTACTTTGGAGATCAGTTCTTCTTGATTTTCACTGTGTTTCTAAGGTGACTTTTGAAACTGATTTGGGTCCAAAAATTAGTGTAAGCAGAAAGTTAATTGGCTTGTTACTGGAACACCTGCATCTTTGTCTATTCCAAAGATGACAAAAAAGGATCTCAATAGACTTGAAGTCACTCTCTAAGAAATCACCACACATTGGGAAAAAAACCAAGAAACAAAAAAACCCCATCATTTGACCTATCATAATTATACTGCTATAGCATTTTGTGCTGAGCTGTAGCAATAAGCAAAGCAGAAACTTAAGTGCGAATTGCAAGCCGCCAATTTAAGTTTGGAGCTAGCAGAAAACTCCTGTGATAGACTAATGGCAAGCTACTTCAGAGCCAAGAAGTCTGACATACAAATCTTACATTCACAGAAAGAAAGACAACATGACAGATATCTTTGAAGAATTTGTGAAAATATTTTTACAAACATTTTTAAAGATCTCTGATTTCTTACTGAAAAATATGTATAATTTTACTATAAATAATCTATTGGTAAGGCATAGAGCAGTGTGCTCTCAGGTGTTGTCTACTTGGTAAAGTGTGCTTAACAGACCTTTCATTTTTATCACATTCAAGAAACTTTCTATTACATTTAAGAAGCATCATTTAATGAATCACATGAAAATATCATACCTCCAAGTTGCTGAGATGCTGTTTTTCAAGGAGTTGTTGCATTTCTTTCAAATTTTTCTGGGAGAGAAGTTGATTACTATCCATTTTTGTTCTACGGCTCTCTTGTACCGTTTTATCCCAGCCAACCATTGCTGAACTCTGCTTCTGATGGAAAGAACTGTTTCTAGGTGCTGATGAGGATGAAGTGTCATCTGTGGTTCTTGATGCAAGCAAATAACTTATTACTTTGGCTTATTCCTATGTGTCAACTGTACACTTTTAAACATGTTCCTTTGCAAAAGTATATATCATCAATAAATGCCTGGCAAGTGAAGGACAGCTATATTATATGTAACTACAGGTGGTGCTGTTAGTACTATCTAAAACTGTCCAACACTTTCCATTTTAAACCTTCTCTTCTATTACTTATAAATAGTCAGACTTTTCTGATTGGGTTGTTGGGTGACTGCCTAAGGCTGAATTATTGTGGAAAATGTCAGCCAACAGTTTGGTCATTTACAGAAATGGAACATGGAGGGTTTTTTTTTTAAACAAGCAAAATGTCCTTTATTCTTCCATAAGGTTCGCTTATATAGAGGATAACTATATACTGTCATGTGTATAGTTGATATATGCTGTCAGATATTCCCTTACTTCAAGTAGCAAGAAGACTTTGCAGTATCTAGAGATGCCAACTCTACTGATGATGTGTAATGTGGTACATTAAAGAATTTGTATTTCCTACCTGAGGAAAAAAACCTTTTTGAGTAGCTAGTGTAGCTGGGTACTGTGGTCAGGATGAGCTCAAATGAAGATAGAGGAAACCACAGGTTTCTACAGTATGAGAATTATCAAGAACCATGAGGCTGGTTGACACCCAGGAATCAAAGAAGCCAAGAAGCATGTGAAGCCAAATGACAAGGAGAATGTGCAAACAGAGACTAGGAAGGCAGGGAGTGTGTAACAAGATATGTTCAAGAATAAAAAGCAGACAGAATTGGAACAAGGCTGGGTAAGATCACTAGGAACAGGAACCAAGCTTTGGAAAACAAGAAGCAAGAACTAGGTAGATATCAAGGATGACAAAAACAAGAAGCAAGAATGACAAAAACAAGAAATAATAAGAAAGGTAGGCCTTAAAAAAAAGCAAAATAAGCCACCCACCAAAACCCACCAGCTCACAGGTAGATCAAGCTTTAGTCTTCTGGAAGTATAACTATTACCAGGTTGCCAGCTATGCTCGACAGCCTCGGTGGAACAGTTTAGCGAAGGACACTGATCCTGTCTTTTGGCTCCAACCTGGTTTAAGGGCCCTAAATGCCGTTAGTCTGGCATATCCAAAGTGGCACTTACAGAAATCTCTCACTAGACCCATGCTTTAAGTTCTCACAACTGTTCAGTAGAGCCATAACCCTTACAATTGATTAAAAAGCCAAGCTTATGTCTCATCATTTTAGGATCAAATATTTGTTGTACTCCACAATGACTACAAATGGTGGTAGAAGGAGAACAGATTGGAAACAGATTATCAGTATAAACTTCCAGTGAAGTTATGTGTAAAATGGGTATACTTTTACCAAAAAGGGGAGATCCAGCTTTTATTTTACCAGGTTGATCAGGTCCAATATTTGAAATTATACTTTGCCTCAGCAACCACTGGATTTTGACTAACAAACCAAACCTTATTGTCCATTCAATATGCAGATGCTTTCCAACATTCCCAGAATGCATTTCTCATATACAGTTCCTCAGCAGTGTCAACATGATCCCTTAAATATTGCTCATTTGGGTGAAGGTGTTTAGCTACATTTGTGGCAAAAGTGAACTTTTAGTCTATACGCAACTAAATATGAAAATCATACTTCCACATATTTCCTTTTTTTTTTTTTAATTGGAATCTGGCCTGACAAGATGATCTACCACACACATTTTACCCGTCCTCATTTTCAGTGAAGGTGATGGCGAAGATGATGGTTCCTTTCATATATTGGCAATACGCAGTGTAGGAACTTATAAGAAGAAATGACTATTTCATGTCACACAAAGTTATCTTCCATAACAGCTGGCACCCCTATTGAGGAAATTTGAACGGTGCTGTCAGACAATACATACGCAGACCTCATCCTCCTCTGCTGCCTATCCAGCAGAGATGCATTATTAAGAAACATGTATTGTTCCTAGCTGGAGATGGGCTACCACATGTCTAATACATGTACAGAAACTCAATAACCCCTTTCCTTCCTTTCTCTCCATTTCTTCAGCTTAAGTTTCCACAGTTCCTTCTTCTGAGCCTTCATCTGTTTCATCCTCTTTCTGTATCTAAAATTATACTCCCTGTTAAAGTCAATCCCTTTTCTTTTTAGTACATCTGTGTCAAATGGGTAAGCAGTCTAATGAGACCTTTTCTGTATTTATTATAACACTAACAATTTTAGGACAATGGAAAATGGAAACTTTCATCCCATCAAGATTATTGTTATTTTTCAGAAGATTTTATAAAATACTCCAAAAAGGTTGGCTTAATTGCACTGTCCTAAGCAGAGATACATATTTGGCGGAGTCTAAAAAGGAATTTATTATTTCTGATGAGATGGCTGATAGCAAAAAGGGAGAACAACTTCTCATATTTATTTATAGAACTCAGAAAACTGCATTCTGTTTTCGTTTGAATGGGAGATATCCTCCCTTTCCAAAAACTGTCTGTACCTATCCACTTTTAAAGACTTTGTTACTGTGGACCAGTAACACCTGGCCCCCAAAAAATCTGTTTGTTTTTTTTTGGGGGGCGGGGCAAGTTTCTTGATACGTATTTGGATGTTTAGAGCATTTATATTTATAAAAGTTTCTACATTACAACTTTTTTCAGAGAACATTTTTGATTTGTCATAATTTTCTATCCCAAGACTGAACCTAATCAAATACAACTGTTTTTAAACGCAAGCAGGGAAATATATCTTTTACAAAGAGCAGCACACCATTCACACACCTAGCGTACACACATGCCAATCCCTGTTGGCTAATGAGTTGACCAAAGTCTTTGCTTCAGCATTTAATAACTAAACCTTACTAGAAGCAGCGTAGCTCTGCTGCAAGCACAGAATACAATCTCTCACTCATTAGGTGTTCCAGGATTTTTTGCTTTTCTCCAAGAGGAGGTAATATGTCTCCATTGCTTAATTTAATTTTTTACAACTTTTTAAACATAGACATTAAGAATTCTAGAACCTTATAAAATTCACCTATATCCAGTTGGGTCTGCAGCCATATTTATCTTGAATACTTTATACAGTATTCATTTCTTCCTTTAAAAGGGGACTGTCAATGAATTCTATATATTCTATTTCTGAGGGAGGGTGAATTCTAAAGACGACACAAGATTTTTGTTTGAGTGTTTATAGAAGTGTAAGAGGAGATAGAAATACAGAAACAGATCTACTACCGCATCTGAGTTAGTTAGTAGCTGTCCCAAAATTTCCAATTAAAGGGATTATAAGACATTTTTAAAGCTTTACAGCTCAGAATTGGTGAGTTTTGAAGAACCTTCACCTTTGAGAACCTTCTCAAAATGCTTTTCTGTATCAAAGCTTACTTTGCTGTACGGATTTGCAAGAAATTTATTTGCCCTCTAAGAGAATTTTGCACAATTTTTGGAACCAAGTCTGAAAACACAGAAATGCCACTTCTATGACCCACACAAACTGTGGCTCCCAGACCAAAACTAACAGGAACAACACTGCACTAACACCTTCTGCAGCAGACCAGAAGAATCTATGCTGCATAGCACGTGTTCAGTTTGAATCTCAGTGCTTAGTAAGGGATTGTGTGAGTTGCAGACAAAAATGCATAAAGTATTTTCTGTCACCAGGAAGGAAGACAAATTGTTAGCATTAGAATAAGCAAAGCTTTATTTCATATTAATTTGTATACCTTCCCGCTATACACAAGCCTGTACTGCAATAAGTGAATTCTTTTTCCCTTATTACCACACCTCCAGTATTCTCTACATCCTCCTTCACCCATCCCATCTGGCTCCTACCCAAGTCTCCTAGTTACCAGCTGGGGAAAAGCAGCACATTCTGTGGCAGATATTAGTGTGCTGTTTTATCCGTATTAATTGTGACCTGCCAATAGGTCAATGTGGACTCAACTTTTAAGCCTTTTTCATGCTGGGGTCACTTGTTTGAATAATTTCTTTCTTGCCCAATTGCCAATTTCAAACTTGTAGAAATATAGAATTATCTTTGAGATTCTTAGCTCGCTCTCAAATTTGGTTACTAGGGGAACACAAACTGTAAAAGAATATGAATGTATAAATTTAATTTCCTTAGGAAATCAGGTTGAAAAAATGAAAATCAGGAAAAGAAGACACTACCATTATTACGGGTAGTGAATTTCTAAAATTATACAAATATAATTTGGAGTGACAGAAACATTATACTGTAAGAAATGGAAAGTGGTTTCAAGAGGTCCTGAGAGAAAAATGTGAGCCCCTGAGGCACAAGGAGCAGTTTGAAGAAAGATGAAAAATAAAGAAATGAATTATAAAGGCAGAACGAAGCAGCACTGAGCTGCTGTCCTTAATTGAGCCTATGAGTGAAATGAGACAAACGATCAGGAACCCTTAGACAGGGTTCAGAAACACCTACTTTTTTTTTGCCGTAATTTCAACTTATATTTAGCAGGTAGATTTTTTGTTTGTTTGTTTTTATGGCTGCATCCTCCTTTATTATGTCAATCCAGTGTAGTAGCTGCAGAACTATATGCATGTTGATGGGCAGATAGCATGAGTATTTAGCTCTAAGAGGTATGAAATATTTTCTCAATTGCCCAGTTTATCACCTGCAAACATGTATTAATCAGCAGTAGATATATAATCAAACTGAATAGTAACATCACAATGAAGAACACACTGAAGCTCAAAAGTAGGGAGACTCCTTTTAGACAGAATTTCTCTCTATTCTGAACATCTGCACAATTTACAGCATGCAGAAAATAATTATAATAATAGTAATAACAAAAGCAGCAACAACAAAAATAAAACCCTGAACTGAAACGTTACAAGAAATGAGAGATTAGGAAGGGGATAATAAGGAAGGAGTATCAAATACAGCAGATAGAACAACTATGTATGAAGAAGCATTCTGTGGTAAGTCAAGGTATCTTAGAAAAAGTGCTTGGGTAGAGTGAAAAGTATGCAATTCAAATTGTATGATGTGATACAAAATGAAATTGCAGGTGAAATTGTTATCAGGATGCTCAAGATACATATAGAGGATGAGAAATTTAAAGGAATGACAGCCAGAAAGAAGGTAAGATGATGGGATGAATATACATACTAAACTATCCTTGAATGTCAAAAGGAAAAAATCTGGTTGAGAGTAAAAAATCATCTAGACAGAATACTTTATAAGTCATAAACCAGCAGAAGGTTTGATAACCATGGCAATCTGAGTCAGGCTATAACTGAATGGGGACCGGGTTAGCCCCGACTATACCTTGAATTCCACTGAAGGGAAAAGGTTTGTGTCATCCCCTCTGCTGTTTTACCAAATGGACCCAAACACCTCAAGGATGTTTCATAATGTTTCACTGGAACAGTTCATGGAAATGCTTTCTTTGCCATGAGAGAAATGGCCTACAATTTCTTAAAGGGTAATTGTCTGCTGTTTATTGAATACACTAAGCAATTTACTTCCTTTAATCATCAGAGTAAACAGAAATGCTTACCTGAGGTTGGTTTTGTTTCTGCTGGGCAAGCACAGTCCTGGTGTTAAAACCGATCCTTTAATTTGTTCAAGAGCTTCTTCTAACTGAAAAGCTGCTTTTGTCTGGACTAAAGGGATTAGAGTAAGAAACACAATGGAAAAAAATATTTTTAAAATTGGAATATTTTACCATAAATGGTTTGGTTAAGTTTCTGAAGTTTGGAAGCCTAAATCCAGACTGTTACAATAAACTGAGTGGTATAGCATCATTAGACATGCTGGAGCATCTCTAGTTCCTCTGAAACAAAACCCCAGTCTATTTAAGTGTTTACCGTAACACATGTGTTCAACAGTTTTGCTATTTGTTTTGAGACTGCACTGTTGAAAAAGTAGCAGGTTAAAAAATCCAGCACTAACTTTGTTTTTACAAAATGATTATTCTGCTCATGCACTAAGCCAAAGTTATGGCTTGCAGATATTTTATAGAGGCCAAATCGTAACTTAATAATCGAATCAGTGGAGAAAGAAAGAGTCCAGACAGGCACAAGGTATTGCCTCTTTCAAGTAAGTAAAAGTAGGGTACAAAGTGGCAGAGGCAGAATTGCTATAAAGGAAAACCAAGAAAAAAATTGTGATTCATTATATTGCTACACAGTCTGGGCTGTCATCAGAGCTATGAAGAAGCCCTAAACCAGTACTGTTCTATTTTGTTATTTTAATCTGACATTTGATCTTGGAAGTCAGAGACGTTACCTCACAGTTGGCACAATTGAAGTTGGGAGAGTAAATCTGTTAAAAAATACCTAAGTAATATACCATATCTTAAGAGTTTCAACACTGGAAAGTTGACTGGAAATCAGTCTTGGCTGATGCTATTAAAAACTCCTGCCAATCTGCACTGATTCCAAGAAAGCAGGAACTGAGTTGAAGTGATCATTACTTCCCAGCAGCGAGAGAACAGCTTAAAAAGCTGACTAATTCAGCAAAAGTTATGTAATACATTAATACATGCTAGGACTGCTTTTACTTAGTGATAAACAAAATCCACATTCTTGAATATTCCATATTCAGGGGTTGAAACAGTGGATCATTATACTACCCTAGTAACTTTCAGTGGCCTTGTAACACCTCACACCCAGCTGTGAAAGCCCAGTATTGTAACCAATAAGCACACTGCAGTGAAAAAAGTGGGGTAAACCCAGGAAGCCACAATATCCCAAAGAGGTGATGTACTTACTGTGACTGGAATATAATGAAATATCTCACAATACAATTTTTAGGAAAAAAAATTGTTTTTTTTTAATTACCTCTACCCAATTTTGTCAAATGTATCAGATCTGAGCTTCTTGTCAGTTAAGTTTTGCTTATATGAATTCAATTAATTTGAGTGAAGTTAATTGTTCTGTTTGCCTCCATTATATTCTATTAATAGAAAAACACTTGTATTGTGAATAATGTTTAAATTTTCATTTACAAACCTATTTGCTTGTGCTGAGAAAAAGGCAGATGAGCACGCTGGAACTTATCAGTTGCTTCCTGAAGTTTAATTTTCCTCTGCTGCAGAACTTGTTCTCTAAATCTTTGTTCTTTTTCTTCCTCTTGCTTCCATCTTTCTTCAAAGGCTCTGTATTTAAGAAGCAAAAGTAGATGATCCCTCTTTTCTAATTACATTTACCTTCCTTGTAAGGTAACTTACTTGCTTATCAATTTGCAATTTTAGTACAAAAGCTTGCCTGTCCATAAATTAAATGCTAAAAACTTCAGCACAGCTGGATTTTTATGGTCTGTCTGAACGTAAATGGGACAGTGGGTGGTGAAGAAGAGACACACCATAATCTTTTTATTTTTTACCCTCAACCAGAAATTTGATTCTTTCTTATATAAGAATTAACACGCAGACTCAAGCAGTTCTTGTCACCAATGTGACTTTCACCACAGTCTTTACATTACTACGTAAATGTATCACAGTGGGAAGATGAATAAGAACTGCAAATGCTCTGTGTGTGTGCCTTTCACGAGCTGTCGGGGAAACAGGAACAGTTTAAAAGTGTTATTCAGAAATAACACAAAGGAACTACAGCTTTTACCTATAAATATGTAAGAGTTAGTATCAACTTCTAGTTGTTGAGAAGCTTCCTGAGAGACAATCAGATTAGTAGCACAAAATGGGATAAAACAGTAATGTGAAACTATGAATGACAGAATCAGTTGTTAATATCAAATATGTTAAACGTGCCCTTCTACTGGCTGCAAAGCAAAACAGGCTCCAATCGAAAACAACCGTCATCACAAAGCTTTCCTTCGGTAGGCACAAGCTTGATGAAGCTATGTGGAATTTTTATTCCTGCTGACAAAATCATCAACTTTTACTGACAAACTTAAACTAGCTCCTTGAGTGAAATATACCCAGCAAATTTATTGGCACAGTGTCTATGTAGGCGAGCCACATATAAATAATGTTTTTAAACTAAAAGAGGGTAGATTTAGACTAGCTATAAGGAAGAAATTTTTTACAATGAGGGTGGTGAACCACTGGAACAGGCTGCCCAGAGAGGTGGTAGATGCCCCATCCCTGGAAACATTCTATTCTAAATACAGTAATACTGTAAAAGTAATACTCTTCACGTTAAACTTCTAAAGCCTGCCATGGAAGGATCACTACAACTGGCAGCTTCCCATCTTTAGAGTTTTCTGTGTGTTAGAAATGTGATTTGACGGTTCACTAGTACACTAAGTAGGGTCCCACTCCTAGCCAGCATTAGGGGAAAGAAAGGTAGTAATGTTTAGCCACATGTTCTTTGTTTCTCTCATCACAGTAAGATAACTTCCCACAACTTTAATCATTTGCAGTTGCTTCATAGATCTTGCTTAATGGAGCAAAGCTGCTACTGAACAGAGGTACTCCTTAACTCAAGCTATTTTAATTATTCTTCCCTTTGCTTTTCAGGGAAAAAGTTCAAACTGAAATATTCAACTTGACCCCCTCTAGTATCCCTGCAAAGTGCTGACTGATCACCTGTGAAAACAAACAGAACAATAATTTGAAACAGGTACTTTTTATTTTAGAAAGTCTAAAGGCTGTAATTGCACAATAGTAAAAAACAGGAACACTGCCAACTAATTCCCAAGTACACACTTTTACAGGAATATCCACTTCAAACCACTTGGAAGCCAAAGCGTAGCAGAGAGAGACATAAGGAACTTCCACTATTTTTGAAATTTATATGTGCATGGTTGTCAAAGCGTATTGAAACTAATGACTGAGATTTCCCAATTTTATGGGCAAATGATGAGATTTCATTAATAGAAACTGAAGACAAAATAGATACTATTATTTTAAAGTGGAAATGCACTGTAAACAGATTCTATGCAGCTATTCATACTTTAAATCACAAAGACTATGTACTTGCATTCCTGCCATCATTGTGAGGGCACCTTAAAACTCCTCCCCATAGCATAAGGGGAAAATGGAAGTTGTGTAACATCTGATCTTCCTTTCTTCAATACTACATCTCCAGTACCACCAATGTTAAGCTCAAGAAAGATAGTGGTGGAGCACATGGAAAGCCAAAAGCAAGAAGAAAGACAAAATGTGCAAAAGGATCCACTGCTTTTGCTAATGTATGTAGCACTCTGGATTAATGTTCTCCAAGGTCAGAAATTAAAATGCTGGTGAACAACATAAGCAATTACTGCTTCTACTTTGGAACTACGTTCCCCTCAGAAAGCTCCAGATCTCCCAGGAGCAGCATTCCTCACAATTGTCTTGGATCTCAAGAACTGCTGAGACTACATCCTGTAATGTATACAGACAGTAGCTTACATGTTATTTTAACAACCTGTTTATTGCAAATGACAATGGCTACACTTTCAAAAATCCAGGTGAATTTCTACAATTCAAGGTTACCCTTCTTCTGGAGATGAAGTTATAAAACTCTACAGCTTCAAATGAAGGATAAGACAGAAGATTGACTTATGCAAAGAGAAACAATTAAATTAAAATATGATCCCAACACTGCAAGTTTCATTTGCAAAGTTTGTCAGCAAGCAGGAATGGCTTCACTTGAGGCATGAGGTGAAGCCAGACAAGCAGTTATCCAAAACCAGAAAAAATCTGCAGAGAACTCTAGCCACGTAAAATGTCGTATTGCAATTTGGTTAAAATTTCACAGGAACTTTAATTGTTCATACAATCCAGAAGTTAGAACTAAAAAAGTAAAACTAGAGTTCATTGTCAACTTTCAGTATTCCTGTATTTCACTCACGTTAAAATCTGATACAGAAACCTGCAATATTTTACATCTTTATCCTGATTAAAGAAATAGGAAAATCACAACAGAGGAAACAGACTTGCTTATCCTAGTAAGTACTTTGAACACATTCTTCTTGATCCCCTTAATATTTCTAGAAGCTGCTCAAGAAGGCCTTTAGTTGAACTGTAGTTGTTAAATTCAGACATATGGGAAATGCTACAGCTTTGCACCTGGAGTAATTCCAGCATATAACTCCAAAAAGGAGAGAGTCAATTCTGAGAGACTTTATTTATTTATTTTTAAAATGATTTTGGAGTATGACTTAGCTGCACTCTTCCACATTCCTAATAACTGGCATAAAAAAAAGACTGTTGTTCCATATAGCTGGAAATGGGCAAGACCAAATGCTGATGCAAGATGTCTTTTTCACCACAGCTCATCATGATCACTATTTGGTTTGGATTAAGACATGAGAAAAAGGATCTTATTTTAAATGTGAGGAAATGCATTAAAGATATTAAGTGAAGCCTGCATCATTAACTTCTTGACCTCACAGAATGTAAATTGTGACACCCAGGTGCATTATGTAAAATAAATAATTTTACAAATGCACATTGACATCTTACAGAAAAACAGTTAAAGCAAATGTTTGTTCATCCACTTTCCTTAAGCCACCAGCTCAGGTTCATATCACAGATGTAACATTGGCAAAAAAGTATGGCTTTATGATGGAGAGTTAGCAGAAGAATTTCCTGATGGGTGTTTTTTTAACCCAGTTTTTCTGTCTACTATAAACAACCCAGCGGTGCAGCAATTTTTGAAACGGCTGCCAAAATGTTTATAGTGAATTTGGAATACGAAACTTAAAATATTTAGCAGTTTCACATATACAGACATTATGTGGAAGGTATTTTTATGTTAAAAACAGTATGAGTAGATGGTGGAACTATTTCCTGGTTAATTTTATTAAATTATCTTCACAGTGAAGTGATGGATGCTACATTCCCAGGTGGACTAAATGCCTTGGATGAAAATAAAAAAAGGAATATATACAGTGCATATGGAATGCTATGAAATGAACCTTTTGATTCTGAGTTGATATTATTCATCTGTTGCCTATCATGTTTGCAAATCAGTGCACAGTAATTTTAAAACTGAGGTAGGAGGGTGTTTGTATACTTAATGACTACAGCAAGATCAAGAAAAGGCTAGAATGGGCCGTCACACTCAAAATCCCCTTCATGGGCAAACAGGAAATACAACTTATATCCTTAAAAAGATCTGCAGATGTTGCCCATAAGTGATTTTTTTTCTTTAAGTGAGATACTTACCAGGACCATAGGAACACATATTAACTCTATTCGCTCATCTTCTTTGATTATCGTATGCTGAATACAAAAAGACAGCCCCAAATTTCTGTAAGGGCTTCAGATTACAATGCCGTAAGGGCTCACAGAGAGCTGTCCTCCAAAATGCCCCAAAGGTTCACAGGAGGGCTGCCCGCACTATCCACCAGTTGTTACACTCCAAATTTTGTTTATAGGCAAAAAGTAAGCACACCTTATAAAGCCAAGAATTTTTTTTGTTAGTATAATTCAAATCTTAAGAGTCTAATGATTATTAATCCATATATAATTGTTACCGAAAAATAATAATACAGTTAGAATACTTCTATACAGAGAAAGCCTCAATAATAGTGATAAAACAGTTTGAACTGTTATTCACACATTGAGTTTCTACCCCTTTTCCCGATGCTTTCGCTTCCACTGCTCTTCTGCGTCCCAAGGCTAGTAGTTTCATTCTGGTGGTGCTGGGGTGTTATGGTGAGCTGTCAGCACCTGGAGTCCCTTCACCAGGAACAATATGATGTTCATGTTAATGTTTTCTTCTTCCTCACCTCAGGATCCACTGGGAGTAATTTTTATATTTGCTAACATGCTTTTACACCTTTGCTCTTTCTTCATCAATCTACAGCTCCACAGTACCTCCAAATATTCTGTACATGGTGCCTTTTACATATACTACATACTATTCTTTTGTTCTCTTTGTTACCCCTAAAGCCAGTTTTGTCAGATTTAGGTCTGCATTTCTTTAACCAACTATCGGTGAGTTGTTTGTAGCCATGGGGTCTCCAGTGCCAAGCCTCGTATCATCCCCTGCCTGTACTCCTCTACGCTGCATCCTGCACCTCCAACTCTCAAGGCTTCTGCTATTGTACCAGGCCTGTATTTCCCTGCGCTGCATCATTATGTTAGTCACAAATATCTCATTCTCTACATAGAATAACTGCTTGTTACTGCTATCTATATAAAACTACGGTCATACCTTAAAAAGATAAACAAAGGCAAAATAAATTAGCCACAGACACCTGCTCAATTAGTGAAACTGCTGTTACACCTAAACCAAGCAAAACAAAGCTGCGGGCAGGTCAAGAAAAGTTGAGAGAGAGCAAGCTTGGCAAGCCTCCATCCTGAGGCCTTGCAAATTCAGCACAATCCTATTACCAACAATGGCAATACTGGTTTGCAGGTCTACATGGTTACAGTGACCACTACTTTTCACAGTTTCATTCTGATGTAGAAAGCAATACTAAATTCTTAACATTTTGCTCTCTCTTTACCAAGTGCTAGCATTTTTCTCCCATTTCTGGCACTAGACTGCTTTTCATATCAAAAAACAGTGATGAATAATTTAGAGCTTTTATTAAATAATCAGTGATAATCAGCCAGTAGGTGGAGCACAAAGCTTGTGCATATGTTGAAAATAAAGTATTTTTGAAAAAACAGCAATAACGCGAAGATTGGAAACTGATATAAACTGGGAAAGCGTTTCCTTCCCCAGTTACAACAGATGGATTAGCTATTTAGATTTCAAGGTAATTCAAAACGCTGAACCAAGACAGCTGACTGTAAGGTTTATTTAAAAACACACATAGACAATTGCACGAGGTGATATTCTATTTCCCCAACCAACCAACTACCTGCAACCAGCAACATCACAGTAAAATGGGATACACATTTTGCATTGAGCACTAGCAGCAGGATGGCTGCAGTCCCCAGCAAATCAGCAGCTGGTATTTAAAAAGTACTGTGGTACATAAACACAAAATATGATATCCTATTCATTTACATCAAGTATGTGTTTAGTCAGTAGCTCTTATTTCTGGAATACTGTTATGCTACTGCCCCAGAGCATATTTAATTCTTAAGCTGATCTTGAAATAACAACTTCAAGTGTTAGTGATCCACCAAAGGAATGACGTTCTTGATACTCATGCAACATGTGCAAAGATAAGCAGTAGGCTGGTTGTTCACTGTGTTGAAGCACTGCTGTTAACACAAAACTAAGGGGCTTGGTCAGTACCAGAGATGCAAAGAAACTGATGGCATAAGGTAGGATAGGAATATGGGTTCCTTTAAGTATTCACTTTGAAAAGGATCTATGACTTAAGTTACTGAGACTTTGCTTTGCAAAGCTATATTTGCTCTTTTCTGTGCAAGTGATGTTTTTGTCTTTTACTAATAAACCAATTAATTGAGCACATCTTCTCAGAAGTTGAGTATTTTTAATGCTGAACCTGCTGCATTTTAGAGGTATTGACAACAGATCAATACAACACTGTCAGGGAAAATTTCATTACAAGTACATTTAGAAAAGGTTGAAAAAACAGAAGACCTTAATCTGCAAGCTCTCTGTATATGCAGTTCTCATTAGCTTAAAAAGCGCTGGGCACTAGGGGCTATCAGACTTGGACTTGGCCTTGGTATAACCTTGTTTAAAGGTAGGCTGGTGGTGGTTCTTTAAAAAAACACCAAAAAAAACCACCATAGAAAAGCTTTCTTCCACAATGCAACACCAAGAGAATGAACCTAAATGACACAAGGTTGAGAACAGAGCAGGAGCTCCGATATATCTGCCACAGATGTATCTGCTAAAGGAAATTCACTGCTATTACTTTTTAGCAGAGGCTTTATAAATTTAAGGTTGATACTAAATTTTGTCATGCTTGACCAACATGACGAATTTCTACAATGAAAGACTGGCTTCGTAGATGAGTGAAGAGCAGTGGATATCGTCTATGTGGACTTCACTAAGGCCCTTGATACTGTCTCCCATAAGATTCTCATAGACAAGCTGTTGATGTATGGGCTGGATGAGCAGACAGGGAGGTGGATTGAAAACTGGCTGAATGGCCAGGCCCAGAGGGCGGTGATTAATGGCATGAAGTCTGGTTGGAGGCCAGTAACTAGCGATGTACCCCAGGGGTCAATACTGGTTCCAGTCCTATTTAACATCTTCATTAATGATCTGGATGATGGGGCAGAGTGTATTCTCAGTAAGTTTGCAGATGACGTAAAACCAGGAGGAGTGGCTGATACATCAGAAGGTCATGCTGCCATCCAGAGAGACCTCAACAGCCTGGAGAAATGGTCTGACAGAACCTTATGAAGTTCAACAAGGGGAAGTGCAAAGTCCTGCACCTGGGGAGGAACAACCCCAAGCACCAACATATGCTGGGGGCCACCCCGCTGGAAAGCAGCCTTGCAGAAAAGGGCCTGGGGGTCCTGGTGGACACCAAGTTGAATGTAAGCCAGCAACGGGCCCTTGCTGCAAAAAAAGGCAAATGGTATCCTGGGCTGCATTAGGCAAAGTATTGCCAGCAGCCTGAGGGAGGTGATCCAGCCCTCTACTCAGCACTGGTGAGGCCACACCTGGAGTGCTGTGTCCAGTTCTGGGCTCCTCAGTACAAGAGAGACATGGACATACTGGAGAGACTCCAACAAAGGACCACAAAGATGATGAAGGGACTGGAGCATCTGTCTTAGGAGGAAAGGCTGGGAGAGCTAGGACCACTCAGCCTGGAAAAGAGAAGGCTCATGGGGGATCTTATTGATGTATATAAATACCTGAAGGGAGGGCGCAAAGAGGACAGATCCAGGCTCTTTTCAGCGGTGCCCAGAGACAGGACCAGAGGCAATGGGCACAAACTGAAACACAGGAGGTTCCTTCCGAAGATCAGGAAACACTTTTTTTTACTGTGAGAGTGACCAAGCACTGGCACTGGTTGCCCAGACACTTTGTGGAGTCTCCATCCTTGGAGATACTCAAAAGCTGTCTGGACATGGTTGTGGGCAACTATCTCGAGGTGGCCCTTCTGTAGCAGGGGGTTGGACCAGATGACCTCGAGAGGTCCCTTCCAACCTCAACCATTCTGTGTGAAGGTTAGAAGTAGAAAACAGACTGTCATACTTCACAGTGAACTCATGTCTACTCTCCATATGTTGAAAGAAAAAAAATATGAGAGAAACAATTTCAGTTTTGAAATTATAAAACAGCAGTGCCAAAAATAACTTCTGATACATGCCTGTAAGCCCTGTCAGGGAGAATTTAGGGTGCTGCCAGGTGAGAATGTGGAGCTTAAGGAAGTCATGTTACCCTTGAGAAACCATCATCATAGCTAACACCTTTATATGTGTTACAAAGCTAATGGATCTTGGCTCATACACAGCTTTGAGACATGACCTGATGGTTGATCCATTAGAACATAAATCACTTCCTACCTGCATAACTGTCAGGAAAAAGAATATTAAATTTCAAGGAACTTTTTATTTCCAAATTACATTCCTCCATATATGCAATGACCCTTAATTTTGAATTATATTTCACAGCTTATTAATACTGTATGCACTTACTACCTTTCTAACATTAGACAATTTTTCAGTTATTAGGGGAAGACTTGTCACCACAGACTTCCATTTGAACTGCTTAGTATTCTTATAGTTATGCCATTATCACAAATGGAAACAATTTCATTTTATGAATACCATACCTAATTTTTTAACTGGCTCACCTGAGTAACTTGGATTTATACTGTGTTTCTTAAGGCTGCAATGAAATTCATATGGAAATGTATTTATGTATCAATGAGTATTAGTTTAACTATACTAGTCTATCAAATATATGCAGGCTGTCTGGTATTTGCTTTTACATTAGAGTACAATATTTCAAGACCAGTAATACAATAAACAGTCTTCATCTGAGATGTGCAGTGTTACAGTGGTATTGTTTCAGAAAACTATGTAAGATATTTAATCTTTCAGCTGAGGCTCAGTTTATTAGCTGCAAAGGTTGTGGGTCGCACGCTGTCTTTAATCACTCCCAGGTGATTATACTTCCTCTTCCATTTTTCTTTATATTTCAAAACATATGATGACAGCACATACTGTCAAGCTAAAATGGCAGTATAAACAGTATCTACTGCCTCTTTTTTGAGTTATCAGCATATTTCAATAAGTAAAGATTGTACAACAGAAATCATCTGATACGGGAATTATGGGGGATGAGCGTCAACGAGTTAACACTAGGCAGAGGAAGCTGGTCTGAGGCTGGGGGCTTGCTCTGAATTGTCTCAGAGAGGAACCCAGCTGCCTCTACAGCATATAGAGCCTAGTCTCCTGTATGTGCGAGTACAACTTCAATGCTAGAGAACCCCCCCCATGCCTATTAAACTATTTACAGCACTTCACTGAAACATCTCAATGTATAATTTACTTAATCCATTTGTCACAGAATACTTCATTACTTTGCATTGTCATGTATGCAGAATATTCAAAGCTCTGTTTAAAATGTCAATGCAGAATAACTTTATTAAAAATATAATCCTGTACTAGAAAGACTTTGTGTTGTGTTTATTGGCAAGTGGGAGCGCAAAGCCCCACCACGCAGGGGAGGCTGTGCAGCTGTTACGCCATGCAGACGGAAGCGCATACACTTCAGAAGGCAGTGACCACTGCCTGCCCGCTGACCCGTACTGTACATCTGAATGCATTTTTCAAACATCTATTGAAGCTAATAAAACCCATAATAATAATAGAAATGCAGATCCATGAAATGAAAGTGCTATTTACCTTTACTTTGTACAATAAGAGGTGGCTACAGTGAGTTTCCAAAAAGTAGCAAGTAACTCAGAATATTGTTTTTATATTTTATTTGTCCTATAACAAAAAGCTGGATTGGTGAAACTTTTCAGCCTAGATTCCTCTACAACAAAGCAGTGAGGCTATTTAACAATGGAAACATGCAAATAGTAGAAATATATTGAGCTGTCTCAAGGTTTTGACTCTTCTTTTTTTTTTTTTTTTTGTTTTTTTTTTTTTTTTAAAATTTCCCACCAAAGGAACCCTTGTTACTTACCTCCTTCTCCTGTTTGTCTCTATCAAATACTTCTGTGTCTGACGCCGACATATTTTTTGATCTTCTTTCAATGCCCAACGTTCTTCTTCTAAATCCCATTCAAAATGAAATGCTAAACCTCTATCCCTATTATTGTGTTAAGGACAATGGAAACTGTATCAAACAGCTCATTAAAAGATGTAATAGCCTGTTTGATTGACTTTACATACCTTTTTGGGTAACCATGACATACAAAATGCTGATATGCCTTTTGACAAAGTACGCAACAGTTGGCCCTATAAACATATATTATGGTCATACCTAACTTTATGTTCATCTAGAAAAAAAATTAATTGCATTTTACTATTTACAGTGATTTTAACAGAGGCTTTGCACTCATCTTTCATGGTATCAGCAGATGAAAAATCTCACCTTTATTATGTTTATTTGAAGATACATCTTTCTGTTATCTAAATCTGTAACACATGGATACATTTACCACAGGAAAATGTTTTAATGGTAAAAAGAGTCCCCTCCCAATCTAAAGGATTAGTTGTTCACATTGAAATTCACTAATATGGCTAGATAAAAGCTCTCCACAGAACAAGATCAGTCCTGCCTCACTTAAGTAATGATTTAAGTAGCACTGTACAGGTGCAGCTTAGAACTCGTGTCAGTATTTCTTATTACTTAAATTCAAGAAAATAAGGATCCCCGAGTTAGGATGGAAAATACAATTCCCAATGGCAGTATCTCTTACAAGAGGGAAACCAAGAAAACTCCGAAGTTGCCTGAGAAGTGAACTTTTCTACAGCAGTTTAAGAAACCAACGTACAAGCTTCATTTCAAGCCACCCCTGAAGCGACCCCTGACCGCGGGGCAGGGCGGGGGCTCTGCAGCCCCGCGGCCCCATTCCTCCCCTTCGCAGGGCGCAGGACGGCCCCCGGCGCCCCGCGGGCCCTGCCCCTCTGCGGGGAGACCATGCCCGGGGTAGGCCATTCCCGAGGCGGGCCGCCTCAGGGCCGCCCCGCCGCCCACCCCGACAGCCCGCCCCAGCCCCTCGCCCCCGGCGGCGCCCGCGGACGGATACGCGGCAGGATACGCGGAAGGATACACAGCAGCGCTCCGCAGCGCCCCCGCGCAGTTCTGGAGGCCGCCGGGGCGGTTTCGCCCCCGCGCCGCCCCGCTGCCCTTCCCGCTGGGCTCCATTCAGCGCCCCGGGCCCGCCGCCCCCATACCGCAGCGCGCCGCGGGCAGTGCCGGGCGCCGGCCCGGGCCTCAGCGCCGCCCTGGCTGCGCCGCCGCCATCGTAGCAACCGGAGACGCCGCTTCCTTCGCAACGGGGTGGGGCCGCGGCGGAGGGGACGGCTGAGGGGGCGGAGGGGGAGCGGCGGAGGGGGAGCGGCGGCGGCGGGCCGCGGCTGAGGGGGCGGCGGCGGTTTGGCTGACGCTGCCTTTACCTGGCCTTGAGACCAGGCGCGAGGGACGGGACGGGGCGGGTGGGGCCCGGTAGGGAGCCCTCCCGCCGGGGGCCGGGCCGCGCCTCGAAGGTCCCCGGCCGAGGGTGGAAGCCGGGCGTGGGCACCTCCCTCCGCCGCCGGGCACCCGCCGTGTCTGCCCGTCTCTTCAGGGACACCGCTGCCGCACTCCGTGCCAAGGCACGGTGCTTGGCTCTCAGCGGGCTTTCTATCCTTTCTGCACTTTTATAAATAACAGGATGCTTTTTTTTTTTTAAAAAAAAAAAAAACAACTATCCGAACAAACGGGTTTCTCATTAGTTTTGCAGGGCAAACGAAACGCCACCCTGAGCCCATTTGCTGCTTGTGGGTTTGCAGGGCTCTCTGCGGATGTCTGTTAAATCTGTTGACGGTAAAGACTTGGAGCTAACAGGATAAACTTTTTTTTTTTTTTTTTTAACCATAGGGTGTAGAAATCGCAATGCAAAACATAAAAAGATATGTAAAATATGTAAAATTGTATAAAATTTATACAAAAAGTATATAAAAAAAGTAAATAAAGTTACACAAAGTAAAAAAAAAAAGTGATTTGTTCTTAAGACTGAAAAACTTTTTTTTTTCAGGCAAAGCAGGGTGTGTTGTCTTGGGATACTGCCATGCCTCAGATGAGTTGTCGGCAGAAGGCTAAATGCCTTGGTGATTTCCTGGCGAGACATTTCTTGGCTGTTGTATTTGAGCTTAAACCAATTCTTCTCTTTTTCACTGTGCAGCTGTTCTATGTCTTTGACTAGAAGGGTAAAAATAGCACTCGGCATTCGTAAAATACTTTTCTCCACAGAACCCCCCACATATTTGTAGCACAGCTTGTGAAGTAGGTGTTACTATTGCCATTTTACAGTCAAGACCACTGATGCTCAGATTGTCAAATGTGCTTAATATTTATAATATCCCAATTACCACAGTTGAGAAGATGACCCTAAAATGGAAGTCTTTCCTCTCTAGTTCAGAATACCAGCCCCAAAGTGACCACCTCTTTGTCCAATCTGAACTCTTCTGGTTGTTGCTTTACAACTATGTGCTTTTCAACCCACATACACTTTTAAAATCCCAGTTTGCCTGATAAAATGCAGTGTTTCCTTTAGAATGCTGTAGAAGGCTTTATCAGTATGGAGAACTGAGTCACCCAAACAGGACTGAAGCAGATACGGGAAACAACTGCAGAATTTGAGCCCACGTCACACCTAGGAAGATTCAAGTTCATGGTCAGCTCACGCTGGTAGAATCTGAGCTTCTTTAGACTTACTGCAAATTTTGATCTGATCCTATCCACCTTAGATACCTTCTGAAATTTAGAATTAAGAACAGTCTTCATGTATTTTCCTGTCTTTCCCTTTTTTACCTTTTCCTTTCTCTTACTCCTTCATAGCCCTCCTTTAGGGTTATTGGATAATTCCTCCTGGTAAGTAACCTCACGTCTTTCAGACTGTGGGATGAGACGGTGACTAGCTGAGGACCGTGTATTTCAGAACTGGATGATTACTCTCTGACAGCAAGCAGCCTGATCTTAAGCGGTTACAAAATGGAAGGTCCCACTCACTCTGGCAGCTGGTTTGAAAGAAGTTTCATAAATTTTACTGTGGGCTAGAGACTGATATTCCAGTGAAGGGTGAAGATCAGCTCTTAAATCTTTGTGAGATAGATTCTGAATTTATTACAAATCTTATTTGAAGGCTGGAGCATAGCTATGCTGCTGCAGAAACACATTTTTCTTTCCTTCTTGTTCCAGGGGGGATTAATCTGCTAATGCCCTTTAGCTTTCCTCCAAGCTTCAGTTTAACTGTGTAGGCGACTGCACAGGAGAAGGAGTTCAGCCAAGGTTCTGACCATTTTAATCATTCCTTCCTGAAATTTGTCTCCTCTTCCTATTTCTGTGCATAGGAAGAGGAATAAAAACTGTTCATTCCCCCTTAATGTTGTATATGGATAGCTATGAAAATCTTTTCAACCTTCTTACCTCCCTGAAACTACTATGGATCACAACCTGCATCTTTGTAAGAGAGGATCAACCGATGCACTAGTTAAATTCTAGTAACTCTTATCTTGGAAAACTATAATGTGCCATGCAGTACTTTAAAACAAATTAAAAATTTTATTTTGAGAGATACTGAAGAACCAAAGTTGTTAAAAATTTCTCAGGCAGTTGAATGTGCTCCTCTCAGGAAGAGGCCAGGTACAGGTTCTTAGTGCCCTTTAGCTATTAATTTTGAAAGAAAACGGATTAAAAAATGGATTAAAATCTGGATTTAAAGCTGTATTAACCCCCCTTTCCCACTGCTTTCAAATCACCTTGTAGCAAAAGCTATTTCCAGTGTATTCCAACTTCAGACAGGGATGGAGTCGAACCACACTATCTAGACAAATTTGGAACATTGTCTGGCTGTACCAATGTAAAGTGATGTTGAACAGCGTATTCTGATGATCCTTTAGACAGTGTGTCTCCCAGTGGTATGTTAGAAGCTGAGGTTTCATTTATTCAGCCAGATCACAAACAACTTAAATTCTCTAATGTGCATGAGGAGTTGAAAATCTGTTGGACCTTTATGAACTTTCCAAATAAACTTTCCAAATAAATTGCTTTTTGGTTAAAATGTCAGATCCAGTTTTTAAGATACAAAAATAGTGGATCTGAGTGTGTGAAAACTGTAAGTGCCTGCTATATAGCTTTAATTAAATTTCTGTGGACTACACGTCCTTTTTGAGGACATTCTCGTATACTTTGACATTTTTCAGGGGTAAAAATTGTATTTGAATGATTGACCCACTTGTAATATTTCTGTTCCTAAGGATGGGCTACCAGTGAGACCAAGAGACTGCTATTGTCCTCCCAGTAAATAATTTTCGATGATGTAACACAAAGTATTATTTTAAAGTAATATTTTTCAGTTTTCTGTTTAGAATTTGCTTTTAGGACATATTCTAAAATTGCCTCTACAGTCAGTTCTAGTGCACTACCACCACACCAATGTAAATGCCTTCATTTTAATGATAAAAACCTTTGTAAAAAGATGAAAACATTGATTAATACTTGTTTTTCTTTCAAGTAGCCCAGACTCCTCAATACCAAATATATACCAATGCTCAAAAATAGCATATAAGAAAATCTGTCACAGTTTTATCACAATGAAAATATACATGTTTGATGTGTCATGTAAAGTTGATAAGCAGTAATTGTTCTCAGGATACAAGCAGTAGTATATAAATTCTACTGTGCAATTGAAATGTGGTTTATTAAATCCAGGCATTAAAGGAGGGATGTGTTGGCTGCTCTTTGTGCTGTAGACATTCCCAAATAGTTAGCTCAGGACTTCATAGCGTACAATCCTTTCCACAGAAAGCTGAAACCCGTCAAAACGTTTGCATTTCTTCAAGTAAAAGATGAACTTCTTTCGGGTAACTTCTCTGATTTGTCTTAATATTTTTTTTTTCAGTTTAGGAGAGACTGTCGTAAGTAATGTCAAGCCTTGTTCATCTAAGGTAAGATTTTCAATTACTTTTCTTAGATAAGATAATGAATGTAACTGAATGATTTCCCAGAAAAATGTCAGGTATTTTTGAAATGTGGATTGCTTTATTCAAGATAGATATGAAAATACAGAAGAATCAGGTATTTTCAGATAGAGAAAAGCAACTACATTGAAATTGTAGGAATTCAGTATATTAGAACATTTTTGTCTTAATGTCCTTCATTACAGCTCAGTTGTTAGGCCGTATTTTTAATCTCATCTGCATGACTGTAAATGCAGAGTAACTGTTGTTTTTGGCAGAGTCAAAGTTTTTGCTTGAATTGCTGAGGTCAGATTTAATTGCCTGTTTCATGTTGGCTTTTGTTAAAAATAAATATTGATTGAAAATATTTGCTTGACAGTATTTAATTGAACATCTGGTGACTAGCTGTGATAAAGCCCTGGAACAAACCATAGTTTCAAGTGATGTATTTATAAGTTTCAAGTGATGTATTTATAACTCTTATAGAATTTTCCTTCCTTTATTTTGTGCTTATTTCAAAATTAAAGAACCACATTCTTTTAGTTCTCTAGCATTTATCTCCAGACAAAAAATGCAATTACATTAATAATTCAGAGACCTTTTTTTTTTGTAAAATCTCCTTGTTAACAGTTTTATGTAATTTTTACTTGCACTTTTTAAAAGCAAAAATCAGGAAAAAAACTGTTCAGTGCTTTGCCAGTGTAGTGCCAATACCAGAAAGAGAAACCTGAAGGAGGAAAGGAGAACAATTATGTTGAAGATATATTCAAGTCTAAATAAGTTCTCTTTTTCATTAAACTCTTTATGTTTCTAAGGATCCTATTCACATTTGAAAATACATTATATGAACATACTACAATGCTTTGCTGAGATTATGGAATTAAAAAACAAAGACTCAAATCAAAATATGTTTCTTAGTCTTTTTACAATGACACATATTTCAGGAAATCCTTTTAGCATTTAAGTGATGAGTCAGAGGCATTCCCTTATTTTATGTCAAATGGCACCATGGAAGAAAAAATAGTAAATATGAAAATATTATTTTAAAAGAACATTAATAGGTGTAACTACTTTTACCAATGCTTTTATTATTACTATTTCAGATAATTGTATGCCTGTGAATAGTGTCCCTTTATTCTTTCCTCTATAAGAGCATTTCAAGTATTTTTTTAACGTTGGGTTTGTCTGCAAATCTGCTTAGGACTGCTTGTGTGCGTAGATTAGTAACTTATGCAAGTATTTCTGTAATCAGAGTCTAAGTAATTAATTTAGGGACTTTAAAGAGTGAAAGTGTTTTGCTAATATGCGGTAAATCCAAAAGCCTGCTCCTTTCCAGTGAAAATAACTTTGTTAACATTTGAGATGTCTGTTGGGTGTGGTGATTCCTAACATGTAAGCTTCTTAAATGCAAGATGTGCAAGTTCTTGCCTCCAGTTCACAGTGCTCACAGGCAGAATACTTTACCAGGAATGCTGGTGGTATTTTTTAAATTTATAGAGGTTATTTACCTCTGACTTTCTCTTGTGAAGTATGGCTAAGCAGAAGACACCTAACAGGCCTTGGTCTCAGCTCTGTCAATTATTGCTTGATAAAGCTTTAAAAAAACAGGTTTTGAAGGATGATCCATGGAGTAATCATCTACTTCATTTTGGCAGACTGAGCTATTTTATATATGCTTTATGATCAATTTATTTCCCCCTCCATTGTTTGGTACAACAGGGCACAAGGAATGTTGAAGCTGTGGAGGAACCACTCAAGACAGAAGAGAAAAATAAATCTGCAGATATTTCAAAACAAAAAGAACAATGCCTTGTACCATGTGACGTTCAAGCTAAAATTTTACGAGGGGAAAAGCATTACATGTGCAGTATGTATTCATAAAGAATACTCTCAGCGACAAGCTATGCAATGCCATGCTATGCAATCCTCTGCTATGCTGCGCTATGCTGTGCTAATTTATTTTTCAATCTTCTTGAGCACATGTGACAGCCTTTGACCCTGCTGCCCAGGTTGAGTATTGTTCAGAAAATTTGGGGTGCCGTATTTTTGAGGTGCAGCTGGTGTGACAAAGTTAGAGTATAATCATGCTAGTCTGTCTTCATAATCGCTGGTGAGGACAGGCAAGTCCAGGCACCAGCTCAGCCCACCTAAGTCTGTGTTACCTTCTGAATGTTGGTAGCTCTCTCCATTAGAAAGGAAGAGTAGGGTGTCTGTCCCTCATTTAAACATCATAGTCAGGCGTGCGGGAGTTAGTTGAGTGGGAGTTAGTTAAGTGGGAAGGAATCTATATTTCATCTTGCCTTTTATAGATATCTATACAGGACATTCTCAATTCACTGCCTTGACAAACTACACAGCAAATGATGTAATCAGCCTCAAAAAAAATCGTCAAAATTCTTGTCTTTCCCATGTGATTTTTGATATGTATTATTAATTACCTGACAAGTTTAACTTTTGTATTTTTGGCATTTTTGCCTATATTTAGGCAAAAAACAGGAGCATGAGTAAGTAGCAGAATGAATGAGTAAATGTAGGATGACAGGAAACATTATGTATTTGTCTGTTATCATTTGCATTTATATTTCCGTGGTATCCACTAACTGGTTATCCAAGTTGCCCAAGGATAAGATGAAGAGCCATCTCTTCTTAAGATGTCTTCACTGCAACCAGTGAGGCTGAGGTTCTTAGCATCTTTGGATTTACTCTGTGGTCTCTGTACTACTTTAATTTCATTTTTAGGTACCCTAAGGTTAAACACCTTCAATATTCACTGAGATATCATAAATAAATGTGTCATTATTCAATCAAGAATATTTCTAGATTTATGATAACAAAGTAGATGAACATATTTCTTTTAAAGGAAATTTGCAGAACTCTCTTGTTGAATATGCAAGAAGTACAAAAAAACTGGTAAGAAACATGATGGATGATCAACAGTCTTCTTTGGATTACCTTTCTAATCAGGTACTTTTTTCTTCATCATACAGATTTTTATTTATTATTTAGCACTACGGGTGTTGTCTAACTGAGGAAAATTAAGCATTTATATTGTCATTAAAACCGTAGAATCACTGTCTCTGTCACCATTCCTTGTACCTTGGGTAAGGTGTGAGTTCCATTTCTACGAGGAGTGATTAGCAGCACCTGTTCCGTAACTTCGTGGCATACATGGCAGTAGGGCAAGTGACGGACCACTCCTTGACATTGGTTCCTATCTGAAGTCCTGTCATATTTGTGTAGATTACATATTATATTATCATTAACTCTGATAGTAGTTTACAAACACTGTGGACTCACTCAGTACAGATAAAAAGCCTTAATCAAAATGAAGGACTTTTCTTGAATTAAACGGAATTGTGCCTAAGAATGACTTTGGATGAAAAAAGTAAAAAGTCAGACCAATTCACATAATGAAGGTATGAATCACTAACACATCACAAAAATTAACTTCAGATTATATTCGCTAGGAGTCAAAAAGGACAACTTCAGAATGTAAAATTCCTCATTGCAACCTATTTAAAGATCTTTTATTTGAATTTACAGGTAAATGAACTCATGAACAGAATTCTTCTTTTGAACGCAGAAGTTTTGAGAAAGCATTTGGATTCACTTCCTTACAAAGCAGTTCAATCTCATGGTAAGTATTTTTCTCATTTAGTCTTGACCTCTTCCCTTTTTATCTTTGTATCTTGACAAAGAACTAATTAAAGCAAAGGTAAGCAATTATAACATTTACAGTATTTATTCTGTGTTAGTATACGCGTATAAACTCTGGAAAATTTGTGAACTGTTTAAGAATGTAATGATAAAGACTTCTTTAAATCACTTGCAACTGATAATTCTGGGCATCCTGTTCATAAGCGGTCTGATGTTGCTAAATGTCACTTTCTTTTGTAATGAAATAAAGTGTGCTTAGCATTTGCAATATCCTCCTTCAAATAAGATGGAAGTCACTTGAACACTGGACTTAATTTTCTAAACTACATCTAAGCACTCCTACTGCCGGTAGAAACTGCTTGCTTTAGTGTGTTTAACACAAACCTGGCTTAACACTTAGAAGCAAAGGGTTTTTAATGTATACATTATGATTTAAACACTTTTACAAGTATAAATACAATTATTTGCAGGAAAAAGACATCCTTCCCCAGACAATATGTCTTTTTACTCAGTGAAAGTATTACCCAAGCAAAATCTGTAAAATGAGACCCAGATTTTCTGTATCATACCAGTTAAGATTAGAAAGAACTTTCTCTATACAATATAATTTATGCCTCTTTATGAGCTCAATGGAGTTCAGACAATTTTGATTTATAAGGTAAATTCATGAAGAAATATGATTTTAAAGTTTGCATGACAAGAAAATGCTATTTGAGATCATTCATACATTACCAAGAAAAGTAATATTCTGTGCTTAAGCTGTATTTTTTTTAACATATTTTGCTAATGAACTTAATCAAATACTTTGTTCTCTAGGGTTGGATTGCACTGATATTAAAGATACTGTTGGTTCAGTTTCAAAAACTCCAACTGGTCTGTACATTATCCATCCAGAAGGATCAAATTATCCTTTTGAGGTAATAAATTTATCTCTCAGGATAGTCACAATTTGCTTGAGAATATGCACTTAGAATATATTTAATAGATTTAAAGTGTTTTCCTTGACAATTTCTCAACAGATGAATAAGGAATGTATTAAATCATCCAAATGTGTCTGCCATTACTGTAATTTTGACCAGTTTCTCATTTTCTACAAAGAAATTTAATCTCTGTCATAAGATCCCATCATCAGTTTTCATATACAGTGAAAAATGTACCAAACAGGAAAACCCAAGATATTTTCCAGCACCCCTTTTGGACATTGAGAAGTGCTGTTCTTTTCTACTTTAGAGATGGAAAACTGAGGAGCCAAGTAACTGATCCATTTGGCTCCTAAAATGTGACCTTTGGCTTTTTGAATTGTTCTGCTGGATGACTGTATACCGTTGCCTTCTGTTGAGAGGTGACTCTGCTGATACCTATAGCTTGGATCATGATATTGTATAGGCATCTAAATATAGGTGCAGATGTACATTAGTTTGAGGAGTAGGTGCTTAGCTCTTGTCTGAGCACCATTATAACTCAGTCTTGAGGCAGAGAGGCATCTAAACTTTTAGTCTTCGTATCCAGTTTGCATTCTTAAGACAAAGAAAAAAGGATGAAATTCAGCATGAACTGCAGCAATCATGCTTCCTATCACCACCTACATTTTCTGTAATTGCTCGGAGTTAGAGTGCTCATCTAGGAGAAGAGAGTTTTGGGTTAATTTCCTCAGACTCAGGACATTCAGATCCATGCAAACACAAGGAATACTTTGTTTTGTCTGTTTATTTCCATTTCAGGCTGTTGTACTTAGGGAAGTCCTTATGCATAGTGGAAACACAGATATGGCACTTTCAAACCTTTAATTTTGCAGTACATGCTGGGGAAAAAATGTGGAGTTTAAGCCAGCTAATAAATAGCAAAATTTAATATCTAACTTTATAGTCTTCCTTTATATATAACAAAGGAAGGATGAATCCCTTTATCTCTAGCCAATTGGAACCTTACAAAATGCTACAAAAAAAGAGCTCAAACTGGTTATGAAAAGGCTTCAGAATTATGCTGGGATCTCGAAAGAATGAACTTGCTTCTACAGACCCCTGATAGAAAAACCTGTCATTCTTTCTATACAGTGCAGCGAGCTCAGGGGAAAGATCTGTAACTCATCGGCAAGTTCCTTCCAGGTAAAAGAAAGGCAAAGACAGGTAGAAGTGTTCACAGAACAACCATATTTATAGTATGAAGAAAATGCTGTCTGCCTCACCCCAGGATGAACCATAGCACAAAATGCATCTGTTTCAGAATTTCTTCTGGATTGAGGGGGATTCCATTGAGGAAATATTCATACCTCACCCAAATTACTTTTCCTGAGAGATGGTATGACTAATCTATGAGAAAAGTGATTTCTCGGTTCACTTATAGTTTTTGGCAAATAAATCTGAAATGATAAAGTTCCTTTCACTTCAAAAGTATTTTTGACACTTTTCCACATTTAAAGTTACTGCCAGAATCTGAGAATCGGTTATATGAGTGGAAAGGTTCCTTAAGAAGAACTAGAAACAAAAGGAAAAATCATAATAATTTGATTAAAAGCACAAAGTAACAATAAATAATGAGAAGAAATGTCTGCACTCATGAAATGAGTGTCTCATTTCTTGTCTGGTAGATGTTACACAGGACTGAAAAGATAGTGCTGAAAAGTTCTCAGAGAAAAATATCTAAAATATGTGTGTTTCATAAAGAATGTTATTTTAAGGAAAACTGTTTAATGCAAATTATCCCATGTGTTAAAGCATAAAAAGGATACAAGAGAAATGATCGATGAACAAAAATATTGAGACATTAAAACATAAACAAGAAATTATAATGCATTTTAAGGGCCTGATAGCCAAGAGTTCTGGAAGTTCTGCAGACTAACAAAATAAGAGAAATACAAAGAGGCTGAAAACCATAGTAAGGAACTAAAAAACAGAAACCAAAGCCAGCGTGAAACAATTTATTTCAATGAGGACCTTTTCAGCAATAACCTGTCCTTTAAATGTAACTGAAACTAAAGAAAATGTCTTTAGGATCATTTGCATAAAGGTACCAGATAAATGAAGAAAACTAGACAACTTGATCCTGTTCTTATGTTTTCAAATTTGAAACCTCATGTTTTCAAAAGTGAGTATAGATTTTGATGCTTAGCTCGGGCTAATTGAAACCTGAATTCCAGGAGCTCTAAGAATATCCAGTTTCAGTGGTAGTGGCAGGTTCTCGTCATCTCAGAAAATTAGTCCCAAATGGGCTTTTGTCTGAGCATTCAAACATGAGGCAATTAAAACCAATTTCACTTCTGGAAAATTGAATCATGATCACTTTCTGATACATTTTTCAATGAGTAAATTTAGATCAATGATATTTCTAAGGTGGGTCAGACAAACTAAACAGTTGTTTTGCATATGCACTAAAGATGGAAAGGGAAGAAATATTCAGTAGAAGCATCCCCCTGCTCATTTAATTTAAGTTGTACCTGGCAAAGTCATGCCCCTCATGCCTTGAACGATATGAGACATAGAACAAGCTGTAAAGTGGATTAACTATTATAAGGCTTTAAGAAAGAAAATTGCATAATTTCCAGCACATAAGGGATTAAGAAACTACACAGGGATGACTGGTTTTTGTGTATCTATCTCATATTTTTACTTAGCTGGTGTATATTTTGGTGCCATGTCTAATTGGCTGATGACCTTTCATGTAGAACCAAATCTGCTCCTTCTGAGAATTATCAACACTCCCACTGATTTACAGTGGACTGAAGGTTGATATTGTGACCAAATGGGCTCCTCTTTGTATTTCTGACTCATAGTGAGAGGAGTAGCCAAACATGCAATCATCTTCTCAAGACAGCGGATGAGGCAATGGGATTATTTTTAATGAGGTTTAGGTATTTGCATCTAAATATTCATTTTGGAATCTTCTGTATTTCTTTTTATTCCAGTTCCACCCTCCTTGGGTAGCTGAAACAAGCATGTGATTCTCCAGGGAATAAAGGCCATAATTTTCTTTCATTCACATGCACCTTACTATGATTCATTCAGTGTTTGTGTTGCAAGGATTGCTCAAAGCATCCAATGGCATTGACTTACTTGAAGATCCAAGATTCCCCAGGTTGTATTAGATCACATTGCAGCTCTGTCCTGTTGCTTTCTTGTTGTTCACAGAGAAGATGTTGTTAAGTCACAGAGGTTCTGAATATGATGTTGATGTGTTCCTGCCAAGGAACAAGTCTTTGGTTTCATGAAAAATGTCTGGCTGGTACAGGCAATGGGCCTGCAACATATAAAGCTCAGACTGCCACAGTTTTTTTGAGGGTTAAACTGACTTCCATCTAGACTCCACTTTTAGCAACTGGCTAAGATTGCAAATCTTTGTTTTCTGAAACATGTTTCATTGTGTACATTCCCTTTAACATGAACAAAAAATCCTACTTTACTCCATCACTTGTGCATCTGCTTACTGTTATGATTTACTGAGCGCCAACATTATATTCTGAACTTACTTTTGTTATGACAAGTAGCTTAATGGCTCCATAGCTAAAAGCATTTTCCAGGTTAGTTCTCCTGATATTAGTCACATTGGGAGACACTTACAAATAAGCCTTTGTTTTTAAACAGTAACTAAGCATAGTATTGCCTAGAACTACTTTGAACAGCTTAGGTGGTGCAGTGTCTAAATGTGCAATATGCACCTTTCTACATTAGGATGCCCAGACTTTCTAATCCCTCTTAGAATTGGCCAACCTCTGGCACATACTCTGACATACTTGAAAAATACCCAGAGTGACCTGGATACAATCCACTTAACTTTAGGCATTTGGCTGAAATCCCTAGAGAGCAGCCAAGGGTCTAGGGGCCCTTTCTGTAGACAGTGGAGGTGACTGACATCTGCAGAGGGTGAATTAGATCTTGGTTTCCCAGAGCCGCGTTATGAAGGCACATGTCTCTGCATAAGGGGGATTATAGGGGAGACAAGGGCAATAAGATGCCTAACTTAGGGAACTCAATTACGTGTCTAAAGTTAAATGGGCTGTGGAGAAAATGTGCCACATAATGTGATATTCCATGGCAGAGCAGAGGGCAGCTGGACCACTGCCATTTGATGTGCCATTGAGCACAAATTTTAGCGAAGACTCATAAACACTGATAAATTTGAGAGTTGATCTTATGTGTTCAGTGGGATAGCTCAGTTGCAGGCTGTTAAATGTTCACATTGGGATGTCCCTGGATTAGGGCCCCTTCTTGTGTAGAGTTTTTTGCTGCTCCAGCATAAATTATTATATACTGGGTTATTGCTATCACTTTTTCCATTTCCTCATCTTTATTAAGGGCTCTACATTTCCCAGGTATCACAAACACAGTATTTCTGGGGAAGAAGGTATGATGGTGAGGGAGAACACATAAGAAGTTGTGTCTGTTTTGCTTTGCTGAAATAAAGGTATATGCAGTGTTAGTGCCTGTATCTGTAATATTTTGCATGATTAATACATGATATTGCATGTTGCTTCCACTTCATGCTATTATTAATACACAGTAACATTTATCAAAGTTTTTTTATTGTATCTGATATGAGCAGACATTTGCACACAACAGTTTCTACTGGTTGAGGAAATATCCAAATCAAGCAGTCCAACAAGAACATATAAGAAAATACTGCAGCTTCATTTTTTATTTTCTTTGAGCTTTTGTTAAGATATTTGAAAGGTATGTTGCTTAGCAAAACTCTGAGTAGTCCATCTTTATTTAATTAAAATGTTTTCTTCATAACAGCTGCTTCAAGAATGCTTAATCATATCTATGTCTATTTTAGGTTTTGTGTGACATGGATTTTCAAGGAGGTGGATGGACTGTGGTTCAGAAAAGAACTGATGGAATCATTCCATTTCAGAGAACATGGTCTGAATATCTGGATGGATTTGGTGACCTTTCTGGTATTAATTTTAAATACTCTGAAGCGCTTTCAACCCAACGTTTCTGCTGTCTTTATGTGAGCTATGTTCCACTAAATTGTGTGGGATTTTTAGTAATATAGAGAGTAAAGTTCTTGTTTCTTAAAAGTCTTATTTATACTTAAGAGTTTTTTTTCATCAAATCTATTGTGTGATCTTCTCAATAATGACTATCACCCTACTAGATTCTTTAGCCATTGCCCATCCTCAGTCTCACAAGAGGTGTTTAAAATGTTGTGATATTTTCTTCCTGAAAGAATGTATAAACTGTATTTCCCCTTTTTTCAGATTTAAAAAAAGGCCTTAGTTGGTTTTAATCACCTTAAGTTGGTTTAATCGTGTTTCCTTCAGGCAGAGAAAAATTAGTAATATTTCACTGTAAGTTAGAAACAGAATGGAAATATTTCAGTACCTAATATCAACACAACTGTGATACTACTTTTTTACTGCCACCTTTCATCCAGCAAGTCTAAAACCAGTTGCTTTTTCAGGAGTTTATCTGGGATTGCAATGGAAGCACACAAGTTTTCAACTATGCAAGAAAGCACAGCTCACATGGGGCAACCTTTCACGGAAAAAAGTGTGATTTACAGAGGCAGCAAATCTCGAGAATAGGGTTTGAGTTTTGTTACATTTCATAGAGTGCTAACTTTTATAATTTCTCAGTATTGCCCTTAGGAACGCTACTGAAATCTGTTTAATCAAGTGGATCTTTAGCACATCCAGTTTTTGTGGTCTTCTAAGGTATATTGAAGATGAATGCTTGAAAGTAATCATGTGGACAATTTTCTAAAAATGTCACAGAGAAAAAAGATGATGCGCACATGGGAATTCTTTCCATGGATTTCCCAATGAAGTAGGAAGATTACTCCATACCTTCATTAGTCTTTCAAAGACATCAGACAACTTTTATTACACTTGGTTCCAGAAGGAAAGTACAAAAACGAGAGGAATCAATTTTTTTCTTTTACACGTTCTGTTTCTAGAAGTTTATTGATGATATATTTCTGTTTTAGGGGAATTTTGGCTTGGACTGAGGAAGATTTTTCACATAGTAAATCAAAAAGCCACTAGTTTCAGTCTTTATGTGGATTTGGAATCAGAAAATGACAAGCATGCCTATGCATCATATAATGGATTTTGGATAGAGGATGAAGCATGTTCATTTAAGATCCATTTGGGGCGATATTCAGGAAATGCTGGTAAGAACCTCCTTCTTAAAAGTATTTAAAGATAGCTGCTCCCTTTCTTAATGTGAGAAAAAAGAGTAATACTTAGTTAAGATAACTTTTAAAATGTTTATTTCTATTCTGTTTTTCTCTATTTGGTGCATAATGAACACTTACGCAGATAAATTGTTAATGATGTAGTGATTGGTTATGCCAACATCAATCTTTACATAGTAAGAAATAGTTTTATTCTATTGCTTCAAGGACTTTAATGGAATAATTGAATAAACACTCCTTCAATAAAGAAAATGAACAAAGAAAATAAAGGAACTCTAATGGATTCAAGTCCACAGAGTATATATATAATACGTAAGGGATTTCGTGTATGTTTGTGTACATCTATCTAATGGTCCAGTTCTTTAGATGTCCATTATCTTATCCCATATTTGCTGATGTTAGTGGAAGTCTTCCTGATGTTGTTGCTTTTGTTAGTTCGGAAGTGCCCAGACAGTGGCATACAAAGGATAGAGAAAGGAACCGACTGGAACAAATTAGGCCTACAGTATATAACAGTTACTGGCTGATGTATAGACACAAATTAATTTACAATGCCAGACCTTCCTTAATTTCATAGCTGTACCAAATGTGCAAAGATTTGCGTTAAGTATTGCACCATGTCTTACTGCTTTTTTCTAATATTTTTTGCCTCATGTTTACTAATATGCAAGAATGTTCCTTATTGCCAACGTAATAGTTATTTTCTAAATGTGTTGGTGCTTTACTCTACCTGTATTTGTAAGAAACATTATTTCTTTAGTAAGACAGCAGAACCAGTAATCACTGACGTTTGTGTTTTAACAATTCCGTTTTAGCTCATGAATCACTCTGGGGCTTTGGCCACATCACTGGAAAATCTGAAGTTAACAACCCTTTTTGTTTCTTTTGTCTTTTCTTCCACTGTCTTTGAGGGCAGAAGCCCTTACCTTCATAGCTGGTGTGTGTCACTAAAAGCAACAACGATATAAAGATGTTTCATCTAATTTAAACTTCTTCCACACTTATCAGTATTTTATACTTTTTCTTTCCTACCTCTTTAACACATTGCCAGCTCATTATTTGGTGCTTTTGAACTGCTTTTGAAGAAATCTATTCTTCTAATGAATTCAGAGGAAAATTTGTGAGGTATGCAACAAGTAAGAAATGTTATGTTTCTCCATAAATAACTCTTTTATTCTTCTGTTTTATCTGTGATGCATTTAGGTGATGCATTTAGAGGATATAGAAAAGAAGACAACCAGAATTCAATGCCTTTCAGCACATTTGATGTTGATAATGATGGATGCAGGCCAATGTGCACTATTAAAGAACAGCCTGTAAAGAGCTGCAGTAACTTTAGTGGTAACACTGGATGGTGGTTCAACCAGTGTGGCCTTGCAAATCTTAATGGTGTTCATCGCTACACAGGTAGATTTCTTGCAACGGGGATTCACTGGGATACATGGACAATGAACAATAAACCAGTCAAAATTAAATCAGTTTCAATGAAAATTCGGAGAACCTATAATCCGTATTTCCATTAACCTATGAAAATAGAAATATATCTCTTCTTGCAATTATGTGGGAGATTGTATCACTGCATCATAAATAACTTTTATGTTCACTTGAACATTTCAGTCTTAAAAACTTTATTAGATATTTCCATAATACAGTTACTCATTTTTATTATGAAATGTCAGCATTTGTAGTGTTCCCGCTTGAGTAAGAATGTCCTAAGAAGAACAGGGTTTTCAGTAAACAGATGAAGCTTAGTGGTTGTCAGCTTTTATTGAACTGCCTCTTATGCAATCTCACAGCCAGTGGAAAAATTATAAAAAGGAGTGTAATGCTGACTTTTGAATGTGTTTTTTCTATGCTCTCTGCATATCTGAATTGCCAAGAAATTTCAGCAAATTTTCTTTTAAAAAGCCTTGTACCTGCCATTTCCATCACTATATTTTGGAAAAATACCTTTTTTTCACCTTAGGTTAATTTTCCAGAATCAGCTCTTCTTTCTATATTCCTTATCAGGCAAGATAACACTGACTTATTTCAACACATATTTAAGGTTCTGTATACTCTCAGGGCCCGTTTTTTTATACAAGTAAGGTAGATACTGACATGCAAGAACTATGGTCTGTTTTGTATTTAATTTTCACAGTCAATGCATTTCATAATCAGATTTTTACGCTACCATTGTCTATTTCACAATTCACTACAAATGAAAACCTTTTTCAAAGAAAATGTATAACATTTCATATAACCTTTGGAGTTTTAATTTTTGGATATATGGGCCTGAACTTATGTTTTTAATTCTTACTGGTATTCACTTTGTGAACAATGAGGTGGTAATGAACAAAAACAATTTGAGTTGTGTAAGTATGTTTTAAATTAAGTAGTGTGAATTGTTTGGTTTTCTGTCAGTAAAAATAGAATAATATCAATAAAAATGTGAATATTGTCAATACATCAGTGTTTCTGGAACCTGGCATCTATTCTATAGCAACTAGGCATGGTATTTCTCATCTCTGCTTCAGTTTTGGTCGATCAGCTCTGTACTAACGTGTGGAATGAAATCAGTTAAAAACTCTAGGGGTTTCCTCTTTGCTGTCTCACATTTTGACCAAACTGTCAAATACTGTGAGTGGAAGCCATCATCAGTTCAGAACCACCATGTTTTAGAACTTCTTTCCAAAGATATATGTAGCTATTGGAGGAAATGAAGTTTGTGATAGGGTATGTATACTGTTCAAGGTTAAGGGAGCAAAAAATTTCCTCTTTCCTTCTACATTTGACTAGTCCTTAACAACTGGAGGTGAAAAGCTGCTAGAAGCAGAAGGTTCCTCTCTGCTGGAGCTATCACAGGCCCTGTAGAGGGATTGTGAGAGAGGGGGAAGCTCACGCTCTTGGGGGAGACTGAATTCTCTGAGCGCGGGGGGAATTTTGTTGTCAGATGCTGTAGTCTTTGGAATTAGAGGTGGAGAGACAATATGAACATCCTCTTCAGCCCCGCCTCTCACTCCAGGCTTATTAGGCACACAGTCCCTTTCCAAGAGCAACATGAACCCAGCAGACCTATAAAGGTAGATACTAAAATGAAAGAGCTTTTGCACTAAGATTAACAAGCATTAGAGCAGTATGTGATTGTTTAAAGAGAATTAATTCTGGCTGCAAGCCTGGATGTTGTCACTGTATTAGGGCTATTATGTCAGAAAGAGTCCCCAGGCTGCAGTGCAACAATCCTCCTGGAGAGTGCCAGTGGCTGAATTTCACGTAAATTTAATGGCTTTGATGAAAGCCTCACATTTTGACCGTGGGACCTCTGCTCTGACAACCAGGTCCAAGCCTGTGAGCAGAAAGGAGGAGTCTAAGTAGGGTATCGGGATGCTGAGTGTAGAGCTAGAGTCTACTGACACCTTGAGGCTCCTTTTGGCTTTATTAGAATCCCTGCTTAAAAATGAAGGTGGAAAATTAAGATTGTAGATCTGTTATGGCAGATATTATCACATTTAATTACCAGGTTTAATTTCTCCTTTGTCCGCGTTGGTTAGATTAGCTGGCAGTAACAAATCACAGAGGAGATGGACCTGAGAAGATAACTAAAGCTTGAAGGATCATTCTGTCAAATAGACATTGGATCTTAAAGTCAAGTGAAATTCTAAACCTGTACAAAAAATGAATTGAATTCTCAATATCAGCACTGGGGGGACATGGGAATATTTACTGTTCCTTGGAAGATAAAAACATTTCCAAGACTATTTGCAGAGACTGCTTTGAATTCAATACATATGCTTTAATACCATTAAGTATGGCTCTACTAGCAAGGTCACAAGTAGACACTGTGTTCTCTGTGGCTTAGAGTTTCTTCCCTTTGTAGATAAAATGAATTCATTTTGCCCCAGGCTTGACTTGTGTCTTAGTTGTGCTGTGAGAGCTGGATCTGCAATGTAAACTGCAAACAGGATGAAGTCCAAATTGCAAATACTAGTCAGGTTTTCACTCCTTTAAATCATTCAGGTACGATTTTTCAATATAGTGTTCTTAAGCAAAAGATGGACAGTGCTTTATTCCTTTTTCAGATTAGAAACCATATATGAAAAGAGAGATTGTTATGAATTTATCCTCTTGTATTTGCCATATTATCTACTAGTCATATCACACTTAGTGCTTCTGTGGCACCAAAACAAGTAATTAGATAATTATTAATACCGTTTAATGATTTTATTTCCTTTCATGGAGTCTAGCAGCTGAGAGGATCTGAATAAGGTTTCTATGAAAAGCTTTTGAGCATGGGAATCTCATAGTTTATCATCATTTGAGTGTGGTGAAATGTGAGTATTGGTATAGTCTGGTTTTGTTTTAAAATTTAGCGTATGCTTAGAAAAGCAGAGTGCTAGAGATTAGTTGGCAGCTTGCCCAGTGCAAATCTGACATGCAGCAATGACAACAGAACATTTTCCATGTGACAGATGGCTACTGTCTTCAAAGGTTCATTCTATTTCCTCTCTAAGAATAAAACAACTGTGAAAACAAATAATTTTTTAGTTAAACACAGAAAATTTATAAGGACATTAAACTGATTCCAGGGGCCTGTGTTCCATATTTACACTGATGGTTCCCAAACACCATACATAAGATTTTTGTGGCCATATATTTAGGACTGGTAATCAGCTGGTTATTGCCAAACAGTCCTGTTTCAACTAAATAAAAAGGAACACGTAGGGTGTAGCATATTAAGAAAAACTGATAGCCTGTCTCAAAAAAAAAGTAGCTTTGTTAAACTACACTTAATATCTATTCCAGGAATGATACTCCAGACTATGAGAAATTGTCTTTAAAGGACATGTAATCTCTAATGTTATGAAACTGCATTTGTTTCTTTTGTTTTCTTTTTCCAAGAGTATGTCTTCAAGTTGTAAATCTCAGTTTGGAGAACTCAAATTACTTGACCCAGTTTATGATGCTACAGTAATATAAATAAATGACAACATGGTTTCCATAGCCTGAGTACTACTGACGTGGCAGTGCAGGGTTCAGTGTATTAGACATCTGGAAATAACAAAACAGTACAACCAAAGGCATTTTACTTTCCACTTGGAAAATCCTTAATTGGACAGTAAAAGATCCTCTAAACTACTTAGATTACCTTTTTTTTTTTTTTTTTTACTGTAAATTCTGGCATGTATTTAAAACTTTATAATCAGCCATGTTTCATTAATGTGAAAAAACATCTTGGTTTTATTAGTGGTCTCTGTTATGGAATATATTTATGAAAAAATAGTCTAACACTACACTGTATTGATGCTTCACTACAAAATACATAGCATGTTTATGTACATCGTACAGTACTCCAAGTTGCAAGTAGGAAACTTTGATTCGTAGCTTGACTCTAAATTTTAGTTGGTTGCATGCAACAGTTTTCATAAGTCTTCCCAATTATTTAAGGATCACTAATATGTAGTGCACAATTAACATGCAATTATTTAAACTACCGTCTCAAGAACTCTTGCTTGAAATCTATTATGTTGGATGTTCTGCAAATGTTGGCAGCATGATCATTGACATGAAGATGCTGCAACCTGAGAAGCACGATTCCAGGAAATTCTGATGCATGCCTCTAGTGGGTTAAAGCAGAGTGCACTACTCCACTGCCATTGGGCAATGTGATAATGAAGTACAAAGCTATATGAAGAAGTTTCTGAGACTGAAGGAGTATCTGCTTTTCCCTCTTCCCCATCTGATACATGAAAGATAAAATACTAAAACACTAAATGCCGTAACGTGGTAAAGTTCCCTTTAGCCTCACCCTAAGCTCTGTAGATTCCCTTGAACAGAACCTGAGGTGGCTTTAATAGAAATACTAGCTTGTTGGGATGCAGAGCTCAACATGAACTCAACACTGTAGTGAGCAAGGAAGGAAGAATGAAAGGTGAGATGAGACTGGGCCTATAGTTTAACTTGTACATGACTGCGTTTTGAAGACAAGAAAGAAGAAGTAATGGCAGATGATTAAAATCCAAGATCTCCCCACTGCTGCTTGTTTTGAATGGCCACTATTGAAGACCACTATTCTTTTCATGAAGGCTGTAACTATCAATTACATGTAATTCATCATGTAAATGCCCCCAGCTTCATCTGGAAAGTCTGCTCATTGACTGGTCTGTGTAGAGCTGGTTAGTTTTACGGCTTGCTTGAAAGTATACAAACTAAGCCCATAGGTAGTCTAATAAGCATGGGCTCTCATTCTTCCTGACCAAGGTTGCTGGATGATCCAGTAAAATAGAGACAGTCCTGACTTGTCCTGATCTTCAGAGCAAACTGTGACCCTGTTTCGTACATGTCATCCAGAAATATCAGACCCAAGAGGTACTGTCTTTTATTAGCCTTTACCTTTAACAGAAACCTACAGATACTAGAAGCTCCTTGTGACTCCTGTGGTCAGACAATCTTGCTGGATCTGTTTAAGGGACCAGACTCCATTCAGGCCTATATAAAGCCAGCATAAAAAGCTTATGTCCTTTAGAATATTTGTGTTTTTTGATGCTTTAACATCTATTTTCTGGGAACCTTCACAATAGCCCTTATTCTCTCTCATCTGTTCTAGCTGTTCTAGTTACATTTTGTCATGGTGCATGTAAAGAATGCAGAGATAGAGGTATTCATTATATGGGGCTATAAAACAAGGTAAAGTTCAAAGAATCATAGATGACCTCCAGAGATCATCTAGTCCAGCTCCCTGCTAACAGCACATTTAATTAGATCAGGTTGCTCAGAGACTCTTCTATTTGAGTCTTGAACACCTCCAAATATGAAGATCCCACAACCTTTCTGGGAAACATGTTCCAGTATTTGACCACTCTCATGGTGATTTTTTCCCCCCTAATATCTGATTGGAATTTCCCATGATCCATCTTGTGTCTGCTACCTATTGTCCTATACTGACTGACTCTGATTTCTTGTGTGTGGCTTAAGTGGTCCCTAGCTCTCCCTTCCTCTACTGTGCGTCCAGCTTCACTCCCAGACTGTGTTAGTAGGCTTGGGGGACTAGGGGAGCCTAAGGACAAGCCTTACCAGTGAAAACTGAGGCAAAAAAAGCATTGAGTACCTTGTCCTTTCTCATGTCCCTGGTCATGAGGTCCCCTGTCCCTTTGAGCAATGGGCCCACATTCTCCTTACCTTTTCTTTTGCTGCCAGTGTAATTATAAAACCCTTCCTTGTTGCCCTTCACCTCCCTTGCTAGTTTCACTTCTGGCTGAGCTTTGGCTTTGCAAACTCTACTCTGACACGTGCAGGCAAAATCTTTATGTTCCTCTCAAATAGCCTGTCCTTCTTCGTGTCTGAGCTCAGTCAGGAGCTCCACGTTCATCCATGCTGGCCGCCTGCCATGCTTGCTCAACTTCCTGTTCTTTGGAATGGATAAGCACTTGTACGCATTTTGGGGTCTTTATCTAGATTCTAAAGCTCTCCAATGATCTTCTTTCTTATTGTGTGGGGTTTTTTACAGCAGTTATTACAACGGAGCTGGGACCAGGGCCTGAGGGCATTACTACATTTCACCTACAAGAACTCCACTTTTCTAAGAATTGATTACTCCCCTTTCTTGAGAAAAATCTGGCTCTGCATAGTATATACTAAGTCTTTAATTAAAAAGCCCCCCAAGTTCACTGCAGTGCAATTATTTGTTACAAAAGTGGTGACATCTTCCTGGTTACAGAACTACAGACCAACAGCAAACAATAACATCATTTTTCTTTGTAAAGTCAAGTTTCTGCAACAAGTCTCTAATGCATAAGAAAATACATGCGAGCTCTTCCTGTCGTAATAGTAAATTGAATGACCTTGCCAGGAATGAAACAGGAGGATAGGATTGTTCTCTTCAGACTTGAAATAAAAAATCCTTAGAATTTCTTCACACAATTTTATTTTTCCCTACTTCCAAAGTTGAAAGGTGACTGAAAAGTAATGTGACAATGGCAAAAAATAAGCCTTTGGCATACAAAATATCCACAGTGTAGAAGTTAGGTCCTTCAAATAAGTACTAAAATTGCAGTGTGATGATTTTTTTTTTAATCTCTGCCTAAACTAGGAACTTAAGGTAGGATCCAGTGTGCACAGCATAGGCCCAGATGCACTTGAAATGCAGCTGCCTAGTCCTGAGCAAGGACAATGATACTTTTTTTTGGGTACAGTTTCAACTTCCGATAAAATCAATGGAGAGATCACAGAATTACAGAATCATTGAGGTTGGAAGGAAACTCTCAAGATCACGTACTCACACAGGATTACCTACAGCAGGTTGTCCAAGACCTGTCCAATGTCCTGTCGCATTCTGAATATCACAGATGGAGACTCCACAACCTCTCTGGGCAACCTACTCCAGTCTTCAACCACCATCAGAGTAAAAAAAGTGTTTTCCACTTTCCAGAGATCCACCTTTTGAAGTCCTCCAGAGAGAGTTCCAATGTTTTATTCCCTGCAGTGACTATACAGTAAAAAAGGAAGAAATTTTAGTGCCCTCATTCACTCAGGATCCTAACTCCTTCCCTTTTGTGAGGATGCATTTAGATTTTATATAAAAAAAAAGATAATAGCAGTGGAAATGATCTCTGTTTGCATAATGGCTTACAGTTTTCAGTGTCTGCAATACTTTGCCATGAAGTAGGAGTTTAGATCAACTTGAAGCTTTGGGTTTATATCAGATCACCTGTATGTAGGAGGTTATTTTGGCTATAAGCTCTAGGGCAACCTCTTTTTGGAACTGGCCACTCAACAATCATGAATGTAAGAGTCAAGGGACGAGGTAGAGACTGCTTTCAGTAAGAAACTAGTCTAGTAGATAGGACATGGTTCTGCTGGACTTCTGGCTGAAGACTGCCTAAAACTAGATGTCCCATTTCATGGGTGACTGCTCTAACCACTGATCTGTTAGGCAGAAGATAGCTGTCATCATGATAAGCCACATCATGCTTCAACGAATCTTCTAAAAAAATGGTAGGAAACAATACTCTCTGAGCTGGCACTACAACATTGCTGGATTTTGAGAAATACCGTTCTAAACCACAGTAGGTGATTTCACTCCCAGTAATAGACAGAATTAGGTTTTGTAACACCATATCTTAAACTCAAAGTAAAGAGAGTGAACTCAAACTATGTGTTCCCTACAGAGAAAAAATATAATTGGCTTCTGATGGTAAGACAAGAGTATTACTGGACTTAGTCTAGTAATGATTCAGTAATTGAATCACTGTTCAAACTTAAGGAGAGATTTATGTGCATAATGTCACACAAGGAAGTTGATAAAGAGGTGAGAGGCCTAATTACAGAATTCCCATACATGAAAGATATTCAAGAGTAAGACTGTAAAGATGACAATGGGAGAATAAAAAATATACTTGTGTTAGAATATGTGGAAAAAAAAAGGAGAACATTGCCAACTTTGCCAGTCTTCCCTGCTTATAGATGCTTTTGGAACTTGAAGAGACTCCAGTGCATAAAGCAGAAAGTTCAAATTTATACCACTTCAGCAGACTTTTAGAAAACAACTGTGCAGCGGCTCTGCACCTCTGTAACAGGTCCTGACAAACTGCTTCCAGCTCCTGTGATGTAAATGAGATTGATGTGATGAAGAAGGTGAGAATGAATGCTATCTGCTAGCATTTTGCTAATCTGAATCAAGATATGAGTACCATGAAAAAAACTAACCTAGGTGCCATGGAATACTTTGACATGATTTTTGAGAAATGAGGCTAATTTTGTGTTGACTCTGCAGTTTATAATATTTAGATGTGCAACACAGTCCCAGACAAGTACATTCTGAAAGATAGATAATATCTGCTTTGAACTTGCTAGATGCTGCAAAACAGACTACAGGCATAAACCACAAATGTTTAACGACATCCTCTTTCCTTGGCAGGATTATTTTCATTACTGAAGGCATACTCCAGTTGCAGATAAAGTGCATGGCACTTGTCTTCTCTTTGAATTGTTTTGAAATTAAAGAGAAGAATCCGATAAAAAATAAAGGTTGAAGTTGGGTTGCAATGAAGAAAATTGAATAGAATACAAACTCTAGTGACTTGGCTTCATCATTTGTAGCTTTATGTTTAAAAGCAACTTTCAGGAGAAACGTACTACAGGTAAAAGAAAAAATAATAGCTTTTCAAACACATCACTGCTAAGAAGCCTACTAAAGAGTTCATGGGACCAAGAAATAATGTAGATACAAATGGTGTGCCTGCATCTTGAACACTGCATGCAGCTCTGGCCACTCCACCTATGAAAGGTCACATTAGAAGAAGAAATACAAAGAAGTGTGACAAGAATGGCTCACTTGTCAGATAGATAAACTAAAGGGAAAGAAATTCTCTGGGTTAGAAAAACAAGGGTATAATTAGGACATCTGTGATTAACTGTTAATGTCATGGAGGAGATGAAACCCTGCTCATTGTGAAGTGGCTCCCAGTGTACTCTGTGAGCATTTGGCTTAATACAAACAGAGGAAATATTTTTCATATATGTGATTAAATTGTAGGACTCATTGCCATCATGTATTGTGAAGGCCAAAGATACAAGTCTGTTCAAGAAGGGACAAGACATAATCATGACTCTTTAGGCACTGTTAAACGCGATGAAAACTCCAAATGTAAGATCCAGTTCAGGAAGTTCCTAAACGTCAAACTTCCAGAAGGTGAGAATGTGTAAGGGAGAAATCATTCTTTAACGGCTTCCATCTCACACCGATTCCTGGAGCATCTGAAACATCCACTGCAGGCCAAGTCGAAGATGTGGTATCAGGCTGGGTACGTCTCTGAGCTATGCATGGGGTCTGGTGCTCAGTGCATAATAGAGTGATGAATTTCCTGCCTTGCAGCAGTGGAAAGACCTCTTTTTAACAAAGAAGAATTAAATTTCAAAAGGAGAAGTAGGTAGCAATGCTGCCAAGCACTTCTTTGGAATAAGTGAAATTCCCGACCTGAAAGTATCAATAAGAAGTAAGATACTGCGGACATAAGAAGAACACATACTGTGAGGGAGAAGACAGAGGAAGAGAAAACTGATGGCTTTTTTTTTGCTCTGAAACCAATGAAGGTAGAGAGGGTGGCAAGGGTAAGTGTGCACACTAAGCAATTTATTATGAAATGCAAAGGAAAGAGACCAAAGTAGCCAAATCACCACATTCTGTGGCTTGACTGAAAGAGACCTGTGAAGGCTACGGTGAAAGGTTCTTGTCTGATCAAAATAAAAATAAAACCACTGTGTAAAGCTGGCGTTCAGCACCGAAAGGAGATTGCAGTGGGTAAGGAAGTTTTGATGTGTGGGTCCTTCTCCTTGTGGGCAAAAAGAATGAATTCACTAAGAAGTGAGATAAAATAAGCACACATTCATTACATCTGGAGATCACGTAATCAGAATTTTTCCAAGATTAAAACAGAGAACAAAATCATTACTTTTTTGCTCAGAACAGTGATCTGACCAGCTTAGGCCTATCACTTAGTCTTTTATTGCAGAAAAATGATATAGGAAACAGTAAGATAGTTCTGTTTTGAGCAGCTACTCTGCCAATATGAATTAACAACAGGAGCAAATTTTTTAAATTTAGCTTTATTTAGATTAGTAGGAAATAAGATTACTTGGAAAACATTGCAGATAAGAATTTGCAGAAGAGAGAAATAAACCAATACTTTCCACATGTGAAGGTCAGAAAGCCAGCCTTAACATAAATTAACCAAGTTTTCTAAACTTGCATACATCAGGACAGGATAATATTGCTTATAGCTCATGACTTTTGTACGGATCAAGATTATTTTGTGTTAGTGATTAGTAAGTAAAATAAAGAATCTGCATCAGAGTGGTGCTCCTCCAGCAATGAACTTGTGCTTATGCAGAGGTTTCCATCTGCAGGTGCCTGGAGTCCTTGTCGCTTACCTTCTGAATCTGTGAACAGTGCTCAGGCTTAACAAATAACCATTCACAAATAACCACCTGAGCAGCCAGAATTTTATGCTGGCCTCATCACTGGAATAAAAAAAAAAAAAAAAAGTTTAAATTCTGACATGCTGAGACTTTTAATTTGGGAGTGTAGTTACTCAGTGCTCCCCATCTTATCAGTGGAAGGCATGCACATCAAGAGCTTGAGACAGATCTTAAATGGCCCTGAGGAAAGTCAGATTGTCTCTATTGATTACACAGGGAGCAAAGGAAACCTGCACTTCTTACCTGAGCTCCCCTGGAGGGTGCCCAGAGCTCGGCAGGACAAATCAAGTCCTGGGTGCATGGAGACCTTTAGAAAGGGATTCATTTGCCTACACAGAGGCATCAGAGCCCTTGGAAATGTCCTGGCACATCTGAGGTGTCTCACGCAGGTCCCGTAGGAGACATTGGCTGCCCTGGAGCTGCAGTGGAGGCTAGACAGGCTACGTGAGGACACCTCAGATGGCTTGAGATGCCTGAACCCTTCCCAACAGCAGAGGTCTGGCTGTCTGTAATGACAGAGAAGAGGTTAGAAATAACTTTGATAGTGACAGCCTGGCAGGGCAGGCCAGTATGAAATAGGTCTCCATGGGAGTGAAACTGTGCCTCCCCCTGAGGTCTTATGAGATACAGACTGATGTTACCTGTTCTCTCTTTTTGTATCTCTGCACTGGTGGTTCATACCAGAAATGCTGCCATAGATGTATTTGGTGTCTTGACTAGACGTGAGCTTCCAGCTGGCAAACTGCATTGAGCCATATGTAATCAGGGAGTTACCAAGATGATGACGTACGCCAAGTCTACTTCTGACTTAGATCCTTTCTAAATGCAGCCACTGCAACTAGGTTTATATTTACTACACCTAAACCTGAAGAATAGGAGCTATTTTACACTTATAATCAGTGAATCAGAAACCTTTCTGGTGACTTTTGTTTTGTTTTGTGCTGCTCCCTCTGGAGCATTCCCTGCAGGAGCCCCATTACCAACCCAGAAGCCAGCAGAGATAATGCATCGGCATGGGAGAGCTGCTTTGTGGGATTTCTGTTTGCATGGCTGTACAGAGAACGGAGTTATTTACAAAAGGGTACTGGAAACATGCACACCCATTTCCAGGCTGGGTATTGATCTGCCACGTGTTCTAGTCTATAAAGACAGTCTGCACTTCATTTTGCAGCTCATTGTAAAATGAGTTAAAATTGAGGAAAGAAAGGCATCCTTGGCTTTCAGCGGACGCAGGTTTTGCTGACATGTTCTATATTCATTGACCAGAAGTTAAGTTCTTACTTTACAACGTGCTGTAATAAACCCTTATTTTACAGAACAGTGCAAACAACACTGCACTGTGCAGTATTGCATAAAGATGTAACTCACGTAAAGAAGGCAATAGTCCTTTCATTAAAGAAAACTTTTTTGCTCCATGATTTCAAATTTTAGCTTTGTGTGTTTGAGCGTGTGTGTAGAAATCACACATGAGCAGACATACCCAGGTATGTATTTCTAATGCAACTCTCAGTGAGAGCGAAGACTGGTAAGACCAGTATAAAATGGGCTTGCAGACCTTTATTTATTTTCCATGTGCTTTTCTCCATTGCCTAAGCTTTTCCCCAGCCTCATATGGTCTGACATTTTTGGGTTTTATTTTTGCAGAAGACTGTCCTTGGCAGGTGGCTTGCAGACAAGACTGTGTAACAAAAACAAGCTCTCAGCAGCAAATACCAAGCTCAGCTTTGAGGCCAGCAAAGGTTTGTTACAAAAACCATTCAAAACTTAAAGAGAGTTTTTCCAGGTACACCTCTTTCTCCTGTCAACTAGGGAGAACTGCCAAGTGCCTAAATTCCACTCGATTTCAAATCCCAGAAGTGTGACGGGAGGGAAGGCCTGCCTAGTTTTGACCCAGTGGTTTCCAGTCTTAGTCAAAACAGGCGGGACGGCCCGGCTCGGGTGGCGGCGGCGGGGCTGCGCGGGGCCGCCCGCCACAGGGCTGCCGGCTCCCTCCCACTGCGCAGCTCGGCCTCCAGGGCTTATCTCCCCAGGGTTTACCTCCGCCGGGGCTTACCTCCCCAGGGCTTACCTCCCCAGGGCTTACCTCCGGGGTTATCGGCCCCCGGCAGGCCCTGGGTACCCCAAGGGGCCCCGTGGGGTGCGCTACCTCACGCCCGGGCGGCACCGCGCTAACCGAGGCCCCGCCGCGCCGCGCTGCCTCGGTAACGCGTGTGCCGCGGGGCCGGCCGGCCGGCAGGGGGCGCCAAAGCGCCGGGCGCGGCGCGGTCTCCTGCCCAGCGGCCGCCCGGCCGCCGGCCCCGCTGCGCCCCGGGACGGCGGCGCCGCCGCCTCCCGCCTCACACAGGCGGGTCTCCGCGGTGCTGACATCTCCCTGGGAAGGCGGTGACCCGCCGGGAGGGGCTCCCTCGGGGAGGCGGGGGAGGAGTTGTACTTCCCAGCCTCCCTGGTTCCGCTTTCCGAGAAACGTTTCTTGTTTGATTTTTATTTTATTTTATATTTTATTATTTTATTTTATTTTATATTTCTTTTTTAATTTTTGTTAACCCTGAGCATAGTTGGCACATAGGATCCTCCAGCTTTGATGTCACTTGTAGCTGCGTTACGTCAGCCCAGGGTACACGGTGGCAGGAGGCACAGCCTGTGCCGGGCTCCCCTTGTAGCCCAGGACTGCAGCCACTGGTGTTTCCTTTCCATGAGAAAACCCTTAGAGCATGCACCACCTGTCAGAGCTTTCATGCACTGTGGTTTTCATGCATCTCCTTTTTTTTTCATATTGTATGCTTTTGTATTCACTCTGTGCAATGCCGTGGAATGCTTTAGGGGGTATTTTGTGTTTAGCACTAGGGAAGAGGGACTCATGGTGATGAATCTTCGCACATAAAAGTTACTGCACTGAGTTATCTGTGACTGATGTAGCACAGGCACTGAATGTTAAACAGTAAAACAGAAGGTACAAGTGTAGTTGCACTGGACATTTCTAGGGTGTTCAAACCGTGGCAACCAAAGTCACTGAGGCACCTTCATAGGGTCCATCCGCGGCACAGCTCGGAGGCTGCTGGGGCTGCTACCTGCTTCTGGATGGGCAATGGAACTTAGGGGCTGGAGTGGCTGGGAAAACATTCATGACCCTCTGTAAGCAATATGACACATGAAATTGGGAAAAAAACACCAAATAAAACACCAAAGTCACTCCCAAACTTTTTCAGAGCCCAAGCAGAACCCCTGGTGGTAAGGCAGAGGGAAGAATGGGAAGCTATACGGGCCAGTACCCTCAATGTTCATCTCATTTACGTAATGGGACCAGAGATAATGCAAGCTACAAATGTGGGAGCAAATAAATAGAATAAGGCTCTTAATAGGTTGACCTTCTTGGGCAGCAGAGAGTATAGAAGGGATCCATAGCATCTGTAGTGCCATGCAAAGGGTGAAGAGGGAACAGCTGTCGTGTGTCTTCCAAACCAAGACCTGGCAAATAAAATCAGCAGTTGGCAAGTTCAAAATCAATAAAAAGCACTTGTCTGCACACAATTTCTAGTGAAGATTTGGAGTTTGTTAAAAAGGCAGTAAAAGTTTGCATGTATTCAAAAAGGTCTTGGACAGATTTATGGAAGACAAATGTATGAAGACTGTTATGTTCACAGACATTGACATTAGATCGGGAAACCCCTGCACCAGAGGTTGCTGGAGGCTGATTGAGTCTTGATTTATCTTTATAGCTTCCACAGGAACCTGCCATTGGCTCCCATCCAACAGGAGCTTGCTTAGGTGGACCTTTGGATGAAGATTGTGTAATGGGAATGTGTGCGGTGGGTAATCTCTTTTTGTAAGTGTTCAGAAGTTGCATTTGTAGTATGGATATGGGAAGCACTTCCTAGTTCCTAAGGTGGGACAGGTCAGCTTTGGCAATGGCTTAAAGCCTCTTGCGCTTAACGCCTCTTGCGCTTAACTCCTGTTGTGCTTGGGTGCATGCCAGACCCTTCTTCCTCTTACGCACTCGGGTTTTCATGCAAAAGTAACGTGACGTTTCCTAGGCAGGTGTTACAGCACACTTTGATCAGGTGCTGGTCAGAGCAGTTGGCAGACCAGGACTTCTGAGTGCACTGTTCACCCACATGTAAGATGTCACCCTCTCCCTCCTTGCACCTCTTGTCCTGCACCATGTACAAAATTGTAAGCTTGTGCCTCGGTGCTCCAGCTCGAGCCGGCATGCGGGGCGTGAGGAGCAGCCGGGGTGCTGTGAATGAGGATGCACCTTTTTGGGTGTGCTAACTTCTCCCTGCGGGCAAGCCTTACGGCCCGGCGCTGTTAACTGCAGCGGTAATCAGGTTAGTTGGCACTTCAGAGAGGCACCTCTCTTTCTGATATATTTAACTGTGTCATTTCTCATAAATTAACACATGGACTCATGAATCTTGGTTAATATTTTAGCACAGTTCAGGCCACCAGCACTAGGCTTATGCAAAACCTTCTGTAAATTTTCACTGGCTAGGAATTTAGGAAACAGCTAATATGTTTTTTTTGCCTTTGAACTGCAAATCAGGAAACAATTTAATTGCCAGCGCCAGCAGAGATCACTTTTAGGAAGTTGTTTCATGACTATTCTGAATATGGTAAATATAAATTTATAAATGGACAAGAAAACATTTTCTTTATAAAATGATTTCTTCCCAACTTCTTTTTCTACTTCCCCTTAATCTTTTTTGCAAATTGTAATTTCATATTTTATTTCAACACTCAGTTGATAAAAACTTCTGACAAAGCTGTTAAACTGAACCAGGGGTGGGGAAACTATGAGATATACAGGAAAATGTAGTAGTTGTTTGCAGGTCTCAGCTCTTTTGTGGTATGTAGCTGCAGATAAAAAACGTCAAAACCCAATTAATTTTCTACAATGAGCAGATATAAAGTAGAAGTTATTTTTTCTTCTGTTTTTTTAGTTGCAAAAGTAAATACATGAGTTATGAAACTAAGAACTCAGCCCAGACACACAAGTAAAAAACTAAATATTTAAATAATAAGGCTTAATTTTGTGTGTCTCCTGCCTATGACAATAGATTCATTTTTATGTTTGAAGCTATTTTTGCCTCATAATATTGAATAAGGTCCTGCATTATTGCAAGTTTAAGTATTTTGCAAACCTTTCTAGTACTCTGATTTAATTCTGATCCAACTATAGATTGACAGTCCACTAAAATGCTGAGAAATAAACAGAACAGAATTCAGCAGACCACAGTACAAAACCTGAGAAGGTCCGAGTAACATAAAACAATATTTTGATACAAAGCCTGTTAGATATTACCATTTTAATAACTTTTTTCTTATTAGAAAATTGCAATCAGGAGAAAAAGCACACTCTATTTTCTAGTGAAATATTTGAAGGAATCTAGCTATGTAATTGTTCAGATTTTGCTTTACATTCTTTTTCTAATATCTTTTTAGATGCTTAAACAATTTGCCTCTACTTCCTTTCTGTCCCCTTTAATTAATAATTAAAAGTCAGAAGCAGAAATAACTCCTTCATTCTAATTAAAATGAATGATTGATTAGTGCTTATCATTCTAAAACACCTTTTATTTAGAGGATTTAAAAAAAATGTTAGTGTGACCTATTGTACAAATCACTGCTTTGCCACGGTGTATATCAAACAAGCACTTTAATTCCCCGAGAGGTACAGATACCATCGAGGTGAAATAAAGCAGTCTGCTCACTAGCCTGATCCTGACTTTGGTAGTAATTCAAGGCAGGCAGCACTGGATGTGCACCTGGCAGCGCACCAGAGCATTTCACAACAGCTCCGCTCTGGCAGTGAGGATTAGCAAATAGTACGGGGTTACAAATGTGTTCAGCAGGGATCTGTCCCATAAGAGAGGTTGTCTTTATGCTCTCCCTGCTTTAGAAATTATGGTGTGTGTAAACCCCTCTGCAATGGCATAGCCTCTATGTACAAAAAATAACATTTTGTTTGGTGGGAATACTGAGCTGGTGCAGTGAAATGCTGGTGCTTAGGGGTCTAGGAGGTGCTGGAAATAGGAAAGCTGGCACTGCCATTAGGGAGTACTCCATGGGCTAAGTGGAAGCTGTCAGTCCTCTGATGGGATGTCTCTGGCACATAAGGCACAAAATACTGGGGGGTTTAATAGGTGGGCACAATACCCTCGTTTGCTGGACATTGCGCTTAGTGCTTAAATTAATCTAAAAATAACAGTTACATTTTTAATGCCAGCAAATAGACGGGAGCTTGGCTATCTATAGGCCTGGCAGGAAGAATTGTATCAAAATTGCCATATGAAAGAAAATGTAGACTCCGAGTCTTCAGCCAAAATTTTCAAATTTTCCATTTTTTTGGACAAAAAGTCACAGTTTTATTTTTGAAGAAACATGATTGAGCAGATGAGCATCGCAGGATCCTGCGGAGCTCCACAAGGCTGCTACCCTGCTACCCTGCTGTCTCCGTGCTGGCTTGGTGGACTTGGGCGCAGTTTTGCGAAGTTCCCTGTTTCTTAACTTCAGATGTCTGTTCACTACTACCATAAAATTATAGTCTTTTTTAACACATTTATTTCGGTAAAGGGAGGTACAAGACTGGGCAGAGGCGTACCAGTGCGGCAGCTTGGGAAGAGACCCAGGGGAGCCCGAGGTTACAGGAGTGAGGACTAGCAGTCTAGATGTCTTGAGTTTGTGGAAGTATAAGTGATATGTAGTATAATAATTAATATGAGTGCATCAGCTGAGTCATCTGGGTCTCAGTTGGATAAAGAGCCAAGTAGGCAGTGGACCAAGTAAGAATACTGTGAATTGCCTTTTAGTAGCGGAGGTGCTTGGTTTAAGGAAAAACCACCGACCCATTTGGCTTTGCTCATGCAAAAGTGTCTGACTGCATGTGAGCGATGCTGTCAGTCGGTGCCGTGTACACGGGGACGGGTGGGAGAAAGGAAATAATAGGCATTTACACCTGTATCCCAGCCCAAGCCCCAGAAGGATGCGAGTGGGTACGGGGTGAAGCCGTGACTGTGCTGCAGCCTGCAGTCTCTGAGCCGTCGGGCTGCTGAGCCCTGGCCGGCTGCTGACAAACTGTTGTGGGTCTGGGGGCAGCTTTGCTGTCAGGTCTGGCTTTGTGGAAGGAGTTTCCTCCACGGGGCACAGACGATCCCAGCTGAGAAATTCCTCATGCTCTGTCCAGACCCAGACAGTTGGGGTAGGCTGTGCTTAATCCACCTCCAAATGCAGGAGATGCTTGAACCCTTTTATTTATAACCTTTTTAGTTTGGAACTCTTATTTTAAAAATCAGTGTGGATTTAATTGTCTGCCCATCTTTATCATTTTGTCATCTTCTCAAGAAATTTCTTTTCCTTTGGAAGTTTCTCTCACATCCACGCAAAAGCTTAGTGAGGTGGTGCCCCTGCACCACGTGCCAGATGTTGTGTATTGCCCCTACAGACCATCAAGGTCCCCTCTGTAGGGCAGATGACCTGCAGTTTTGGGGGACTTTAAAGCAAAGGAGAGTCCATAAGCCAACTGAAAGGAGTAAAAATCAGTAACCTAATCCCGTTCTCCTATTTAATAGAATCTCACTGGCTTCAAATGAAAGATGACTATGGTCAGAACATTTAGGGAGAATTTTATAAATGTTTGTAAGAACTAGAGAGAGGTCTGCTTTCAGGTTGTCTACTGGACTAGGCTGGGTAAGTTCAGGAGGTAAAAGCCGTCCTAATTATGGTCCTTAACCATAATAGGATCTAAAAATGCTATTGAAAACACAAAACTGAGAGGAACCAGAGTACTAACTGAATTTACATTTTATATATGTAAATCCCCAGTAAGTCCATTTTTTCCCAGTGCTAGATGTTTTTTTTAATGAGAGGTTTTCTCAGAAGTGTTCCCAGTCAGCCTGTCTTAATTCCTTAATGTAGTTTCTTCTCTGTGATTATGGAGAGGATTTATGGCCTTTTTGTGCTGGTGTGGCGGGGGCTTCCATCAGTTTGTATTCCCCTGCAGTACTTATTCTGATCGTCTAAGAAAGAGGCAGCACAATGGGGTAAACAGATTTTATAAAACCGTCTCCATTGAATTATTTCATTTCTCAGAAGTGTCTGTCCCTGACACACACCTGGAGTGGCATGTGGGGCAGGGGGTCTGCAAAGGGGCGTCCATCTCTGACCTCAAAAGTGATTGTCCTCTGCTGTGGTGGGCTAAGGAGCACCTGCAGCATGGTCAGGCCCAGCAATAAATAATCATTCCTGGGTGAAGTTTTAAGATATTGTTGTGGTTTAACCCCAGCTGGCAACTAAGCCCCACATGGCTGCTCGCTCACTCCCCCCTGGTGGGACGGGGGAGAGAATCGGAAGGATAAAAGTGAGAAAACTCAAGGATTGAGATAAAGACAGTTTAACAGGTAAAGCAAAAGCCACGCACACAAGCAAAGCAAAACAAGGAATTCCTTCACTACTTCCCATGGGCAGGCAGGTGTTCAGCCATCCCCAGGAAAGCAGGGCTCCATCATGCCTAACCGTTACTTGGGAAGACAAATGCCATCACTCTGAACGTCCCCCACTTCCTTCTTCTTCCCCCAGCTTTATATGCTGAGCATGACGTCATATGGTATGGGAGATCCCTTTGGACAGTTGGGGTCAGCTGTCCCAGCTGTGTCCCCTCCCAACTCCTTGTGCACCCCCAGCCTGCTCGCTGGTGGGGTGGGGTGAGAAGCAGAAAAGGCCTTGACTCTGTGTAAGCACTGCTCAGCAGTAACTAAAACATCCCTGAATTATCAACACTGTTTTCAGCACAAATCCAAAACATAGCCCCCTACTAGCTGCTATGAAGAAAATTAACTCTGTCCCAGTCAGATATCAAGCTGGAGGAGGTGGGGGAGAACAGTCTCAGTGTACAGATTGATAGGATATTAATACCTAAATTTAAGTTACATTTTTAAAGAGAATAAAAGAAATGGCTTCAGACTCAGGACTTATTTTCCATACCACTGCGAAAACTGGATGTGACTATGATATGCATTGGAAGTGACAGATAAATAAATAGTAAAAAAGAGCTAGTTCAAAAAACATTGTCTTGTATTTATTTTGCTGTAACTGCGGGTAGAAATTTAGTCATGTTGCCTCAGTTTAATGTCTGTGACAAATGTGATTTAGCCATATGAAATAGTCAAAGCCTGCAGCCAGCTGCACTGAGAATGTAAATCCTTGATTTACACATATAAAAACTCCTTAGAGAGATCTAAAAATATCAGTTTTTTATGTTATTGTCCTGAGAAAAAAATACCTATCCTTTTAGATTTTAATCTGTCCTGCTTGCTGTTACTTTCTCTGATTGAGCTAAGCTTTTCTTTTTGTCTTTAATGTGGCAAAAAAATAAAGGATGTAAATTTGTGGTGTGACAATTGTCGAGTTTTTTTGCCATATTGCAGTTACAGCCCCAATCTCCTAAAATGAAATGGAAACCTGAGTGTAATTAGGAGATTAAACACAGCCAGTAAAGCAGAGCCAGCCTTCTGGTGTCCTCTGAGCTCTGACAGATGAAAGTGGGTACCTGGGGAGATGCTCATTCCTTGCATTGGGTACATCTATATTGGGAATTTTGGGACACCTGGACTTGTGCACCCTGGTTTTCCCTATTTGAGCCTCAGGAATGGATCTTCCCTCTGCACAGCCGGGGCCCCATTGGGACCAGAGGGTGGGAGTGCCTGCACCCTCCCAGGGGCTCCTTGGTCCTCCTGCAGCTTGGGCACCCCTACCCCAAATAGCTGCAGGTTGAGTTAATTATATATTTGCCAGAATCAGTGTCTGGTGTTTTTCTGGAAGCTGAAGTCTCAGTTTAGGACCCAAGATTAGGCGATCAAGGCAAAATATCTTTAGCTGAAATCTTTAATTAAGTTTAGTATCAGACATACAGGTGCAAGGTGCTCCTTTGAGTTGCATTTATAGAGTGTACTTCTGCTTTTTTGTAAAGTGAAATCTAAATTGAATTGAACTAACTGTGATTAAGCTCCTTCACAGAAGTAACTATACAATAGTTTTAAAACTAAAAGGCTGTATGTTTGTGTTGACTTTGAAGAATGTGTATGACAAACTTTTATTTGGTGAGTTTGTGGATAACTTTTGAAGTGTTACTTGGAGAAAGCCTCAGGTTACTTTATTTTCTGGTCTGTAATGAAAGAACATTTAAAAGGATAGCAAAATTCCACAGTTAATTTGGAGAAATCAAATATACTTTTATTGACTAGCTGATGCTGTTCATTATAAAACCTCTCTCTTTTCCTGCATCACCACTGTCCTGGTTTTGGCTGGGATAGAATTAATTTTCCTCCTAGTAGTTGATATAGTGCTATGTTTTGGATTTAGTATAAGAAGAATGTTGATAACACACCAATGTTTTAGTTGTTGCTAAGTGGTGTTTACACTAGTCAAGGACTCTTCAGCTTCTCATGCTCTGCCAGGTCCACAAGAAGCTGGGATGGGACACAGCCAGGACAGCTGACCCCAACTGACCAAAGGGATATTCCATACCATATGACGTCATGCTCAGCATATAAAGCTGGGGGAAGAAGAAGGAAGGGCGGGACGTTCGGAGTGATGGCGTTTGTCTTCCCAAGTCACCGTTACGCGTGATGGAGCCCTGCTTTCCTGGGGATGGCTGAACACCTGCCTGCCCATGGGAAGTAGTGAAGGAATTCCTTGTTTTGCTTTGCTTGTGTGCGCGGCTTTTGCTTTACCTATTAAACTGTCTTTATCTCAACCCACAGGTTTTCTCACTTTTACCCTTCCGATTCTCTTCCCCATCCCACCCGGGGGAGAGTGAGCGAGTGGCTGTGTGGGGCTTAGTTACTGGCTGGGGTTAAACCACGACAACTACTTACAGAGTTACTGAAGACAGTCATTGTATGTATGACTACACTAACAGGTGTAATTAATATAAACAACAACAGATGTAGTCCAATTATTTACAAACTTACTTTCTCAAATTACATTAGGAAAGGAAGTGCTCAAATTCTGGATTCAACTTTTTTAGAAGTTAGCCAGGAGCAAGGAGAGCTCACAAACATGCATCACTACCTCGAGCCAAATATCTACCATTCCTGATTAGAGTTATGGGAAAAATTTCTGTGGAATTCAGACTCTTCCTTGTACGGAATTTCTCTAAGACAAGGATATGAGGGAGGGATATCCGAGTCGGCTTTAGGCTTGCTCCACAGTGCCTGGCAAAAGTTAGGTATATGAGTGTATCCACAAAATAAAAACATCACCTAAAGAGGCACGTAAAGTAATTACCGTAGAAATGCCCCCAGACTGAGCAGGGCCCACCTACCACCCCAGCCCCTCTCACAGGCCTCCCAGGGAAGCTACTTCTGGGTGGAAATGGGAGAATGGGGACATGCTTTCAGGATCACGAGGAAAGCCAGGAGAGGGCCAGGTTTAAGCCATGCCCTCTTTCATGGAGTTTCCTTGGCTGGCTCCCCGCTGTTGGGTTGGAGGCACCCCGCTGTGCTGGGGCTTCGTGTAGGCAGGGTACCAAGGGCTGTGGGATCTTAGAGAGGGACCTGAAGCTTACAGAGAAGTGCTGTGGCAGTCACTGGCGCTGTGCCTAAGCCACGTTGCATGGCAGACCCAGGCCTTGCCAGCTGGACTTGGTACGGGATGGACCAGGTGAGCGGGCAGGAGGTTTTGTTCGGCAGCTGCAGGCTGGCACCAGGGCTGAGAGGGGAAGATACCCGTGGAGCAATGCGTCGGTGGGGTGACGGAAGGAAAACGCGGCTCGCTGCCCAAACCCTTGCTGCAGAGCTTTTTTTTTTCTCTTTAAATAGCTTCAGAGCTGCATCTGGATTTCTTCAGGAATGCACCGGAGCACCCCGCACCAGCCATGCTGGGGGCTGTGGCTGTGTGTATGGCTGGGTACAGCACGGTGACGATGAACACCTCTTCCTCTGCCACCCCAAACCTTCATCCGCCATCGCACACTGCATTCGGGGGCTGGCTGGTGCGTCAGCTGGTGCTTTCTGTGCTCTTGCTGGGGTTTACCTACCATGAGCTGCGGGGGGCAATTCTGGGGTGGGACGGGCTCTCAATCCAAGGTGAACTTGCAGTAAACTGATGGCACGATATGCAATGGAGTGACTAATTTGGGGCATTTCTTTTCTCAAAGGCCAATGAATACTGTGCAAAACACACTTATGTCTACTGTTTATAGCACACTATATGCTTCTGTGATGGTTTAAGGTGTCCTGATAACGTTATCCCTTTGGTGGCAGAAAAGTTGTCTGTAAACTGTTGCTTAAATAACTGAAATTGTGTAGCCAGTGCAGAGGAGATGTTGTTTCAGTCATGCTGATGTAACACTTATAATAGTTTCTCAAACTTGAACCCAAAGTTGTTTTCAGAAACTCCTATCAACTCTGATATAACCAACTCTATTTTCTGATATTTGCTTTCCTGTGATTTAGAAGTAGAGGAGGAGGAATATATTACACCCAATTTCTGTATTTATGAGATAGCTCTTCCACTGCTTTGTCTCTTCACCTCCTAGAAGAAGTGGATGGAGTGGATGAAGGCATTTTGTCACCAGGTTTCTTTTGACCTGCCAAGTATTTGAGTTATCTGGGACTGTCAGAGTGACACTGTGACAGGCTCTCTCTTAGGGTACTTTCTTGAGATGCTGTTTGACATGGCCTGCTATGGAAGTGCAGCTGCAGACACCGGTGACCTGTGTGTTAAAGAAGCCGGGCAAGAAAGGACAGTATATGCCCAGGAAATGCACTGGATATCAGCCTACTGAAGTCAGCAGAAAAAATCAAGTCTATAAAAAATAAATTCCTTTTGTTAAACTATATTAATAGGCAGATCTGCAAGGATTATAGTTGAGGGAAAAGATTGGCACCTCAGAAAAGAAACAAAAATAGCTGATGTGATCTTAGACAGCAGGAAAACCCAAAATCATGGCCTTTCCTGGAAGCACAGTGAAGGGCAAGGGCATATTACCTGCTTTGAGCTATGGGCGGGACCCTCTTCAGACAGATGTTGGTGAAGAATAAAGTGGGGCTCGAGCTTGTCTTTTCACTGGGTATGAAGAACATCTGTGAATCAATATTAATCACTGAGGAAGCTTTACAGAAATATGTACATTTGGGAATGATTCTCCAGTTATCAGCTAGCAGATTTGCACCCGCTTTTTAGCTAGACTCTGTTTAATTGACATGTTAGAGTACTAGTTTTTATTTAGCAATATTAAATAGTAGCAAACTCTTATATTTTTGCTTCTGCCTCTGTAAATCAGGTTCATAGTCTGATCATGAAAGAAAATCTAGTTCATTTGATGAGATCTGGTTCCTCTAAAGCCATGCAGACTGGTATTTTGCTGTTCTGGTTCTTCCGTATTAATCAGATCCCTTGTAGAACTTGCTATTTTTTTGCCTGGGATTAACATCAGGCAAACTGTCATCTAATTCTGTCAGACAACTTGCTTGCCTCTTTTTAGTATTGGTACAACTTTTGCAGACTTTTTGTCCCCTCATATTTCAAGATGTATTAAAATTTAACACCAGTAAGTCATATTTCTCCTCATCAAAACTGTCTATGATATGTAGATGCAAATTAATGAATCCAGTTGATTTAAAATGCTTCTGCCTGATAAATGCTGTTTTACCTCTCCAGTTAATAATGCTAGAACTTATTTTGCCATCTTCCCATGATACACCTATTGGGTTTACCTGGAGCCAGCTGCATTTTCTCCCAGATGCTTATTTGTTTCTTCACTGGGAAATTGGAAGGATAGGACTTTCCGTGCCTGCATGTGTATGTATAATATATGTATTTATTGTATACTGTATGTGTACAATGTATGTATGTGTAATACCACTGTATGTGTTCAGCAGATCCAGGAACAGGTTGTTGACAGACCCGTGAGCCTGACAGTTCAGCCAAATTTCAATCTACCTCACTGCTGTCCATTTATCTAGTCCGTAATTCCTCAGCTTGTCTTGAAGGAGGCAGCGATGGGAAAGATTGTCCAAAGCCTTGCTGAAGTCAAGATAAACTACATCCATGGGTCTCCCCTCATCCACTGAGCCAGTCATCTCCTTGTAGAAGTCTACCAGCTTGGTCAGTCATGGTTTCCCCTTCATAAAACCGTGCATTTTGGAGAGATGTCCACTCTTCTTGATTTCTCAGAAAGGGTGTGAGAGCTTCCCCTATCATCCTGTCCTCTCACCACTTCTGTATTTGTGTACATATGCTTGAGGTGGGCCCCTTTCAGCCCTGTTTTGCCAATTATGAGGTCTCTCTTGTCCATATCAACCTGCCCCCTTTGCTTGCCAAGCCAGGCCACCATGCCCTCACTTGGTAGGGGAAGGGCATCTCCCTTCCCCGTTGCTCTTAGTTTAAAGCTCTCATCTCACAGGATACTCCTGAAGACTTGTAATTACGGACAAGTGAAGCAGAGCAATGCAGATCTCCTTCTGAAAATCCTCTTGGGAAAGAGAGAGAAAAAGAAGAAAGTTGTGCTTCCTGAATGGAAAAATAGAGGGCCTTGCAGTGCACTGAAGCATGTACTCTTAAATTAAGAAATGTTTTTTTTTTTTAAAGAAAACCTTCAAAAAATACTTTAACTGGGTGTAGAGTAGAGTTTTTTTGTAGTTCATAATAGTCAGGATTATTCTGGAACCAGGTCTGCAGTGGAAATATGTGATTATTCTTGTTGCTAGATAGGCAGACCTCAGCTGATCCATTTGGACCAGGTATATTTGTAAATTGTATAAGGCTTTTTTGAAGAGGCTGATCTTTAGAAATTTTCAAGTTCCTTAGATACAAAGAAAACACCAAAAATATTATCTAAGTTTTTGAAGGCCCTTCTATGAAATAAACATCATTTGAGTTCTTTATAGCTGTGAGTATGAGTTGATTAAATTCTTGAGGTAGCAGGATGTTTCCTTGTTTCTGAATTTGCAATGATTTTCTCCAGAAATACTGAAAGCATTTTGAGGTGTTTGCTTGTTAGCTGAACATTGTTCTTAGAGAAATAAAAAAAAAATTCTTTTACAGCTGGGGAAACATAAATAAATAAATTTAGTGGAGCTGGTCAGAAGTTTTTCTGACCAACAGTTTTCTATTGAAAAATGCCATTTTTAGGAGCTGTTGGAAGCCTGTTTGCTATCTCGGTTTCTATTTATTTGCTAGTTTTTCAGCTAGGTTCTTCAGTTGCTCTTCAGAAGCTCAGTGTGACCTGAGGTCTGGGACCCCACAGGAGATCTAAAAATCTCCTTTGGCGTGTGGAGCAGGAGCCCGCAGTTATCTGAGAGGTGGCAAGAGCACAGCAGTAGCGAGCAGGCCCTGCGGCACCTCTTCTGCTCCGAGAAGATTAGCTGTACCCCAGGAGCAGTTGACTGAGAGCTGAGGTCAAACAAAAGCCCTGCTCTCCGTGCATGGCCCCGCTGCCCTGTGCCAAGCCCCAGCCCCGTGTGTTCCTGTCCCCTGGCAGCACTGGGGCTGGGGGCTCAGGGAGCCGGCACTCTTCCGAGCCTTCCCAGCCCCTGCTGCAGAAATAGCTTTCCCCAACAGGATATTCTGAAATGCTGACTTTGCAGTTGTTTTCCAAATTAATTTGACCCCATGTCCCTCCCACTCCCAGCATTTCCCGTGGAAGAGGATTAGCGAAGAAGAGGCTGAATTGGGGCAGGGTAAGATTTGCTAGAGCTTGGCATGGAGATATCTGGAGGGGGAAAAGGAAGGAAAACTTACAGCGATTTGTTGATTCAGACAGGGCCAGGGAACCCTGCTTTCTCACATATGTCATATTTATCTTTGGCCAAGCATACTCCCTTAAAATGTTTGCATTGGCATGAAACTAAATGTGTTCACTAGATACCTAGCACGTCTCTGTCCCAGGAGGAGCCCTCTTCATCTCTCTGTCCCCCCAGTGCTCTGCCAAATGTTGAAACCATCAGGAGAATCATCTCCTGCTTGTAGCTAGCTCTGCTTCTTGCCTTTGCTATCTTGTCAAGTCTTTCTAGTTCATCTCTGATCTCAGCCTGACCCCCAAAGCCAGTCCCTGCTCAAGGGTGAGCAGGGAAGTGGTGTCTGGAGAAACAAGTCGCAGGAGAAATGTGTATATTTGTGTCAGTGAAGTAAGGCAGGCTTTTCCCTCCAAGATTATTGACCTGATCCCACTCTCGATACTCAGGTACTCTTCTGTATCCTCTCAGAGTGACTAGCCCAGAAACTGGCCAATTCTGGATGATGTCCACCTTGGGATTAACATCATGAAGAGAAGTCCCTGCTCTGAGCTGATGATGACCTCATTTGAACAGATAGAAGTCAGACCATCTGGAGGGGCTTATCATGAACCTGGGAGTCCAAGGAGAGTCATGAAGGCAAGACAGTGAATTTTTAAGGAACTAATATGGAGAAACAGAAAATTACCTAATGGAGAGGGGCTAGGAATCTGTTCCATGTGTTGGCAGAAAACAGATACAAAGGACAGGATAAGGTGCAGAGGTAGTCGAGGAGAGGACTGAGCAGAAGGTAGAGATGGAGAGAGGTGGGGATGAGGCAGAACTGTAGACTAGACTACAGGCAGCACCATCCTTGAAGAATTAAGAAGGTGAGGTCAGGAAGTTTGAATCTGTTTCAAAAATGGAGAGGATGCCAGTGCAGGCATGGAAAAAGGCAGGAGATGTATTTTTTTGTAACTGTGATTAGATAGATGCAGGATGTTGTTTTGATTTCTAAACCAAAGTTTTCACAGAGTTTCAGAAAAGACAGAACCAAATTTTGTCTCTGTCAACAAAGCTTAGCTAGCAAGAACGCATTGCCATGAAGATGGTTAAGCAATACAGTCATGTCAGTTACACACACTCTGAGTTAAATGATATCCTGTTATGCTTTTCTCACAGTGTATGATAAACAAGTTGCCATTTTGAAAATTATTGAGGCTGGGAAAATATTCCTCAGGAGTTCTCATGTGACTTTGCACAAATGGGAGGGAGTTTCCTGCCACTGTCATTTTCCCGTGAGGGATTGTTCTGCCCTGTCCACCAGATTTATGCCTGCTGTGAATAAAAGCTTTTGTATGTTCACTCATTTACTTGAACAAAACCTGTCATCAAATCCCAGAACCCCCCAGACAGTAGGATCATGTGAACAGAGGATCTTGTTAAAGACCTCCCAACTAACATTGGTTTGTTGAAATGCCAGTGATAACTTGAAGATACCTCTACCTTATGTGAGTCACTCCTAACTCAAATGAGTAATACAACATCAATGGAAGGACTGGTGAAACTTAAAAACAGCAGGTCCCTGAAGTGAACAAGTTAAAAAATGGGAATTTAATTTTTTATTGCATTTAAAAATTACTACACAAATATAATATAATTCACCTTTGTTTTCAACAGTGCTTTAATAAAAGATTATCTCAATATAATATGTGTCATTAAATGGCAAAATTGTGAGGTTCATTTCTCACCACTTGACTATTAAAATGTTATAGGAAAAAATAAAATAAATGCTTTCAGAACTCACCTGGAAAGAAGCAGAGCTGATGCATAAAAACAGAAATGCCACTGCACATCTGGGAGTTAGAGCAGAGGAAGCTTTTTATATAGTAATAGCAATGTTATAGGACAGGAAAAAAGGAGGTAGTTTTTAATGTTAAAAGTCATTAATGAAAAGATTTTATGAAGTATTCCTATATATATGTATAGAAAGATATGTGTGTATATACATATATGTATCTATATATATGCACATACACTTCTCTATATAGGTATGCATGAGCATGTATATACATAAACAATTTTATTGTACGATCAAAGACTGGGAAAGTTATAGAGTGAAGCACTTGAAAATAATGTGTGCATGACTGGATGTTTCATGACATGATTGCATATTCTTTTTGCAGAGGTGCGCTGCCTCATTCAGGGCACAAGATGGACCGTGTTACACTGGCCAATATTTTGCTTTACATTCATTGTTCAAGCTATGGCCTTGTCCTTTATTTACTATATGATTCTCTGAAAATAGAGACTGATCATTTCCTTGTGGTGTTTCCACGGCAATCATCATGTGGAATATAAGACTTTCTAACAAACATACTAATTTCGTTTCACAAAAGTACTGTTAGATGAAGGACTGTTTTTATCCCCATTGCACATCTTGGGAACTGAGGCACACAGACATGTCTACTAAATACGAAGTCTTTTCAGAATACTTTGTATTGTATAACACAGATTAAAACGCTCAGTGCTTCAGAAAAATAGGCCCTGGGGCTGCTTGTCAGGTATCCAGAAAACAAGAAACATGCAGTTTAGTTACACCTCATGAAAAGCTTAATTTAGTTGTGCATAATCAAATTGGCATTCAGAGGCAGATTCAGGAATAAATCAGTCTTTTAGACCAATCATTGAGCTGATCTCTGAGACCAGCTTTACCTTTCCTCACTCAGCATCTGCAGAGCATTGAGACAAGCTCTTAGAAACAGGAGGGGCTCTTACTGCACATCCCTGGCCCAGCCTTGGTGCCATCTCCCTCCTGTGCATTTAGGGAGGGTGTCCCCTCTTCAGGGTATATCTAGAGCAGCCAGGAGGAAGGGTTGCTGAGGTGGAAAGGGAGAGGACTTGAGTATTTCTCCTTGTCCCATGTGAGACTGACTGGGAGTCACAGCTTGAAACCCTGTCCCTGATTTGGGTGCTTTAATTGTCTTCTGAACTGTAGACAACTAGCTCATACTTTGTTCCCTGAATGGCAGATGCTTTTTACAGGATTGAACAAGTGATTGGAGAGCTCCAGAATGTAGGCTGCACTCTCCAGCCTGAGAGGGATCAAGCTTACATTTTCCACTAGGTGCATGATTAAGTTTGATGATGTACCCAAAGGCAACATTTCATATTTCATTAACGCTTCTGCTTCAGCTTGAACTCAGTCAGCTCCTGCTTTGAGTATCATCTGCTGCATATGGCAGTGATAATAATAATGATTGTGATTCTCCAATTGAGGCCGGTGTAGGTCTGTGTGCCTGGAAAAGTAGGTGATCACTATTTCCACACACAAAATCCAAAAGTATGGTAAATCAGACAATAGAGACCAGACTAGACAAGTAGGGAGAGGTGAGTGGGTTGACACTCTGGAAGAAATAAACAAAAGAAAATGAGAAAGAATAGGAGAGATGATTGTAAATATCCCAAAGAAATTTATGACACACCATTATTTATTCATACTGGATCCTGCTTTGTTGAAGATAGTATTTACAACTAAAATGTTGAACAGCAAGGGAATTTCTGTGGAAGATGAGAGGAACACAAAGTCCTCTAAGCCAAGTTTTGCAATGAGGCTATGGCAGCCATGTGGCTTCCAAGCAAATACCAGGAATGAGTACAGTCATAAGGTGAGCTGGGACATGGTAGTCACAGAAAAAAGAAACTTCATTTAAAATTTCACCGATATAAGATGTTCTTTGTAAGGAGAGACAGTATCTTAGCAAAACAGACAGCCATCTACAGAGGCTTAGAGAAGGAATGCAGAAGAGGAATCTTTAACTTAATCTAAACATAAACAATTTATATAAACTGCTTCAGCCTCATGATAACTATGTGTAACACAGAGGGACTGCAAATCCACATGCATTCAGTCTAGGAATGATGCTGCTGACTGGTTGATTTAATAATGTTCAATAATGTTCAGTTCATTATATCTGGAACCTGTAAAAAGATCCACCTTAAAGTGCAGGTTCTTAATCCTGGTCATAGCAGTAAATTGATGCAGGGATGCAATCGTTTACCCTTTCTGCTCTCTGTGCAGGGTCAGGCACTTTATTGTCAAATCAACGCAAGTTACTCTAGTCATTAATAAGCATCACTAAACATGGATGACACTATTCAGGAACACTGTGGGATGCATCCAGAGACAGTGGCTGTCCAGGTTCTTATGGCTCCAAGTTACTTAGGGCCTCACATCGTTACTACCTACAACAGGAGCACAGATCTTTGCCAGATCCTTGATGATTAACTGTGTGGACCTTGCCATTCAAATAATTTTGGGAACAACTTGCGACATCATTTGATTACTTTTCTGTTGCTGCATAATGGGACAACATAGATGATATTCAGTGGGGACAGACAATATTTAGCTTTTGGTTGCATCCTGTATGAGTGATTTCACTCAGCCTGGTAACTTATTTAAAGGAATAGCAGTGATAAACTTACACGTAAACTTGAATTTGGTGTTTGGTCAGCTAAATTGGCCCAACTGAAAATGAAATACTAATTCCTTGTGGAAGAATCTAAGCCAGTTCTTGTAGGGACAGAGTACCAGCTCCCCAATAAATACATCAGTAGCACATTTAGACCAATAAGATGTTCAATGAAAGGGCTTTAAGTAAAATTTCCATGAAAATAAATGTGAGATATCCAGCTTTTGCCCTGACTAACGTACTGTGAACTAGGTGGAGGAAACATCCGTGGGTAACCTATACTGGATAGATCTCCTACTGTAATGGTTTGCTAATGTCACCATGGATATATACACAGGGCATGATTCTGAACTTTGTACGTTTTACAGCGATTTAAGTCCATAGTTCTTAGTGTTGGTGCCACAGTCTTCCTATGGTGTGAATAAGAAAAGAGAATTAATAATATTTAGGGGATCCTATCCTTTGCTTACTTATTCTTACTGTAAAAGGAGGTTAAAAAAGAGGTGTTGTTAAATCTTAAAAAAATGGGGAAGAAAGATCAACTCTTTGTGTTCTTAGTGTTACTGGCTAAGCTGCCACAGGTTTACAGAAGATTTACTGGACCTCTGGAAATTGTACGATTTGATTACTGGTAATGTCTTGAGAATTTTTTTGTGCTCTGATAAAATTTGATTTTCTCTCCAACAATATCCATTGTGTTCACCCTGCTGTTTACTTGCTTTTAACTTTTACAAGGTCACCTTCATCAGATTCATGTTCTAAATACTTCTCTTGAGTAACTCTGGTGATCCCACACTTCTATAAATTTTACTTAACCGATCAACAATATTGGATTGACCACTATCCTATTTCATCATAATTATGAAAAACTGCACTTGCAAATTTGGTCAATGCCTTAATGATGCCCCATTTCTTGCTAAGTAGTTCCTGAATATACCAAATTAGTACTACAGAGCATTATTCTTTGCTTTCATTTCCTGACAAGAGTAGCAATAGTGTAATTTTATGAAGACTCATACCCAGTAAACTGGGCAATTTCTAACTCTGCATAATAATGCCTACTCTGATTTACAGTGAATTATTTTACGATTTATACAAGTATTGTGCTTTCTCTTGTTTCCACCCAGAACAGCAGCAACACATAAGGCTGGAAGCAACACAAAAATAGTGGTTCTTAACAGATGTCTTTAATTCCTCCTGAGTGAATGTTGGACAGTAATTAAGTTTTTAAGAAAAACTTGCTCGAGAAGGACATCTTTAATTTATTTATACCCACGTTATTCTTTAAGACTATACTACCAGTGAGTTTAAACTGAGTAAACTCTTATGTAACATTTCTTTGACTCTTGAAGACAGAAATCTTTGCAATATATATGTGTATATGTGTGTGTGTGTGTATATATATATGCAAACACACAGAGGCTATACTATACAGATCAAATATACCAAGTTGATAGCAGTATTTCCATCACAAATAGAGAAATATTGATGTTACAACAACAAACATACTAGCACTTGGTATCTAATATTATTTTTTTCTTTCTTGGGGAAGGGTGGGAGATTTTAATGCGGAAGAACAAAACAGTGAATCAAACTACTAAGACAGTGTTAGTATTGGGAACACTACTTGTGTTTTATAGGTATTTATATGGCTCTCCTCGTTAGGGTAACATCTGAATGCCTTGCAGTTTTTAATATGTTCTTCCTTACCTGTAAAACAGAGGAATGCTGTTGTCTACAATTTACCAACTGGGAAGTTGAACCACAAAAAAAAAGCAAACACGGGGATTTAGAAGGCTTAAATTTCTCTTAGATCTCTGATCTTAATATCATCTACTGGATGTCTGTGAAGGCCATGAAGCCAGCTAGAGCCAAACAACTAGAAAATTAGTCATAGGGAATTGAAGCTGTTTGACTATGACCCTTACCTACCATCTTATAAGAAACTTTTGGTAACAATAAGGACTCAGGAGTTTTGTTTTCCAGATTCACAGTCATGTCTTTATTACTGGATCATCAGACCTAATTTTGCCCCAAAGAATGGGAGACTCACACGATTTCATTGGATCCAGGTTCCGTACTCAGCTTACTTGCAGATTTTGGTTTATACACTTAGATTTAAACAAAAAGGTCCTTCCATGAATGCTGGAACTGATGCAAAATTGTGCTTGGAGGCTGAGCTCCTGTGTGAGTCCTAGATTTGTAAGAGGGACTGAGCCTGTAGCCATTCCCTCAACAGAGGGAAATGGGAATTATAGTAAGCTCTAATAAGTCCTAAAATATTCAAATAACTTTTGATTAGAACTTTTTCTTATAGAAGTGAGAGTTTTAATACAACTTGTCTCCCTGGCTGCTTAAACTTGTTATACCGGTGAGATTCTTACTGCTGTTGAATTTGACTGAAGTTGACCAATGGGTTTAAAAATTTTCAGAGGACAGCAAGAGAAGAAAGGGGAAGTAGACTGGCAAAATGACAGAGGTCTAGACTGTTAAATATCGTGCATGTACAAAGAAGAGCTGTGCACCAACACTGCAGAAAAGGATGTGTTGTTTAGAAGAACTAAAAAACTACACATGAGTTAACAGTGTGATAACACTGGATTAAGCATTGTTATGAGGTCTGATATCTATGGCATTAGTAGGACTGTCCTGTGTAAGACACCATAGACTGTCATACCCATTGGGGCTGACATGGCCTCTTTCCATCTGATATACTGCCATCATTTAACATGCTTTTGACAGAAACCAGAAAAAGAATCTGGCCCTTTGTGTAAAATAAAGAACGGAGAATGAGAGAGTTGAATCACTTGAATCTATGGACTTGCCAATAAAGTGCATGATGTAAAGGCCAGTCAGGGGACCTGTCAGGCCAGGGCAGGCCTCGGGCAGGGCACAAAGGTGGAGTGGTGGCAACGCCTGCCTGGGTGAACAGCTCTACCCAGAGGAGGAGAAACGGGTGGGAAACAAAAGCCGAGTGAGCCACGTAATAGTGACACCACTTCTGAGGCTGAAGAGCCAGATGATAGGAATTTTCCTTAAGAGGATGATATGTCAAACACGAAGGAAGAGAGAAGGCCCTGGAGGGAAGGAGAGGGAGGGTCAGGGTGGGTACAGGAGGATTGTGAGGAATTTTGCTATGGTTTTACTACACACAGCACATTTTTCCTTTTTTCTGGTCACAGCATCTCTCCCTTCTTGGCACACTGGTGTACCTTAACCGCAGCTGAACTTAGAGCAATCATTTCATGTTTGACTAAAGGACTCACTTCCTATTCCCTTTTACTCTTGTGAGGACAATGGTCCTCTTCAGGCAAACTGCAGCATCATTTAACACATGCCTGTCCCATTTCCCCATCACTCTTTGGCTCTACTGAAACTTCAGCCCAGTGTCTGGTACCAGCGGGTGCATGGGAAGGATAGTTATGGGTAGCCGGTTTGCCTGACCACGGGTATTTTTATAAAAAAATCTCTGCAGTTATGATTTCATCATTGTTTGAGCAGTAGAGAATCAGGCCAGAGATTGCATTGTTGAATTCACTAGTGAGAAGACAGTTTTGTAGCGGTTTCTCACTTTCCACTTGTGCTGGTGGCACCATTTGCCTCCATAGCACACACCTAGTGATGAGAATGGAGTTTCTGTGATTTTCTGTTGTTATTAACTTTCAGCAGATGAAGTGAGAGAATCTGATCATGATCTTACACTGGTGTCACATCACCAATTTCAAAGAAGACACGTTGATGTAAGATTAGTGTGGTTCACTGTCGAATTGGGATCCTGCTTTCCATTTGTTTGAAAAGAATGTCAGATATGGGAACTCAATGCTATAGGTAGACACTAGTGCAGAAATGATTATTAATTTTATGCATAAAGGAAAGAAAGCTGGAAAAATATAAGTGATCTTTCAATTGGAATAAATAAAAAAAGCAAACCTTGATATGTACTACTCAGAGGTCTTGAGTTCTAGTAGCTAACGGAGAGTGGATGAAGAAAACCGAGGTTAGATTTTGACATTTTCCATCACAATAAAAAAGGGATTTACTTTCTTAACATAAGACCTGACTCGTTTAATTTTGTATTGTTGGTAAATTGGAACATTTTTTTCCCCAGTGATTCATACTGCATGAGTAGATGGTCCTCATTAGATATGCTTCTTTTCTCATTAAAATAAAAACATGAGCTTGTGTCATCTGCCACAAGCTATTTAAAGAGTTTCTCAGTGTTTAAGGTTACTGGATTTCAAACAGGAAATGGAGGCATGCTGTGGGAAAAATCTCTAGTGTAAATGTTTGAATAATACTGACATAGTGTAAAAATCAACTGCACACAAAGGAATTAGAAGTAAACTCCTAGTGTATGTGTGCACCAGTGATACAAATCCACCATATGTTAAGATAACAATTTAATTGTTATTACGGTTCTTATGTCTATCTGTTACTTCTTCTGATTCTTCTCATTAATTAGTCCTTCCCTCAGTAAAGATCATGTGGATGATCTTTTCTGTCTCGTATCTCCTAGCAGCTATCTCCTGCTATTATTTACTCACATTCTTCATAAGGTCGCTGTGTAGAACAATATTCTGATGAACTCCTGAGTCACCCTGAGGGATGTCTAGCCCTGCTGCTGCATACCCTTCATTCCTTTGGCAAAATCCCTTGATCTGACGTGGCTGGGCCACTGTTCAGAGGGGAAGGAAAGATTCAAGGGGTCAGAGACAGACAGAACAAACAAGAGGAAGCTTGACTTCCAGGCCTGGTGGGATGGGGAATCCCCAGATAGAGGAGGAGTCCTGGTTTTCATCCTGTCTCTTACTGCTGATTCTCCAAGGGAAATGCCTTGGCAAATGGAGGAGAAGGGATGGCTCTTAGGGAGTTTCCATCCCAGTACACTTCGGCATTTAGTCCCTACTATGTGCCTTTTTTCAGTCTCCAGGATTTTTGCATTAATCAGTAGCAATGTAACCCACTTGTTTCAGTGATCACTTTTACACAGCTGCTCTGCAAACAGCTATCTCAACCCAGCTAATGGGGCTGCAAGCTATGGCACTGGGGAGGGAAGAGGTGGGAGACAAACATCTTCAGATGAATTGTGAACAGCAAACCCTCAGAACAAGTGACCTGAGTCCCACAGGTTCTGTCCCTCGTCGCTTTTCCTTGGGGATTTGGTGCAGAAAGGTTACTTTTTACCTGGGATGGAGTCATTGTTGGGTTCTAGCTCAAGCTCAGGAAGTTGCCCTTGCTAATGGGATTTCGTATAGGTGCAGAGAGCCACTTCGCTGCCATCACAGCTTGTTAAGAGGTAAGGAGGAAGGCTTCACCATCATCTTCAAGATCAAAGTTCAAGAACTTTATAGACCCTGTTGGAATTATCCAAAGGACACCAAGTCCCAGTACCAAGTTGTTGATGGGGGTTATATCGTGCTTTGCGGCCAGCACCAGTCCTGAGCAGCCAGTTTCCACAGCAGTTAGCATGGTGGCACTGGCTGCACATCTCTGATGAGGCCTCTTGTTGCCCTGTCTCTTGGACATCCTCCTGCCACTTTTCTTGAGGAAAAGAAGTAAATTTGTTATTTTCCTTTGATGAGTTAGTATCTCTGCTCAGTCCTTGCTGTCAGATTTGTAGTTTTATGTTCCTTCAGCATGCTGGGATAAAGATGGTCCCGTTTATATAGTTAAAAATCCATCAAGCGAATGGTGAAATTTGTTTCCACCTCAGGTTTGGTAATTTCTGTTTTCTTCTTCTCTTTCCCACTAGAAAACCTGACTTTGCCTCCAAGCTCAACTTTGTATCTATATGTTCACGTAAAACGGTTACTGTGGGATCATGCGGAGGTTATTTCCTATCCGCTCATCCTCATTCCTCAGAAACCCCATATTTTCCTTTTTTCTCTTCCTTTATCCTTGCACTCCCTGGCTTCTTTAATCATTGATTTCTTTCACAATCAGCCCTTCTTTGCATTCTATGTAGACTTGCCTTTTCCACCTACTGCCTTTTTGGTTCTTAAGACTGCCATGAGATTCTTTTTCTCCTCTCACCTGAGATACAAATTAAAGCTAGAGTTTGCCTTTTGCCTGGTTGATTAGGTACCTGCTATCTTTTTGATCTGACATCAAGTGTACACAGACTTTAGAACATACTTTGAGGGAAAGAATTATCAAAGATATTGAAGGGAGTGGAAAATGGGTTAAAACGCTCCATGGATTTACCAAAGGCACATTGTACCTCATTAGTCCAGTATCTTTATCTGAAAAGAGTAACTATTGACTATGTAAAAGAAGTGATATAGCACCATAGAAATTATTAATTAAATGGAAGAAGGTGGGGATTAAGGCAGAAATTATAAAGTGGGTGATGAATTTACTAAGTGAAAGATGACAATATATAGAGCTAAAAGGGCAGGAATCAGCCTTGAGAGATTTTATAGTGGAGTTCCTCAGAAATTATTTTTGGGATTGGTTTCTTTGATATTTTGATTCATGACTTGGGCACACAACATTTGGATTGTCAAAAATGGAGACTGCTGATGTGAAGGAGTATTAGAAAAGAGGAGGTATGGGATGGCACTGAGCATTGATATCTCACTTGGAGGATGACCGTGAGTCTCAGACCTTCTCCCTTCTCTTCTGCTTGTTGGAGGAGTCTGTCTTTCTGTGTTACCACCTTTCAGAACAGTCCTTTCAAGTTCATAATGAAAATCTCTGCACATCACTGAAGAGACTCATGGTACTGCGTGGGGGGTCGATGTGCTAGAAAATCAGGCAAATGTCAGTGCTTCAGACCTCAGCTGCGTGAAGAAAAGAAATTCTTTGGTTTGTCAGCCATCATGAAATCTCTTTTAAGACTACAAAAACTCTGAGTAAGATTTACATGAGTTTATTATACTGAAATGCAAATCTCAAGAAATCAGCTTCTATAGTTGAAGACAGACACTAGATGATGAAGTCTAAGATGCTTCAAAGGAACCCAGAGTCTGATACAACTTCAAGTTGTTTCCACTGTTCCCTACAGTTAGCAGAACTGAATATCTAACATAAAATTACATCAATATTGCAGCTTTATTCTTTCCACTTCTACGCATCTTTTCCTATTGTTGTGTAAAACAAAATATAATAGAGAAAACTACCAGAAGCTGAATTTGTCCAATTTCCTTGAAACCCTTTCCCTGTTAGCAATGTAATACATCATAAGTAACACAGCGGCAAAATTTTTTTCATGTTGCTCTAAGGAAGTTTTCACAGACGAAAAACAGACACTACATAATTCAGAATCTAAAATCTTCTCGTCATTACTGATAATTTTTCTAACTTTTGAACCATGTGCTTGTCCTGGTTTTGGCTGGGATAGAATTAATTTTCTTTCTAGTAGTTGGTATAGTGCTATGTTTTGGGTTTAGTATAAGAAGAATGTTGATAATATACTAATGTTTTTAGTTGTTGCTAGGTAGTCTACGTTCCAAGGACTTTTCAGCTCACATGCTCTGTGAGGTGCACAAGAAGCTGGGAGGGAGCATAGCCGGGACAGCTAGGCCAGCTGGCCAATGGGGTATTCCATACCATATGATGTCATGCTCAGTATATAAGGCTGGGGGAAGAAGAAGGAAGTGGGGGGACGTTCGGGGTGATGGCGCTTGTCTTCCCAAGTAACCGTTACGCGTGATGGAGCCCTGCTTTCCTGGGGATGGCTCAACACCTGCTTGCCCATGGGAAGTAGTGAAGGAATTCCTTGTTTTGCTTTGCTTGCGTGCGCGGCTTTTGCTTTCCCTATTAAACTGTCTTTATCTCAACCCACGAGTTTTCTCACTTTTACCCTTCTGATTCTCTTCCCCATCCCACCCCGGGGAGAGTGAGCGAGCGGCTGTGTGGGGCTTAGCTGCCGGCTGGGCTTAAACCACGACAGTGGTGATGCAAAATTCTTCCTGGAAGCCAGTAACTTGCATGAATACACCCAACAGGGCAGCTTTTTAGATGGGATCCAGATGCAGATATAAATATTTTCTGTTATTTGATGCTCTACACACTTCACATCACTGGTGGAATTGCTTACATGAGTAGTGATTCAGTAACTTAAATCAGTGTTGATTTACATCAATTTAATTCATTCTGTACATATTCAGCATTACACAGAAGGCCTTAAATACTCTTTTAGATCCATAGAGACAGTTGGAGAGTGCACACACAATGCTTAGTGTGCAGCTTCTTACATGTGAAGTATACGAAAAAGCTTCATCCTGCATCTCTGCCTGCTCTCTCCGATGCATTATGGCAGGAAGGAGCACCAGAATGACTCTCGTAATCTGCCTGGCTCACTGGGGCCTGAGTGGGTGAGAAGGAAACTTGATTTAAAGAGCTGGGAAGACTATAAAATTGCTTAAATTGTTTCTTAAGGAAATTTGTGTGCTCCAAAGTAAATTGTTGTTATTTGGAAATAAGAAGAGGTAAGTATGTTTGAAAACAGTTTAGATTAGCGCAAAAAAGAAAATGCATCAGCACAAACAGTGGCTGTTTCACATGTTGTCTAATGTGGCCTTTCCTATTTGTAATGCAGTTCCTGGAGTGTGGGTTTGATAGAGTCAACTGCTGCCCCAAAGCCCATTTGCTTATTAGTTGGGATAATGTCAGCAAGACTGCTGAGAGCTTGTACTTTTTAAAGTGAAACATATGCTCCACAAACTTCGCCCTTTCTTCTCCAGCTAATGAGCATAAGGGTTTAATTCTGAACTAATAATGGGCCATTTCTTTGCAGAACCACCCACTGCTCCCATGGAGACCACAGAAAGCAGCAGGATCAGACCTGCTGGCTGTCCATGGTTCAACCTCGACAGTGAAGCCTAAGCAGAGACCTTTTGTACCCATAAAGTAGAAAACAGGCTAAGAAAGATTTAATTAGTATTAGCTTGCTTTGAACTTAGACATAAACACACTAATATAGCATATCTGGTAACCAACGTATAACCATTTTTGTACACAGTGTCCCAGTACAAATAATATTGTTGTTGCTAGTAGCAGGACAAATGCCTTATGCTGTGTCTTATGCTAACTGTGCCTTACGCTAACTACACAAGCCCAATCTGGGCTTGTTACCAACTTGCTGTGAGAGCTTGCTGTGTGAACTGGAACTTGGTACCAGGTGTCTCCTGTTGTGATGTGAAGTTGAAGCATGGGGTAACAGTGAAGGCCTTGGAAGTATGCGCACAGGTTGGAAAGAGAGGCCTGAGAACTATGAACAACTAGCTGATGGTCACCTACTGGTTAAGAGCTGGCAAGATTGCTTTTGCTTTAAGACAAGGAGATGCAGTTACACAAGAAAGAAAACCAGCCAAATGACACAATAAGGTACCTGCTACAGCCTGGAAAATAACCCCACTTTACCATCACCCAGCCTGTAGTTCAGGACCGGAGGTAAAGGGCTCAGAACCATCCAGAGACTGAAAACTCATATGAAAGGAGATCTCAGATTTGAGGGCAATGGGAAGGGAGAAAGACGAGTCCTGTTTCAGGTCCAGCTTTCCTTGTCAAAGAGCTCTCAGGCTTAATTACCTCCACCTAGGTAACTAAGACCGTCAAGGACCATAGCCACTAGCACCGACTATGTGGCTTCAGCTTCACGATACTGTATAGAAATGTCTATTTTAATCAGTGTCAGTCCAGTAACTCTTTTGTTTTGAAGTTTATCAGTCTTTTCAACACTCCCATCACAGCAATCTCTAATTTGTAGATATATTCAGTCACAACAATAGGCAAACAAGACACATTTTGGCAGGTGTTGTTACCTGTGTACTTCAGTTGGAAGTGCTAGAAATTCCTTACTATGATGTTAAACCCTTTAAGGTTAGACAAGATGAGTGTGATGAGCTGCTGCGTACTCTGTGAAGCGTCAACCAAACTACTTCTGCCATTATTGCTCCATGTCATGTGTTCATTGAAGCGGGCCTATGTTACAAAAGTGAACTTCAGCTTTTCTTTGTTAGATTTTGGAAATGAAAACACATATCCATTTTACCTATCCATTCCCAACATTTTGCAGAATAGATGACTTTTATGCTGATCTGCTTGAATTTTAGTCTCACTTGTCTTGGATCTTACCTTGCTTTTGGTGGACTGCAATCACAGCTCAGAACTCTTTTGTAACATTTTAAAACCACAGAAACCTAAATGTTCCTTCCCACATACGCACGCATATTATCAGGATTGCATCTCACTTTCCTTGTTTTTTGCCTGCTTTTGCAGAAGGTGCTAATGGTATTTGCTTGTATTTTATGACAACATTTCTACTTGCATAGGTAAAACCCCTGGATGACTTGATCCATTGGGGCTGCTCCTTAAAAAAGACACTTTTGACAGCGGTGGTGTCTATCTTTTATAGCACTGAAAGCACTCATCCAGACCTGAGTTCAAAGCCCTGAGCGTATGATCATCCTTCTGCCATGCATAAGGTAATAGTCTCAACCAAAATGCTACAGGCTAGGCTATCAGCGAATACTTTTGATCCTCTCTGCTGAAGTTGGCCATGACACTTGTATTCCTCTGTAGCAAGTGATTATGGTATTCAACTGTGCATGTGAATGCTGACCTCAGTCCTCTTTACCTGGACCATATCAAATATTTTATCTATACAGTGCTTAATTGTAAAGGATCTGGATGCAGGCACCAGAAACCAGATCTTTTGCTTTCTAGCTGCATTACAGACCTAGGTGGGCATTCCCAGTTCCTGCGAATCTGGTAGTCATTACTGCATAGTCATCAAGCTCCAGCAGGAGAGGAGAGTATCAGTCCAGCATTTTTCTTCACATGCACAAAAAGTCTAATATTCCATTTCAGCAGTCACTATTTGTTCATTTGTAAAAATCAAGCCAAGAATATTTTAGCAATTTACAAGGTGCTTGTGATTAAATCTTAGAATATTGTAAAAAGTCTTTGGGCAGCAGTTTGCTTTCCCTTTAATAATTAATGGATAGATTCCTATGGATAGATTTTTAGTTTTAAACCTTACATTCTTTTATCTTACTGATATAGCTAGTTTATCATACCAGAAAATGGCTATGTTTATTCACATAATTCTAAAATTTAAGGCAATACCAATGCCTAGACTATGGCAATGCTTAAACTATCAAGTCCTTCTGAAACCAAGCAATGAAGTCGAAACCAAGCAGTAAAGTCAAAACCAAAATAAATGCCATGTATTTCCAATTGCTGCACATTGCCTAAGGTGCTTCAACTTTTTGTATTGCTGAGGGCCTTCTGCTGCAACCCTACAGTCTGCTTTCCACTACCTGCCCTGTACACTTTCACCCACATTACTGGAGGAGTGTTTTCCAGAGCCTCTGGGGCAATGTTTTCCCTTGTTCTTCTCCTGTCCTTTCCCTTTCCTGTTCTTTGTCCCTTTCCCTTCTCTGCTCCCCCCCCTCTCCGCCCTCTGTTTTTTATTTTTTCCCCAAAAAATAACTTTCACTGCCAGAGACTATGTGTGCCATCAGATACAGAGAAATTTCCCACTAAGAAATATTCTGGGATGTGGACTTGTCTCAACATCCTTTGTGCAACACCATATTTTTCTTTTTTTACTGTAGGGTACTTGTACTACACATGTATGTACTTGCATACACACAAACATGCACACACACTTTATCCCTTGATTAGCTATTTCTTATTAATGCTTCTGTCCTGGTTCCGGCTGGGACAGAGTTAACTCTCTTCCCTGTAGTTGGAGGGGGTGCTGTGTTTTGGGTTTGGTAATGAAAGGAATGTTGATGGCCCATTGATGCTTTGGTTGTTGCTGGGTGGTGCTTGCACCGACAGCCTCCCCTGCCCTTCGAGGTGCAGGGGGACCTGGGGGGGAACATAGCCGGGGTGGTTGACCCAGCTGGCCAATGGAGTATTCTATACCATGTGACATCATGCCCAGCTTAAAAACTGGGAGGGGCGGTTCCTTCGGGGGGAAGCGCACGGTTCGGGCGGTTGGTCCGGAACACGTGGGGGTGAGCAGTTGCATTGTGTATCGCCTGTTTTGTATATTCTGTTATTGTTGTTATCGTTGTTATTATCACTGTTCTACTTTGTTTTATTTCCATTATTAAACTGTTTTTATCTCAACCCGCAGGTTTTCCTCCGTGTGCCCTCCTGATCCTCTCCCCCATCCTACCGGAGTGGGCGGGTGAGCGAGCGGCTGCGTGGTGTTTAGTTGCTGGCTGGGGCTAAACCACGACAGCTTCTCATTGCACCTTCTATGAGACATTTTTCCCAGAATACCTTTTTAGGACTGACTCTATACCCAGGACTGTCAAGCAGCTGGAACCCTGAAAGAGCCATTTGATTGCTGATTCCCTTGCTCTACTTTTCCAAATTGTAAACACACATCGCCCCCAGGATCCTTCCTTGAAGAGTATTGTAAACCCTATGCATTTACAAAACATTGACAGGGAAGAGAACACATCTTGTTAGGAAACATGTAAGGACTGGCAGTATTTTTCATTGTTAACCAGAAAGTATATTCTCAGCCTGAGGAAGAATACTGGAGATCTTAGAGAAAAATCTGAGCTCACAGTTAGAAACAAAACATTTCAGAAACCTCTATGAAAGAGAAATCTCCTCTAGGCCTCTGTCTTCTTTCTGTGATGCCTGTAATATTTTTCCCTTGGTAAGCAATATGAAAAAAAGTTGATGGAATTCCAAAGAATCCTTTGGTTTCAATCCATTCAAATTATTTCTACGATGTAATGAGCTGAAACCTACAGCTTAGAGGCAGACAATTCCTACAACATCTGCATTGTGGGAAGGGAGGCAGTAGAGTACATGGTCAAACAGGCCTCATCCAAATGGTTGGTCTTCAGGGATGGAATACTGATATTGCTCTGCAGTTCAGGCTAAAACATTTATGACTAAGGAATTGCAACAAAACCCCTCCTGGACAGGAGTTATAATGCATAAAGACAAGCTCCCAGTCTTTAACACTCTCCCAATAGGGAACTTGAAGAGTGTGAGCTCTCATTAAATTCATTGGCGGCAAAAAATGCTCAGCATAGTTGTTCCTAACAATATTAAGTATTTTAGAGGCATCCCCTACCTTTCAGAGATACCTATTCAATTGGACAACTGACATGCAGTGTCTCAATATTATATTTTCCGAGGAGATAAGGGGAAAAGAAGAATGAGCGGATCTTGCTGCAGGAATAAAAGAGAAACTTTTTGTTCCCAGATGACGGAAATCATGGAATTCCTTATGATATTTTTGGTTAAATAGTTGTCTTACCTTGTGCCTCTATGCTTGTACCTCTCAAGCATACGTCCATACAGAGTCTTGCGCTTGAAAGCTGTAAAAGTTGATGGGAATCAGGACTTTCCCAGTTTCGCTAGTGCTGTGCTTTAATCATAACATCTTGTCATACTTCAATTTTCCTAGCTATAACTTTTTTTCCTAAAGGTCTGTGATGCTTTATGTGTTAATCTGAGTGCTTTGAGATCTTCAGCTGAGAAATATGTAGGTTGTTGTTTTATTACTGTTATTAACTCACCTCAGTTGAAAATGACTTGCTCCATATTTTACAACTCTTTCAAAACATGCTACACTAAAAGCTGCCTTAGTATCCTGAGAATCAAATAGTGAACATAAAGCAGGAAAAGTGCAGAAGAAGAAAAGCAGAAATATGCAGAGACATATAATTTAATTTAGTCTTTGATTTTCTATACTCTCATATTTCATATCCAACATTTTGTTGCAAATAATTGGCAATGAAAATTAAGAAATTCATACGTGGAAGAAGTAATTTCCGTCTGCCAAGTGCTAAAATGTATAAAACGAGCATGCGTACCTTAAAGAGCTGTTCCATTACAGGTACTCCATTTGATGTGTCTCCATCCATTGATGCCATAGCCCTAGGAAGCTTGAGAGCACATACCTCTGATGTTTACTCATTATTTGAAGAAGTAGCAGCAGTGGTTGCTGAGAGCTTGTCTGCACTTCAATTATTTGTCTCACTTGAATTATACAAGCAAATCTAAAGTAGTAATCTTCCCACACCTGAAATGATAAACCTCTAAGTGAAAGCATTTTATACTGGAACAGCAACAGCTACAGGAATAGAATACAGGGCTGTTGGGAGACGTTCATTCGGCAAACAGCTTCATGGGTTGACGGCATGTCTGTCCTTCTGCTGAAGGTTACTGCTTCTCCAGCTTTTCCTGAAGGGTTGTTCATCTTGGTGCCCTGCACTCTGCTTCAAGCAAAACTCTTTTAAACAGTGTAACAAAGAGTCTGGGTTATTCTGACTAAATATACTACGGAGTATCCACATGACACACTTAATTGAGGGAAGCTGTAGGGACAGTCACCTTCAGCAGAGAGCAGACAACAGGGACCTGGACACAACCAAGCCATCAGTGTCACAGCTGGAGCCGGGAAAGTGCTGCCTGCTTTATTCCACACCAGTATAAAACCTCTGGGACAATCAACCTGCGTTCATCTGGATGGGATCTTTCTGAGGGTGGATTCCTACATGTGATTGAATTGGATCTGTAACTGAAGGTGGATTGATACAGGGATAACCTGGAGAAACATTGTGAGCTGCGATTTGATGTTACTGAGTGTGGCTCTTAGCTGCTTTAGCTGCTTCAGCCATCAGTCTGACTCTGTGAGGTCAGCATTACTATTGCTGTGCGTCTCAGTGACCCAAAGACTAAAAAATTCTCCCCTGATACATGGTCTTTTCACTTTTGTCCAACTCCATTTTTAATACCAACAGAAGATGAATCAGCTGCTGCACAAATAAGAGTACTGGAGACTGGTGCGCAGCAAATCTGTAGCCTTGAATAGACTGGCAAAACCCAAGCATAATTATTATCAACTTTATTTAAAATAACAAGCCTGAAATAATGCCTTGGCTTTACCAGCTGGTGTTTCCTCTAAGCTAATTTAAAGTACTAAACCTGTTATCAGGCATTCATTCCAAAGCATTTTAACTGCATTAATGGATACATGCACAAGCCTATTGGCTCGATATTTACTGTCAGTGCGTCAAATGGGACTCGTAGGAGGTGTGCATGAAATCTCATTGCTGCTAATGAGGGCTGTAATGCTATGTTGAGTTTTGGGGTCCCCAGCGCGTAGTGATTGTCTAGCTGTAAATGGTATCGTATGGGTTGTGCTTTAGTATTACTGCCGGTACTAGGTACATTAGCAAGTGCATTGTATCTCTTTTGTGTTTGCTTCTCCGTTTTCTGTGATAAGGAACTGACTACAGCCTCCACTGATGTAAATTAAGTTAACTTTCATTAGTTTTGGTGGGAGCAGGCCCTTAATGACTGCATTTGTATGTATATGCATCTAGCACATAATGATAGATTTGGTAGTGAAAAGGGGTGTCCAGTGGGCAGCTGGAAAATTTCGGCTTCATGTGAGCACTGCTGACTTAAGATCTTGGCATCAGAGGCCAAGAGGAATTCCAGAGGGCCCATAGTCAAAGTCAAGCTGGTGACAGTATATAGGGCTATACTGCAGCAAAGTGAGTCAGTGCTCGCTCGCTCTGTCCTCTCAAAGGAGAGGTGCATGATTGCACATCTTTTGCCGACTGATGAGTGTGAGACGCAGCTCAAGTGGGTTGTAGCTCAGGAGAGGACCACTTGCAATCATTGCAGTCACACTGAATCTAAACCTCGTCAGGAGCTGAGCCAGCTCTGCGCCTCTCGGGGCTGGGAATGGCTGGAATACATCTCCATTGGTGAGAGCAGTTGGCACTTGGTTCAGGTTTATCCTGGTGCCAGCAGGATGGAAGAGCAGGGTGTGCAGGCACCCAAGCTGACTTAGTATAAGCTGGTACAGATTGGGTGTAGTATAGCCACAGTCATGCGGCATTAGCCTAATATTGCAATCAAGCTAAACACATATGCCAAGAGCCAGTATTAAGAGTAAGTGCTCCCTGAGCACAATTGGATCTGTGCTGATCAGTCCTCCTGGCAGTGCTGCAGAGATATCTCAAAGATATCTGCCACAGGCTCCTTTTGCAGGGCAAATAAACTTCTGTCCTGCTTCTTCACCCTCTATGCTCTGACGTTGTAGCTGGAGTATTCAGCTCTCTATGTTTCTGTTTAGAGAGGAGGCACTGTATAGCTTTTAAAAAAGATTTTTATTTTATGGCTCCTGAGAAGTCAGGATTATCTGACATCTTTTAATTGAGCACTTGAAAGTCCCAGTTGACAGCCAACAGCTGAAATATGCAGGAGAGTGAGCCCCACATCCTTTCTGGAAGTTAATTTAGTTCATTTGAGGGTGCAGTATGAAAGTAAAAGCTGGCTTTTTCCATCAGGCTGAGACATCAGAGAAGGATTTAATTTCTAAATGGTAATAGCAAGTGATGGCCTTTACTGGTGAGCACTACTTGGAAACTGTCTTCCAAAGTAGAGGTAATGCAGGAAAGAGAAAAAAGTAGGACACAGTCAGCAAATTGTTTCAAACACTCACTAGCTGCATGGTGATGTTGAGCACTAAAAGCTTTTGATAACTACTGAGCTGAACTATTTTTGTTGATATCATCTTATTTCTGCCAAATGGACTGTGCCTGGCCTATAGAGTACAACCACAGTTCGCAGCATGCAAGGTCGAGCAATCCCTGTGACTGGCTGGTGTGGTGTGAAGGTACCACTCGCTTTCCTGCGCACCTGCATCGCATATTTCTTTTGTCTCTGCTGAATCATGCAGTAGCGATATCAGACAATATTAAACATATTAAAATTAGTAATGCCACACATTCAATTATTACACAAATTCATTCTTTACCCTTACTGCTGATTTATTACTTTAACACTGCAATGTCATTGCCTGAAAATGTACTTAGGGGCACTTTCATTTTGGTAAAAGCCTAAAATAGTTTGAATAGCTGGGTGACTCATTAGATAGGAATACAGCTTTTTCCATTACCCGCCTCTATATTACATTGAGTGTGGAGAGTGTCCCTCCAAATTTTCTAGTTATCTTTTAGAATCTCCATTATAGAAAGTGAAAATAATCTACCAGTTTGGGACCAATCCCAAAAAATGTTGACAAAGTCTTCTGAAAATGGAAAAGCATCATGCTGTTACATGCTGTTTCACGCTCTGTTTCTGAGAGCTGGTTATTCTACAGTAACCCATTTACAGGCTTTTTTGAAATTACTTTTTGAAAGATTTGAATAAACAGGCTGTTTGCATTTTCAAGGCAAGGTATAAAATCTTAAAACAATAACAGGCCTGTGTGCTATGACGTCCTCAGTATTTTTCTGGTCCAGTTTTCTTCTCAGACACCGGACTTACTTATACGTGAGAGCATTGAAGACAACAGATTCACAACTATATTATATTTCTCTAGCTGGAAAGTAGGTAGAACATCTTTTTCTCCTCTTTTGTCTGAAGAATAGCAAAACTCCCTCTCCAAATAGGTTTTATAACAAAACTCAAAAGCCAGAGCTGAGTTTCTCATATCAGTTTAATCAGTAATTTCACTACATGAAAAAAAAGTAGCAGTGGCATGACAACTGAGTCCGATGCTTTTTACAGTTCATGTGCAGAGGCAGAACTAAAGTTTGTCTAAACCAAAAAATCTGGGTTTATATAAAACTTAAAGAGAGTTGTTTTAAGGATTTGGACCAATTTTGTTTTAAACCAGTTTCAACTCATTCACTGCTAACCAGTCTAACATTGGAAAACCCTTAAGTTAAGTTAGCTTGAACTTAAATTCAAGTGTGAAACTTCAGACAATGTGAAATAAAGCAAGATGTTTGTTAATAAGAACCTTAGCAGACCTGAAAGGCTGAGTTTTTCACCAACCTGGTGAGGCCTACAGCCAGCTGCTCTAATTTCAAATACCATAACATTGTTAAAGCAGCTTCAAATTAGCTACTGTGATTTAGTAAATGTTTGATAAAACCACTTCAATGTAACTTGTTACAACATGACTTGGAAGGAAGTCTGATTTTGACCTTGTTTGTAGTAGCAAATAAAATATGTCCCCAGAAATTGATGGTTACCTTTACAGAAATGTAAACGAAAACAAACCAGCTCCACTAAAATTTCAAATCATCTGTTACAAAAAGTGGCACGAAAAGAAAATCAAGGTCCTGCAGTTAATAGAGTAATTGTAGAAATGCAGAATGAATAATGTGAATCAGGTTGCGTATTAAAAATGGGGAGGATATTACTTTCCTACCTCACAGCAAATTTTGAAAAAATTGAATCTTCTCTGAAACTATCCTTAAAATTCTCAGTGTTTTCATGAGTTAGATTTAAAAATGTAGTCTGTTTCAGACAGTAGAAACTTTTGCTTTAAATTTAACACTTCTTCTAAACATTTAACTTTTTTACCTTAGAATACACTAGATTTTGCAGTAAAAAATATTTTACTTAAAAGCAGAATTCTTCATATGGAAAACAGGTCACTGTGATAATTATGAAATGATAAGGTGACAGGAGCACAACATAATTTTACTTCTACCAGTTTTTCCATTAAATTCATGGCTAAAATGAAGAGATATTTTTTGACAAAAAGCAGTCTTTGAAAATTTCCTAATCAATTCTGGTATATACATTCCACTTTTAGAATACCATTCATTTGATTAGTCAGTTTGAAGCACAAATCCAGTTCTTTTCCAGAATCTGATTTCACATTCTATGTTTTTATTTTGTTGATTCTACTTTTCTGAAGTGTGAATGTGCATGACTTACTTCCATTATCTAAAGACTCGAATGACCACTGTGAATTACCATATCAATTTCTTCTTCCTGCAGAGGCAATGCTGTTGGGGGAGGAAAAGGATAACCAATCAGAATTGTCTTGTCTTCTATTAAAAGAGACTAGGAGCAATGGACAAGTCTGCAGTATGTGTTTTTTTAAAAGTCAGAATCAAGTGCTAACTTTTGATCTTTTGGGGTGGTTTTCCAGGCCGTCTTTGCCTCTTTCATTTAATACCATTTGACCCACCTTGAGCCCAGTTCCCAGTTCTGAAGCACCCAGTATAAAGTTGTGGAGCAACCACTCTACATTGCTGAGTAAAGCCAGTGCACTTGTATTAAAAACACTGGTTGTGCATGTGGAAACATTTAACTGTTCCTCAGGAAAAGAAATGCATATGTAAGTCTTGTAGTTCTTAGAACCTGTGTGTTAGATAGAAACCACAGCGCTCATTTAGAACATATCTCTCAAAGGGAAATTTGTGAGGAGAAGAGTGTAGACACTGAAGTCAACCATGTTGATATTGGCAGACTATCTTCTGAGGGCCCTGTGGTCAACAGCAAAACTCCTGTGACTAGGATGTAGCCCAGCAAAAATTAACACTATGCCCATACCTCTAAACAAAACATCCTTGGTCTTTGGGGGCAAGTGACCTGGCAACATGAAATGTCTTCTTTGTATTAGTGTAAAAGACATAAAAGCTTCTTATAAGTAAGTATTTCGTCTGACCCGTTTCTCTCTGACCCATTTTTTATGTCAATTCTGGCTGAATCATCAGATCTTTCACTGCTCACTGAAGTGCAGCCTCATGTGAAGCTGAAGACAGACATGGTGTTCCTACCACTCAATACATGTTTATTTTTGTCAAACACAGGATTTTACTCTTGTCAAGTCCCCTTTAAGTGGATGAGATTTATTTTCCTCTGATTTCATTCCAGCTTCACTTAGGAAGAATAATAGTCTGTGGTATGATATGATGGATTCTCATGTAACAGAAAATAACTGTTATTGCCTCTCTGTGAAAACATCACTAGTTTGGGAAAAGGTCAGAGAAGGGCTTCTGTCCAATACAAGTCTTGTCTTTACAGAATGTAACAAGAGCTGGTGAAATATAAACCAGATAACTTTCTGGATAGTCCTTAGTGTCACCTTTTTGGTTTTAATGATTTGTATGTAATTTGTTAAGTGATGGCTTCCCATTAAGCAATGTATTGTCTTGGTTATCTATCTTAGATGCTCTATAAATAGTGAATAGAGAGAGACATAGTAACTCAAAAGGTATAATCTTGGCCTCCTGAATTTCCTAACATTTTTGGGAGGTGTTTCAGTGTGACTGGGATTTAGGCTTTGATATTTAGGCAGTGTTGACAGGCCTTACCACATGCCCTGTAATTAAGTTCAGTTCTGTTGCTTAGTTTGTTACATCTTAGATGAAGAGCTACCTTTCCTTTGATCACACAATAACCATTTAATGTTTCCCACATAAAATAACTGTGGTAAAAACAGGAGTGGAAAGGCACATGGAAAAACTAAATTTTGGGCAGAACTGGCCCACTCATCCTTGTAATGTTAATAGCTAGAGATTTCCTCATTCAGAAACCTCTCAGTTCATTTTTTGAGTATTAAATAGTCATAAATTATTTGTAAAACTGGCTGAATGTAGACACAAGGCAAACCAGAAACCTTTAGTAATCTGCTTTGTGATTTGCATAGGAGAGAGTTCAGATACTTGCCAAAGCCCTTGAGTTACGGAGCCACTGGAGTCATTGGGAATAATCTGTATGTAGTGTGGTTGTATTGAATTTTCCCAGGTGGCTGTAGAAAATAGGGAGTGGTAGCTTGGAGAAGATTGCCTTAGCTGTGACTCATGGGTTTTGTGATTTAACATGTCATTGTGCATCACCCAGTAGCAATATCTGACTGCATGCATGCTCTTACCTCCTTGCAAATGTGACATAATGTGGAATAGCAAAAATCTGCTTCATCAGTACCTATTATCTTGTTTTCCCAAAATATAAACATGATTCATGACTGTGGCTCAACTGATGAACAAGTTTATGAAACTGGAGAAATCTTTCCTGTGTCCCAGGCTTTAGATAGGAGGTAACTGGTGGTGAGAGTCCTTCAAGATGAGGTGTCTTACCAGTGCTCCCTGCCCTTCCTCCCGTATTTGGAGTAAAAGGGTAGAAATCTGTGTACAACTTGGGGGAGAGGATTTGCTTTATTTTAGTACTGACTTTTGTTGAATATGCTAAAATGATATTTAGGTGGCTTTAGGGCAGAGTGCCCTGCTCCATGGCCTCTTAAGTGCATGGGTTAAAAGTACCCACGGGAGGTGAAGAGACTGTGAAATGTACAAGTATTCCTCTGGAGGAAACTCTGGGTTTGGAACTAGACAAGTATCAGGCCTGTTTGGTACAGTTCTTCCAAATACAAGCGTGCCCTTTGTTAAGAAAATGTTAGATTCTGGTTAACAGTTATCGTACATTTTATTCTCCGAAAAATATGGAGCACTGTTGATCTGGGCCATTTTTCAAACTCCATGTAAAGACAAAAGTCAGGAGAACTTGTTGAACTTATATTGGCCTGCTTTGGGAGCAGGTGGAGAGCATGTTCTTTGGAAGCAGTTTGTTCAAACCACTCAATTTCAGGATCATTAACCTTATGCAGTAGGCCACAGAAAATTTCAAGAGAATCTGATTAAGCCTGTGAATTTTAGAACACACTTTGATAGTGACCTTTTAAATCATTCTATGAACTGGAAATAGTAGTGTTTCACATAGAAAGGAAACGTACAGTACACTTGAACAAGAGGATCACAGTAGGTCGTGGAAACAAAGACCATATAACCCAAGGGACCAATTCCACTCTGGCTCACAGTCTCTATTTGTAAACGCCATGTGGCCTGGATGTCAAAACACTTGGCATCTCTGCTTTAAATGATTTTTCATGATTGCTTTTAAAGTTCAGAGCACTTGTTCATGACCTCTCTTGAAAACCCACAATAAATATTATCGTTACAGATGAACTTGATGGACTTTGAAGATGTTTTGATTCTAAAAATGGTAATAGATCCTATGTGCAATATTTCATTTTCCAAAATTAAGACTCTTGTATACTTACAGCACAAAAATATGTACAAATCCTTTTTTTCCACATGAGATTCATTACTCAAGTAATGTGGTAGACTGCACTCTGCTAGCACTTTACATTCCACTGTGATTTTGCACAGGGAATTTCATTCTGAATGGCAAACAACATCAAGAGACTGATTCTGCATCATTAAACTCCCAAACCTTTACACCTAGACTTAGTAGAAGCAATATCAAAGGTAAACCCTAGGAGGTCTTTTGATGGCAGGACCACTGATGGTCCACTGCACAGGGAAATCAGCAGAGACATGGTAGTAACCAGATTCAGAAGAATGAAAGCTGGGAAACAAGTCTCACAATTTTTTTCCTTCTTGAGTGAAAAGCAACCTCAAGAGTCATAGTAGAGTAAGCTAGTTTGACAGCAGAAGGGATGACCATGGGATGAGAACTGCTGGAAGGAAAAATGCAGTTATCTTTTTGGCAAATAACAAAGCATCTACGAAAAAGAGTCTGGGATTCTAATATGGAAAAGTTTTTTTCCCTAAGACCAGCAGGAAGAAATGTCTAAGCCTGGAAAGCAGAACAGTGGGAAGAGTGATTAGAAAAGCTCCAATTATCAGAAGGAAGTCTGATCTACAGCCATTTTATGTCTTGTGATTACCAGTATTTCCAGTCCCAAATATTGGACAATGATGAGACAGGACCTTACTCATGAGAATGGCTTTAAAGTTAATGTTTTGTTCTAAATGTTCTCATTCATATGCTAAATTTATGCTCATCAAGCTTAAATAAGAACCACCTTTATGGTGTCACAGGAGGTTGGCAACACTATATGTTCTTGAGATAACCAAGTTGTGTTTTATCCTTAGTAGTTTTCTTTTACCCAATCTATTTTGCCATAAGGCAGCTTGAATTCCAAATACTATGTGAGAAAAAAGTCTGGGGGCTGCGGTCTCATTTTGCTAAGTAAATTAAAGTGAAATATTGGTGCTGTGACTGTCTAGATGCATTTTTTGCTTTTTGCTTGTTTTGAACTAACCTACCAGGATTTCTTGTTTCTTCCTGTTCTTAATTTGTTTTGATTCTTAGAAATCTTGCCTTAGCTTTGTCCTTGTTTAGTTTTGCTTTTTATTACAATTTTGTTTGGTTTCATTAAGATAAATCATTCTATCATTCCCTCTTGCTTTTGAAGGTGTTTCTGCTTTGTTTTGCATGAAAGATGCTGTACAGAGTGAAGCTTCTGTTTTGTACAATTTCCTTGCTGGAAGCAAGAGTCAATCTCAGTCTGACCTAACCCTCCTGTCACGTGTTTAAATAGTAAAAAGGGCTAGGTTCAACTTCTAAGGATTTCCACTAAAAAAAGTTAAAACAACTGCAGCTCATGCTCCATTCCAGACACTAAATTACACCTTCTGGGTGCTTCAGAAAGAGCAGCACTCACACACAGATGATGTTTGTAAAGAAAGGCGTTAAGGAAGATAAAGGTCCCCCTTTATCTAAGGGAATGAAAGCAGAGTTATAATATCATCTTGGAAAAACAGCTGATAGAGTTAAAAGTGGGAAGGACTGGCATTCTTGAAAAGATGGTGGTAACAGTCCTCAGATGAATACTCCTCCAACCAAGATTTACTGATATGGTTAAAGCAAGCCACAACCCTTCTCCCCTGTTTGTGTGGCACTCACTAGGTGCTCATTGCCTAGCTCTTAGTCAGCTCACTATCTCATTCGAACAACTGCTACTGGTCTTGCTGCTCCTTTTACTGCCTCTGACCACTGTTTCTATTGCTGTTCCTTGTCACTGCTTTGCTGTTGCTATTCCCACTTTGATGAACACATCTCAGCACAGCAAGATTTCTGCTCCCTTGGGTTACAGCTGCATCAGGTGTGGGTCACAGCACAGGTCTGAGCCCTAGCCCATACCTCTTGACTTTAAAACCCCAAATCCAAGTTTGACTACAGGTATTTTGAATGAGATTTATCTCGGATAACTTCATCTGTCTCTTACAAAGACACTTACGTCTGAGCTAATATCGCTTGGTTCCCTCTATAGTTAAAGGAGAAGTAACTACTTTTTGAGCATGATTCATCTCATCCTGATAGTGATGCTTAAAATAGGTCAGGCAAGTTTCACCAAATGCAAATTCCATATGATGGGGTTCCCAAAGTGCTTTTCTCAGATGTAGACATCTGTGCATGACTAAATTTAGATGAGAACTGAATCAGGAGAGTATCAGAGTAAAGTATCATATGTGACTATCCTGTTCTTTTTCTAAGAGCCGAAGATGACTAGTAAACAGAATGAGGATCCTTGCCTAGATGGGCTTTTTGTTAGACCCAGTACAACCATTCCCATGTTCTGGAGGAAACTCACCTCATGTGCCTAAAATTACATTTATAGTGTGTATTCGGAAAAGTGGCTGCAGCGGTCTAAATTGAAAGATCAAAGCATGAGCTGTGATTTGCAGTGTGAGCATACTGCTGGGGAGGAATGAGTGTCACACAGGCCCTCTACTTCATCCTTCCTGCTGACAGGGAAGAGTCTTCTTCTCTTCTGTTGTTTCTTACCTTGTTTTAGATTTTCTTTCTGCTGTGACAGCTGTGTCACTGTTTGGCATTGCTTCTTCACCTCCAACATGGAGCAGGATGTCCAATAATCTTTTAAATAAGAATACAGATATTATATTAATCCCATCTTTAAAATGTAGGATTTTTTAACATAAATGACCATAATGTATGTAATGTACAAGAAATTAAAAAAAGAGAAAAACTACAGAATTTAAGGGAATATTAGTCAAGACATTTCTTCTTCTCTTAAAACCATGAAGATATCAACCAAACAAAAATCAGGCCAAACAGACAGGTTGATATCAGATGAATTTCATGAAAGGAATAAAATACGTAGTGATCTTAGAATTTACTCAAATCACTTTAGATCTTCTTATGAAACTATGATGTTTTTTCTATTTTATTCAAATTGGATTCTATTTTAATCTCATTTAAAATTCAACAATTCAGAAAAATCAAACATGTTTTGTCTGCCAGTGAATAGGGTGGAGATAGCAAACAGAATGAGATAGGAATCATATGGAGTTGAGTGATAGAAAGCTAAGTAAAAGAAATCCACTGAGAAAGAATTTGACACCATATGTGGTTTCTTTCTCACAAAGCAATAATACTGCAATGACAAAGGCATGATTATGGCCTGAAAGTAGTTTTATCGGATACACAGAATGTCTGAAGTTGGAAGGCACCTCAGGAAATTGTCTAGTTCAACCACCCTGCTCAGAGCAGGGTCAGCTAGAGAAGGTTGCCCAGGGCCATGTCCAGTTGGGCTTTGAATATCTCCAAGAAAAGAGTCTTCAGAGACCCTCTGGGGAATCTGTTTCAGTATCTGACCACCCTCACAGCAAAAATGTTTTTTCTTGTGTTTAAGTGGAATTTCCTGTATTTCAGTTTGTGCTTATTACCTCTTGTCCTGCCTCTGGGCACCACTGGGAAGAGTCCAGCTCTGTCTTCTTTACTCCCGCCATCAGGTATTTATATCTATTGCTAGGATCCCCCTGAGCCTCTCCAGACTGAACAGTCCCAGCTCTCTCAGTCTCTCCTTGTATGGCAGATGCTTCAAGACCTTCACTAGATTCACTCCAGTATGTCCATGTCTCTCTTGTACCCAGCACTGGACCCAGCACTCCAGATGTGTCTCAGAAGTGCTGAGCAGAGGATGAGGATCACCTCCCTTGACATGCTGGCAATGCTCTGCCTGATGCAACCCAGGAGGCTGATGGCCTTCTTTGCTGCAAGGGCCCATTGCTGGCTCATGGTCAACTTGTTCTCCACCAGGACCTCCAGGGCTTTCTCTGCAAAGCTGCTTTCCAGCCAGTTGGCCTCTGGTTGGCGAGAGCTGGTTGGCCAACTCACCAGCTCCCATTGTGAGAGTCTCCATTTCCCAACCTGATAAGCAGAGGTGCTGCTGGCCCCTCCCTTGGTGCAGCTGGGGTTGAAGCTTATGAGACTGCAGATCTCAGAGAGGATCCAGCCACTCTCTCCCTCATCATCCCGATGCTGTGCAGACTTCTGGCCTCCTCCCGCTGTGAGAGTTTCTGGGTGGTCACAGCCTCCCACAGCCAACCTTTCCCGGCAGCAGCAGACACCCTGGTGTTCCTCAAAGGGTTCCCAGGAGTCCCTTGACAGTCTCAGTAAATGTTCCCAGAAGACATACAGGATCTCGAAGTGGAGCCCAGAAACCGCTGCATGAACTGTGGTGTCTGCCAGCTGTGCTGTGCTGTGGGGCTCTGTGGGACTGGAGTAAAGCAGCTCCTGTCATGCAATGTTTTTTGAGAAAAAAAAAGAAAAATTATGAGCATCAAGGAAAACTAACCACAAAGAGAGGAAGACAAATTATTCTTCTGCGAACAATAATACACACTTCTAAAAATACTTTTTAAAGGTCTTATCAGTCCTTGAAATTTTTAAGAATGTTTGAGAAACTTGATAGATGAGTGTATTATTGTATTAAAGACCTCTGAAAAATTTTCTCTTTGAAAAGCAAAGATCAGATTAAGTCACGCTGTTGCAGGAACTGTCAATTCTCATCGTTGCTATGAGTAGCTTCTTAATAGATTGTTGTGGTAAAGCTGAAGTGCTTTGTTCTGCCTTTATCATGTTGACTTCTATAGTATGATTTATCATGGAAAGGTTTAGTGAAAAGAGTCTTTTTTTGCTTTATTGAAATGAAAATCCAGATAATATCCAATATTTCTGAAGTGAACTTTTCTAGAAATTTTGCCTCATGGGAGGTTTTGACATTTTATTTCAATTTCTGTCAAAAGGAAATGTTGAAGAACTAAATGGCCACACAGAACAGAAATTCCAGAATTTGCCCACCTGTGACATACTTTGAGATAGAGGTTGTGGAGTTTCTTTCCTCTTCTGCCTATCGTATTCATTTAATGTCTCTTATCAAGTTACATTTCAGTAGTAAAATCGGTACTGGGCAAGTAGATTTCAGTGTGTGCTCTAATGAGCTTTATGTGGGAACAAAAAGGTTGTGTTTGCAGAGTTGCTTGCATAGATCTTACATTTGTGGTTGCGTCTTTCATGCTTGCTGTGTTTGAGCAGCACCGCTGTATAAAGGTCCACATTTTCCCTGCGGTCTTTTATGAAGACTGAATTGCTTTAGGAAACAGGATGAGTGTTGTCATTGAGAAACTAATCGTTTAAATGCTTTTATGTCTAATATACTCATTGTTTTCTCCTTTTTGAAGAACAGTTAATTATAGTGAACCTGTTTTCTGTTACTCTTGACCATGAAACAATCAAAAAACTGGAGCAAACGGAACTGTGTTCCGAAGATATGTTGCATTACATTCTGTGAATTGATGTTAGCCAGAGAATATGGACAGAGCTGATTACTCAAGCAGAGGGCTCAATCTGGTAACGTCACTAATTGTTCTGTTTTGCAGAAAATAATTTCTGATCTGCTCTTGCAATAGCTATCTTCTTTAAAAGTCTCTTTCTTGGAAGTTATAACACTTTCATTTGAAGATATTTTCCTATTTAAAGATTATAGGATTTAAAAAAATAACATGCTGTGAATAGTGTTTATTCCTGCTCTAGTGTGACAGGCCCATGAAAGTAGAATTTTCTGGCCTTGATTTATTTAATATTCCTAGTGTTCTGCCTATTTTCAGGCAGTATACAAGGAAAAAGGCTGTTAATTTCTCCATTGTCAGAACTATTATTCATGAGTTTTGTCGGCTTTTTTTATGCCTTATCCCCGAAATCAAGAGTGGTTTGTTTAACTTTCTCACATTTCTTGATTATATTTTTTCCATGAGATAATGAGAAAAATTTATGGAAGAAGTGTGACAACATTCTTTCATTTCTAAATTTCTTTCATTTCTAAAAGTTTTTCTAGAAAATCAATACTGTTTTTATGCAAAATGAAATGAAAATTATATTTTTTTGTTTATAGAAAAAATACTTAAAGCAATAAAAAAATAAAGCATACTTGAGCCTTTTTGAGCCTTTCTCACCAAAATTCAAATACAGTATAATTTAACACTAATTTGGAGTGATTTATCCCATAGGATTAATCCCAGGATTAATAATATTCCAGCACGTGCTGGAATCAGGGGCTTGATTTATCTTCTTAGCTATATACTCAGTTATTTGCCAACTGAGATCACGAAATGTGATCCTACCCAGAATGAAAACAAATTCTGTGTTCCTCCCACCGGTATGAGACCCTTTGTAACACAATTTTATTTGTATGTTATGAAAGTGTGTTTCAGACATGTCTCTCTTCTGTGAATAACAACAATAATTTACCGGACATCTCGTAAGAGACGACTACTGTGGGTCAAGGTCACTGGAATCATATCTCCCCAGGAGACACGTTTTGAGCATCTGTCACTGAGAGCCTCACAGATGTTAAGTTTATTATGAATCCCTCATTTTTTGGCACTATCATTTATTTCTCTGTAACCACTGCAAAAAAAAATTCCATTATAATTTCCAGCAGTAGTCAGAAAGTTAAGCCAAAAAGTTAATCACTGAAAACGCCATTACCAGATCATCCTACAGTTCAGTTCATGCCCAAAGCAGAATTATTACTACATAGTTCCTCCCCACACCCTTCCTATTTTGTGGCTAACCCCTGGACTTTGCTCCTTGGGTCTTCCTTCTCCCCACTCCCCATCTTGGTGGGTGCCTGAGGACTCTTTTTGTTCTGGCTGCCCTCCCTGTCCCATAGATGCCCTGGTCCCCATCCAGGACTATCACCTGCCTACATTTGTGAATGCAAACTGAAATCCTATTTTAATTCCCCTAGTTGGTAGGATGGCTGGAACAAAAGCCTAAGGGGGTGAATTTGCACTTATCTTTGAAAACATATGTTGAAATAAATGTGAATCTCACTGTATTTTAGTAGAAGCTGAAAGCTAATGAGCTTATTTACCCTTTTACAAAATTGAACACTTGGAATAAACAAAATTTCAGAGTAAAAAGTTACTAATTTGGGAACATAGGGTTAAAACCTCTCACAAATTTTGAAACATTTCATCCCCACTCAGAAGAAGATGCCAAAACCTCAAAATACCTCACAGGCATACTCTGGTGCTAAAGAACACCAACCATCTTCTTTGCTGCTGCCAAACCCAGCAACTTCCACTACAAAGTATGACAGTGCAATGATCTTTAAGTGGCTGTGTCTGGTAAACTGAGAGCAAGAGTGACATCAGTCATGAGGCAGCTGCACGATGGGTGATGCCTGATAATTTTTTCAAGTAATTTGATTCTTCCATTAAGAGCCAGATTTTCGAAAGAGTTCATAGCTCAGTAGCACCATCTGCAGCTCCAAAGGCTAAGGCCAGGCTTGAAGAACTAGCTCCCTATGGACACTTTCTCCCAAAGTTGTGCAAAAACTCACTAGTATTGTGAATTGGTGAACACCACAATACTAACCTGGTGGTTGGTATCATTGCTAGCTTGGAAATATATTATCCAACACTACCCTGAACCATGTATAGAAGACTTTAAATTTTGCATAATACAGTTTGGCTTCTGAAGAGGTTCTAGAAGTGGAAAAGCAATTATGTAACTCAAACCTGAAGTGCATTAACAGATTTATGTGGGGAAGTTTTCACAGTGCCTTTGCTCTGTGCCTATATTAAACCAAAGCTATTTATAGGGTGGAAATGTTTTGGGTAAGTCCCATGAACTTTCACATCAAACTGAGACTGAAACTTTTTTAAGTCTTGAAAAAGCTCTCGTGTACTTTTCTGTGACTTGTTTTGCTTACCTCTGTGCTTCTTGTTTACTAGACAAAACAAGAAAGGGAAGGTTCAAAATGCAACTTGAGGAGCTGTTCTCATGGTGCTCCTGACCTACCTGGCAGCCAGAGCCATCAGAAATTGCCAGAGTACTGAGCTTTGCTTTATAGAATAAAGTGCCAAGCATGTTCCTGATTAGAACTGGTAGCCACAATAATTAATGCAAAAAATATAGCTCTGTTTTAGTTGGTAACCGCTAACACATTCTGAGAGATGTGTTGATTGTTTGAAAGCCAGTGAATACTCTAGTCAAAAGTAATGAGTATAAGAGATATCCAGCTAGAAATGTCTGAAATGTCAGTGGTTTGACTTATGCCAGTGATTCACTGTTTATGACTGCATGTATTACTTCAAGCATTCAGCGCTCTTAACTTAAACCGAGTAGGCAAATTATGGTAAATTGTGAGAAGTACCTCCTGTGAAAACTTGAAGTCTTAAATCTGACATTTGCTTTCACAGCATGCTGACTCATCATTTTTTTCTTTCGAGCTGTTATCATTAAATTGTTCTGCAGGTAAGAAGGTATGTGTCATATGCGTAAATACAGTGCTAAACATTTATTCAGCAGTGTTCTTCATCCACAGCAGTTCGTCCAATACATTAATGCTGGACTACACTTTGCTGGGATTTGGCCCCCAGGTGTCATCCAGCAAGACACTAAATAGATTTCCCAATATGGGTGAATTTTCTGAGATGAAAAACTGTTATCATTATGTCAGCTAATAAGCAGAATTAAAATAATGTTACTCAAAAGAAGTATGACTTTGCATATACTGAAGTTTCTCAAGCAGCTTTTTCAATCTGCAAACCTTTTTCTTCTTTGTTCCAACATATGATACCAAGTTATGCTTAAAACTGAGCTTGTCCCGGTCACACACATACATATTAACGTACATGAACACGTGCACATGATTTTATAGAGGAACAGTTATTGTGTTTGTTTCCATTGGTTTATTGCATGAGGAATGGTTAGTGATCTGTTTTAGATATTTCTAGCAGGATATCTCTTACAGTTATTAGCCTCTTCCACTGATATACTTGATTATGAATCAGAACCAAAATTAATAAATTACTCTACTAATTCAAGACATCAGTTTATATCACTGTGAAGCATATGCTGCTGAAAACATTCTCTGTTCCCCTATGCCTGAGGAAACTATGGGACTGTCTTTATGGAGAGTCTTCTGTGCATCGTTATGTTTATAAAGCAGTATCATTCACATTCCCAAATTTGACCCCTGGTGTATCCTTCCTTCTGAACCACACAACTGTTTTCTGAGTTAATTTGTAATACTTTCTGTCTTGCATTTTATCTATTCACTTGAAGAAGCAGCTTGCATCATCTGAGAGCTTCTCCACACATCCTAGTCTCTCACATTCCATCTTCTCTCTCTCATTCCCATCTTTACACCTATGCAGCCTGTCCCAAAGACTATTAACACAGAAGAGACTGTCAAACAGGAAAAGAAAAAGGATAGAACTATCAGACACTATCAGACTGAACAGAATGACTATTTAATGTTTTGGTTTTGTTGCCATGATTTTGCTTCTTAATATTTTTTCTACCTTTCAGATTCTGTAGATTTGTCTTATAATTTCTTATGTTTGTTTTTTAATTTGATAAGAAACTTAATAAAGCAATTTCTTTGTGTTACCTCAGAATCACCTACTTTTTTCTCTGTTTCCAGAATTTTCTATATTAATTTATGTAGATTCTTGAACCTGGTAAAGATCAACACACTATTAATGAGTGGCAGACTTAAGGATTAAAAGTTTCAGATAAGTGGTTCAAATCAAAGCGATCTTCTGTAATTTTGATTTAAATTACAATGAGGAACTGACTGCTCAGTACAGGTAACAAGGCACAAAAAAGTTTTGATGATGCTTTGTAAAAGTGCATCATTACAGGGAATCAAGATATGTATGGTAAAACAGAATTATGAATTCTCAGGTAAACAGGAAAATAACAGAAAGCCAAGACAGACCTGAAAACCAGAGCAGCACAGTGATTAGTTATAAACAGTCTTGATTCAAAAGTCTTAACTTTCTCTTTTGGAGCATATTTCACAGCGGTGTATAATACGCCTTGAAGCATAATTGGCAGGAAACGTAGTACAAGGTCATGTAATGCCTGTTTTCAAATATAGTATCCTAGAACCCTGCTCTCAGCTGTGCTATAAATATAATGTTAGCTGTCCCTCCGAGAGGTGATAAAACCTCACAAGGAAAACTGCCTCGGTTCTAGTACTGTGTGTGGCTTTGGCTGTTGGCGTAATCATCCGTGTGCCCAGGTTACCGGATGCTTCCAAGAGAGTGCCCACAGCTCCGACTGGACAGTTCATAGGCACTACTGAAATACACAGTATTGTTTGCACCCATGAGCCTGGTTGACTTCCAGGTGTTTTTTTCAGGATGATATGAAATGTTTGGCAATTGCATTTTGCTCTACCTTGCCTATTAGTAAACAGGAAACAGGAAACTAATATTGGTTTTGTTAATTACACTGTCCTTAGCTTAATACCCAAATAGCAACCCAGCTACATACATACAGCAACTCTCATATGTTACTAAGTTTCCTGAAATAAGGCTACGTGCTGCATGAGTCTTGCCTTTGTGACAATTTCCCTGTTTGTTGATATTAAAATCCTCTTCCCAGGAACACAAGTATCATGCAGTTCAGAATGGCACGTACTAAGCACAAATTCATACTGATTTTGAAGGATCTTTAACAGAGCAACGGTAGCCCAAAAAAGTAATTTTCCATTTTTTAAATATGCAATTACACTGCCATAAACACAAGAGAGGCATTTATTAAACAAGGCCATTACTACCCCAGTCCCAACTAAAATTCTATGATTTTGAATTTCAGGTGTAAAGCTTGGTTACTGAAGACCTTATCTTGCCTGGAAACCAATGTAGTATCTGAATAACATAAGAGCCCGTATCAGTAAGGCATGTCTTAGGAGAAGTGTAGAGTGTTTGCATGCTGATGGTGTCTGACTGGCTCTTTGTTAAGATCTTTTAAAAATCCTATCAATCAATCAATCACACATGTTTTTCCTGACAGTCCCTGCAACTATGTATATTGCTACTTACAGCTTTCCTAGATTTAGAATACAAATTTGAGGACCCATTTTTGCCTTTATGGGTCTATATAATTCCTACAACTGTGGGATCCTGAGTAATGTTCTGGAGCCGCTGATGCATACTGCAGCACAAATAATATATCGGTAATGAGGTGGTTCAAGATAGCAGACAATTTTTGGAGGCTGCTAACTCTATAAAGAGGAATAATTTCAATCAAAAATAAGTATAATGTAATGAGGACACTCCAGTCAAATGTCTACAGCCCAACAAAGTGTCTCATTTACAGACAGGCTGGACAAAATATCCTGCAGCTAGAAGCAACCCCATATTGGTAGCGAGATGAAAGCTCAAAATGCCAGACTTTTAATATTGGTTTGTTCCCGTCTCTTGTTTAAAATCTGAAGAGAATAAACTAGAGTGGTTTTAAAGTATATCAGGAATGGGTTTCCCAGATGTCCAACCACACGTCCCTGAAAAATCATTGCACTAGGCAACGGGTGGGATAAAACCCATTCTGTACTATTTGGTTCTATCAAGAGGTCCCAAGTCACGGTGACAGACACAACAACTCATTTTCCTCTGGTCAGTATACTCAGGACTAGGTTAAGCATTCCCCCACTGCCTGGGGAAGAAGAAACATTCTCATGATTACTCCCTCATCTTGTCCTGCTGTGCAAAACCAAGAGTCCAATGAGCATACTATATTTGTCCTCCAAATTATTTGCTGACACACACACTGTGCAAGGTCATTAACTTTTAGTGGGGCAGCAGGAAGCACATAACCTGGATCAAATTGAAATACATTACATTTTCAAGGAATAGAAAGAAATATATGATGCTTCGATTCCATGGGAAAAATGCTAAAAAAGCTCATAAGGGAACAAAAACCTTTTGCCAATGCAGAGTCAGGTATCACTGTTTTGTCAGTCCTTCTAGTACTATTCTGATATCATAGGCACATTCTTAGTACATAGGTCATGTGAACATGACTTACAAAGCTGTATTTTTAGCCTGAATTAATACATATTTTATGAGAGGAAGAGTTTCCTTCACAAAAAGGGCTTGCAAATGATGTGAGTCTTTATTTTTCCCACAGACTCTTACACATATGTTGCAGACATCAAGAGTAACAAAAGCTTTTAATCTGGCTAGTGAGGACAGTTGCATGAGTTAAAATACAGCTCTACATTCATTGGTAGCTGTCTCTGCTACCAGATATTCAACTTCTTTGCCCTGATACTCACTGAGAACTGTGAAAATTAAAGAATAATCTGTGATTACATTGTGCTGTGTCCTCTACTGCACTATAGGTTGTAGCAATTCTCTCAAAAAACTGCGCAACAGTTGAGGACCTAATTATAGCTCAACATATGCTGCATTTGCTCTGTAAACCTTCTTTCCTCATGCAGAAGATGGTTCAGTTAAGGCTGGCTAAATGATATTTCTATTGCATCACTGATTCCACATGAACCTTATATCTGGCCTGAGGTTCCCCAGGTTGCTGCTGTATGTGTACGAGCATTTTGACTCACAGATAAATCAGAGTCAGGTCCACAGATATGAGAGTGCTTATATTACCTTCACACAACACACCACTTCTTCTTGTCCCTCATTCCACAAAGGAAATATAAATCCCTCCAAACATGTCACAAAGGAAATAAAAATTAGAATTTCTTCCAATGCCACTTTCCAGCTTTTACTTTCCTGCTTGCTTTTTTTTTCCTTCTCTGAAGCTCATGAAGTCCTTCTCTCCAGGAGTGGGAAAAGGTTTTTAAGCAGGAGAAAAGGCATAAGGGTGTTCAGCCATGCTCCAATGTTCTCCCAATATGGTCATGGTGCCTCGGGTTTCCATTGGTGACATATTTAATGTGAGAAATCCTGAAAATAAGTCAGTCTCCAAATAGGCTTTTAACGAAGCCTAAGACACTGAGAACGTCTACATAGAAATGACAGGTTAGTCCTAGAAATGGTAGGTTAGTCCTAACTTAACATGCTAGGTGGCAGTACCTTAAGCACGTTGAAGCACTTGAAAGTTGACCAAATTGGAATCAGGGAAGTTGGACTATGATCCTAGCACTGAATTTGCTGCTCGGATGTGAGATCTGCAGACACCCAAAGCTTTTTCTATTGCCTCTCAGTGTCGTGGTTTAAGCCCAGCCGGCAACTAAGCCCCACACAGCCGCTCGCTCACTCTCCCCTGGGTGGGATGGGGGAGAGAATCGGAAGGGTAAAAGTGAGAAAACTCGTGGGTTGAGATAAAGACAGTTTAATAGGGAAAGCAAAAGTCGCACACGCAAGCAAAGCAAAACAAGGAATTCCCTCACTACTTCCCATGGGCAGGCAGGTGTTGAGCCATCCCCAGGAAAGCAGGGCTCCATCACGCTTAACGGTTACTTGGGAAGACAAGCGCCATCACCCCGAACGTCCCCCACTTCCTTCTTCTTCCCCCAGCCTTATATGCTGAGCATGACATCATATGGTATGGAATACCCCATTGGCCAGCTGGCCTTGCTGTCCTGGCTATGCTCCCTCCCAGCTTCTTGTGCACCTCACAGAGCATGTGAGCTGAAAAGTCCTTGGGACGTAGACTACCTAGCAACAACTAAAAACATTAGTGTGTTATCAACATTCTTCTTATACTAAATCCAAAACATAGCACTATACCAACTACTAGAAAGAAAATTAATTCCACCCCAGCCAAAACCAGGACACTCAGCTCTAGCAGACTGCTGAGGGGACTAGGAGCATCAGGGCACGTGCGTTAGCTTCACTTACCTCTGCAAGCAGGGAAAAACTGCTTAAACTGCTGCTAAGAGTTCTGCTGAACAGGAACACCTTCTGGATGAGCTCAAGGTGCACTAACAGGACAAGAGGGAATTGACCATGTCTGGGAGAAACGCTTAACTCTGGGACTGAGTGAGCTTCTGAGATGGCATATACTTTGGTCTGCTGTGCCTCAAATTAGGACCAGGTATGTAGTTGGGTCACTCTGTATATATGATTACTGTACTCCACATGACCACTCTGAAAACCCCTTTATATTGTAAAGTTTTGTTGGTAGATAGAAGGGAATGAATACAATAGCAGAGAGGGTGATCCTAAGACTGACAGGATGCGTCAACCCCAAAGTGCCAGAGATGCATCTTCTACAGAAAACAGTAAACATTCAGAGACTTACTACTCCCATGGTGCAAATATGAGCTCAGACGAAAGGCCAGAGGTTGTCTCCAGGAATAGAGCATTACTAGACAGACAGGTCCCACATTTGCCTTCTTTTTATTATATTTACTGTTTGCAAAAAATGGATAAAGAACAAAGTTTCCATTCCTAAAAACTTGCAGCATCATTTTAGATGTGAAATGACAGGGAGAGAATGAGAGAGAATCTGATGAAGAATGGAAGATGAAGGGTTATGGCAGTGGGATTATGTCACTGTTCAGCACGTGCATTTTCAGGCAGTTTGGGGGATTTTAGAAAATTTTTATTGCTTCTCCAATAGTGTCCAAGAATTAAAACTTCCAGTGAAATAACTGATGAAGAGTCAGTGGGAGAAGCAAGTTTCATGTTGCATAGAGGGAAGGGGATTTTTGACAGGAGAATAGAGACTGCATTGATATTAGCACAATGTAGCCAGAGTTTGATTTAATAAGAGGCTGGATTTGGAGAGAGGAAGAGATATGTGAAATATTTAAGTCAAGGACAAGTCATTTAAACCGGAAACAGCTATACGCACAAAATATTGTGAGAATAGAAGTCTCAACTTGAGACATGAGTTGTTGTATGTGAAGAAGCTGACTGTAACTTACTGAAATGATTGCTTTAAACAAGGACTGAGTAGAGCTGGCTAGAGAGAACATCTTTAAAAAAGCAGACTGAATTAATCAAGATTACATTTTTTAGCAACCCTGGCTGTCAGGCAAGTCCTTCAGTCTACATTGTTGATCAGACTCACACATAAGAGGAGGATGTAAGATTTCAGTTACGTATGCAGAGCAAGCTAAATCTGCTGCCACAATAATCTCTTCATTCTGACTTGACACAGCGGGGTTTCACATTAGTGACCTCCGCAGGCACGTCAGAGACTTTCTGCTGAAAGGACTAACCTAGGTTTTATGACTTAAATCTTGGAAAATACTGTTCACTCACTGAACATTGGACCTGCCATGTTAGACAGACCTGTTTCACTTAGCCTTTCTTCATGTCTCACAAATGACACGGGGTTGACAAGAGGATATAAATACACATGTAATTCAGCACACAATGGAAAATTACACTGGGAAAAGGAAAGGAAATTCTCATATACAACAGTAATGAGAAAGAGGTAAAGGCCAAAACAAAATTTAATTAAAAAGTTAAACGTTTCAAAATAACCCATGACCTCCTAGTGCTGGAAATTACAAGGTCAACATGAGTCCCTGAAAAGACGTTGCTCAGTCAATTGGCATCCTATGGTTTGCATCCCATCAAATTTGCATCCTCTGATCCTATTCCTCTCCTTCCTCTAATGGAGGACTCTGGAAGTCAGTTCTTACAAATAGACACCTAATATTGCAAAAATCATAAGCAGTCCAGAGTGCAGTGAGTGCAATGTTACATGGGCTAGGACCCGCCAACATTATATTCGATTGCCCATATTTCATTTAGTATTCAAATTGCCTAATGCAACATGAAATGGTAATGTTAAATAAATTCACAAGTGGTAAAAAAAGTGAATATTTTGTATTTTTTTTAGAGCAGAATCATACGTTTTATGCCATAATACTAAGAACAAGTGAAAACAACTTGGAAACACTATAATTCTGTAAATGCAGATCTACTTTTCTGTAATATCACATAATTTAAATTTTAAATTACTGTAAGTAAGGACTTTCTGTAGACCAAATTACCTTTTCAGTGTTAAGTTTGTGAGAAGAGTGAGCAATGCCATAGGTCCCATTGACTGATTTCATTTCCTTACAAACAGGTTTGCAGGAGAATAATGTTAGAATGGTAAGATACAGCTAATTTAATTTTGTCTTATAATCAAGTGGCTACTGCTTCCATTCTACAATTGGGTATAAAACACTTAGATGGAAATATTTTTTATAAGAATTCCAGTGAAGGAAGAGTGTGACCTGAGTCTGGACATTTCACTGGAAGAAGATAAACTTTGCTCCCTAGTGTGTGAATAATATACTAGGCAGACAGAGAGAATTGAATGGAGCTTGACATCTCTTCATGATTTTCCTTTATAATCACTGTTCTCTACCTATCCCTTTTAATCAACATTGAGGTAAAGAGACTTTTTTTTTTTCCTTAGCAAAGTCTGTCGTTTTTGCTTTGGCGTTGCAGAGGGAGATTAGGTGTGGGGTCTTGAATTTTCTCTCTTTTTCAGATGGATTATTGAAGTTCATGGGTACAAAATGGATTTTTTTTTTTTCATTTGGGTTTATCATTTCCCTTTATATATTCTGTAGTGTGGGAGGAAAGAGCTACAGAACATGTAGAGCTCTGGATTGTTGTTTTCTGGAAATGTTTATTTCATCAGAAATATGTGAGTGCTTTTACTGTAAGTTACAGGTTCTCACCTTCTCAGACTGATCAAGGAAATAGTCTAAACCATGGAGAACTTCCAGTTTCAGCTGTACTGTTTTCTCTCTGAGGTATATTCTTCAATGAGATTATCCTAGGTGAGAAGTCATATGAAGGAAATGATTATTTTATATTTATCCTGTTGCTTATAGCCTTTCCTTCAAAATTTGCTGCTTTTCACTGTTGGAGACAAGGTAATATGCTTGCTGTACCTTTGGCCTGACCTTGCCAATCAGAAGTTTTGAACGTTCAAAGTCACACGAATCCTGAGGTTTCTAGTCTTGACCTATGCATTTTTAAATTATCAGTCTGGGCATCTGTCTTTGTTCTCTTCCAGTAAGCAGTCATCAGAGACATGAAATCTTTCCTGTGGTGTTGTGGAGCTAGGGAGAATACACACCTGCTCTCCCAATCTTGCTTCTCCCCAGCTCCATCTCTGTGGAGCTGTGAGCCATGATGAACCTGCTACCTCTTTCATTACTGGAGCAGAGGCTTGATTCTTCCCCTAGTGGAAACACGGTTGAGACACTCAGTGCAAGGACATGTTTCATACATTCTGGCTTCTTACTGTAGAGTATCTTCACCATAATTTCTGCATATAAAAGACATCAGGCATTAACGTGTCAGCACTTTCAATTTAACATTAAATACAATCAATCAGTCAACCTAAACTAAGGTGAGACCAATCTCCATAATGAATTTTGATTCATTTGCTGTCCACCAATAAAGTAACTCTTTCTTCTCTTTGTCTCATCCTTTCTAAATATTAATTTAAATTTTGTCAGTGGCAAATGTTCTTTTTTTAATGTATTGATATAGTGCCCTTTTCTTTTTCTTCTTGCTTTGCTGTAGATCTGTAGATCTCCCAAATTCCTTTGCATTTGAGAAACTGCTAAGATATGAAGTAAATTGTGTCTTCCATTGAGGACCTAATCAGTTTTGCCATAATAACCTCCTCCAGTGACAGCAGTAACCTCCTTAAAAAAGGATTAGGGGGAGGAAGGAAGACATGTACAGATAAAGGAGTTTCTTGGTTTGCTGCATGACAATGTTGTTTCAGATCAACATTATGAGCAAAATCTTTAGAATTGTATTCGGAAGTTGGTATTTTTTTGGAAGTACAACTACGAACTTGATTTTCAGGAATTCAAAAAGCATATAGTTCATGTCACTAACAACGATAATTGTCCGACATTTTATAATGTAATAATTGTTACTATTATAATAATCTTATATTTAAACTTCTCTATTTAAATATAATTATAACTATAAATGAGGCTAAAGGTCCATCCAAAGCTGAGGACTCCACATTCTAGATAAAGGTCCTCATAAAACAATTGATTATTATACAATTTGGTATATAGTGGGAATCTCATTCTTCTTTCATCAGAAGTACTTCAGTCACAGCTGCACATGCAACCCCTACAGTTTGGTTAGATAAGGGAATAGCTATTGGAATTTCACTTCTATTGGGACACTGAATTGCTTTCTCTGTATCTCAGAGAAATTGCAAGCCAATGAAATTTGTCAAATCTAACAGAATCTGATGAAAAGCACCTTGCCAAACATATGGTGCATTGCCTTTACGTATTCTCTATTTGACTTAACTGGAATGGCTCATTCTTCTTTAACCAGTTCACTGGAGTCAATTGTCTCCTCTTGTCCTTCTCTACTAATTCTATGGTTTTCAATCAGTTTTCCTTTGTGGAACAATAAATATTTTCCATGGGAGGTATGGACCCTGAATTAACAAATTCAGGCCATAATAGTATGGACTTATTTTCCTTAGGGTGTAGTTGCACTGATATTTTTTCCAATAGGAAAAATGTTAAAGAAAACCTATACCTCCCTCACAACTGCTCCTTGTTTCTATGCAGTACCACGGTTAATCACATTCCTCAGCTTTGTTTATATAGCAGATTGTTGAGTCACAAAAATGACACGGTTAAAAAATAAACCTAGAAGCAGAAAAATGGTTTTGTTTCTTTGCTTTTTATTTGTTCACTCTTTTTACCTCCTTGAATTTCACTTTGTTTCCAGGAATTACCCTCTTAGCTGCCTTCACTCAACCTTCTAGAGAAATGCCATAGATACCAAGACCTTTATGATCATCTCGTGACTAAATTATCTCCCATTGTCTAACTTTGTACAACTCTATCTTGCCTGTCATATCATTATCAACTAAAGTGTACCAGCAAGGGTGAAGCCTGTATTAGTAAGACTGTAGCCAGCAGGTCCAGTGATCTTTCCCCTCTGTTCTGCATCTGTGAGACACATCTAGAGTTCTGTGTCCAGTTTTGGGCTCCCCAGTACATGAAAGACAAGGACTTACAGTAGTGATTCCAACAGAGATAACCAAGATGGTCAGGGAGCTGGAGCACGATACATATGAGGAGAGGCTGAGAGACTTGGGTTTGTTCAACCTGGAGAAGGTAAAGACCTCATTGCTGTTTTCAACTGATTGGAGTATACAGAGAGGATGGAGCAAGACTTTTTGGAGGGGTACAGTGATAGGATAAAAGGCAATAGACACTATGGAACTCGGCAAATTCCAATTGCATATTAGGATTTTTTTTTTACCATGAGGGTGGTCAAGTACTGGAACAGTGTCCCAGGGAGGTTGTGGGATCTCTATCTGTGGAGTTGTTCAAGACTTAGCTATACATGACCTTGAGCAACCTGATCTGATTGGACCTGTTTTGAGCAGGGACTTGTAGGAGATGACCTCTGGAGGTCCCTTCCAACCTAAGTTATTCTATGATTCTATTGAAAAACTATTGAAAAAATATTTCTCTAAATGAAAAGTCATCTTTGAAAACCAGTTCAAAGGGTAAGACTTGTTCTACCTAACAACAGCTTTCTAAACCTGAGGGGTCTAGTCTAAGCCAGCTGCCTAGACTTAGGTGTCTAAAACATATGAGATCAGATACCTTTTGGAAGCGCCTGTCTCTCTCCATTGCAACTGAAGAACTAACAAGGCTTGCTTAAGTTAAACTTCTTTTTTAGGGCTCAGAAGGATCCTACTCAACAGTGAGAGGGCATTAGGACTTTGGCAGATATGGAGAGCAGTTATTTATGGTTGGATTTATAGATTTTGCAGAATACAGGAGAATTGTTTTCAATAACATGAGGCTTTTTATTTGCACTGCCATAGCTCTCCTGCTGCCCTAGATATCATGTGTCTGATGATATTTGAGATAACATTAAGACTTGCAGCTTCATGGCCATAAGAGGAAACAGTTAAAGTTAAGGGATTTTCAGAAATTCTCTCAATATTACCTAGTATTTATGTAGCTTCACTGATTCAAATGATGTGAATCACAAGCTCCAAGTATTATCACCCATATTGCCTTATAAGCTTCCCATAACATAGCATGTGTCCACACAAAAATAACAGATCACACAACTTTTGAACACTAACATCAGAACAGACATTTCATGGAGCTACTTAGATGTCCTTTTTAATTATTATTACCTGTACTACAAAGCAATTGAGTAATATTTTTTGCTATTCTTGAAAACACAAGATCGAAAATAGAAAGCTGAAGTGATTGATATAACGGTGTGCAAAGTGAAGCCACAAAGTGTATTATAAAAACCGAGAAGGAAATGTCAAGACTATATGACTGACATTTGGAGAAAATATTCCACACTACTTCTGCAATGTGGGTCAGAGCCCTGACTTGCCAAAACAGGTAATTCAGGCATATATTATCCAAGAGAGCATTTGTAACTTAGGTGCAAAAAAAAGAAATTCCAGTTTATTGTGCATGCTGCTAATCATTTACCTGATGAAACTATTAGTGTTCCAAAATAACTGATGTTAGCCAGCTGCTGTTCCTCAGCTAATAGCTGTGTTAATGGACAGGTGATCATGCAGCCAGTGATGGTGTAGAGCAGGAAAGGAGCAGAGAACTACAAAGCTTTCCAGCCAGCTGTTCTTAGCAATCGCTAACGTACTCACTCTCATTGCTGGTGGTAGGCAGAGTCCATCTGCCTGTTACCTACTAAAAGATCATGTAAACATCTACAAACACTTTCTCTTTTTTTAGTGTTTGCACAGTCACTTTTCAATTTATGAAAGGATGGATAAGCACCTGTGAAATGGGAAATCAGGCCCCTGTTTACAGAACAAATGTTGCAGTGCAACAGGCCTTACCTGGCTCCCTTCTGCTGCCCTTCCCTCCTTGCTGTGACTGCTTGGGGTGTCGCACCAGCATTTGTATGCCTGCTCTGTCAAGCAGACCAGGAACAAATCTAGGGTTTTCTTTCTAACATGTTTTTCAAGGTTTTCTTTAAAGCCTGTCCCAAGAACAGGGTGGGAATGAGCCAGGAGGGAGAGAGGGTATCTTATACCATCATCTCTAGCAAACATGTTGTAGGCTTAATCCACAACCTAAGCGTGGACTAAATAGCTCTGGAAAGATTAATGTAGAAAACGGGGAAAATGAAGTTGCTTGAATTAAACCAGCCCACATTTGTCTCATTATGCAGGTAAGTTATTAACCCTGGGGGAGCAGTGGGTTTTGAAACAAAAGGTTAGGAGAGCCAGGATGCAGGTTTGGGACATTATCAGTTTAATTGCTAATTGGATTAGTTTAAAGCCCTGTCTGACTCAGGCATAAAGACCTGGTTTTTACAGCTTCTTATTCACCTTCTTCTGAAAAACATACTTTCTTTCAGGCTACTCAGTTCTGTATATGACTTTGCAGGCTAAAGAGGCAATGTTAGTAAACATAGGAGCATTTCAGGAAAGTTGTAACAAGAAACGTAAAGAAAAAAAAAATACATCTAGTATAAAGATGCAGGATTGTTTCTGGTTCCATTCTTCCCATCTGGGAATGTGGTTAAGTGCAGAATTAATTTACAAATAAAGACACTGAGTTGATGGATGTAGATACTTTTACTGCTACAAAGAGCAACCAGAATACAGAAGAGTTCCTTTTATATGTAATTTGTCATTTGGCTTCCCTTTGAAAGTGCACAGAGGAATCTTGAGACCTTTGAATTACTAATATCTCAGAAAATCTATCCAGCCTCAAAAATTTGGCTTATGTAGTACTTAAGACACCAAGCTCAAAAAAAGCTTGCTTGTGCTGAGCATTTGCCAATTCGGCTTTTCAGACAGCTAAAAAAGTTAAATTTGGTTTGACAGGTAAAAATCCACTATATAGATATGTAAATTATATATAGAGAGAGACACCAAGAAAATTAGTGGATATTTATAAGAAAAATAATTTTTATACAGAGGAATGAATTTTCTGATTGGGAAAGGGAGAAATAACATCTTACAGATGCTTTCTTGTTAAATAAACAGTGTAACATATACACTCAAAGTAGGAGATTTTTTCTTTTGGGGGAGAGTTGGAAACATGGGTGTTAAGGGACAGATCAAACCTTTGACGAGTTGTCCAACTATTTGGGTCCTTTTGCACCTTTACAAGGTAAATGGCGTTCCTAGCATTTCCTCGAATTGATTAGGATATTGTAATTTTGGGGAAGATGGAATATCTGTATTAAAATATTGGCTTTGCTGAGCCATCTCTGTGTGGTGCCACCTGTTTTCACTCTGCTAGAGTTTTCATTACTCACTGGCTATTTTTCGCTTGATGCATCTATATAAATTCCATTAACATTAATGAAAATTCCATGTTCATGTCAGATGGGGTCTAAATCTTGAAGGCTGGAAATAATAGCTTTAATATTTCCTGCAAAGATGTCTGGGGAGAAGACAGGTTTAGTTCTAATAGCTACTTCTTCCTTCCCTGCTCATTATGTCTATGTATTTACCTCTTAATATAAATTGTTTTTTTCAGAACTATTGTACCTTTACTCAGAGGATAAATTCATTAACCAACAGTAGAATTTAGACAGATTCTAAAATATGAAACAATTTATAGGGTGCTTTGGGAAGTCTTCGAAATGTAATTTAGGTTACAGAGATCCAGAATAATTCTATAAGCGCATACAGACACAGATTTCTCAGAAGGAATTACAAGGCTTGACCTTTGTGGCATGCCAGGACAAGTCCATGTCTTGTGATACAATTCTGAGTCTCCTGGCTCCTCATTTACTCAGACCTGCAACTGTTCCTGACCTTATAGTCCTTTGGACACAGAAGATTAAGGACTATTAAGGATCTCTATTGCATTTATTTATCATTTACTTATCTATGCTTGTTTATCATCTTAGGCTTAGCTATAAATGCAGGAAATAATTTAGTTTTGATCTACTGTAGAAAGTGTGTATTGACAAAATTTTTCACATCAACAGATGGCAAAAATATTTTTTTATATTCACTCTGGATAGGAACCAGGCTTTCAAAATCCCATCTAATTTGAGACGTAGACACCTAAATCAAAGCTGTGTGCATTTCTCCTAGACAGCAGCCTAGACTTGCAGCTTTCAAATACTGCCTAGTCCTGTAGGCACTTACCTGCTTAGCCTGAAAGTCGTCCGGGTACCTAACTTTAGCTCTTCAAACATGCTCCAAAGTGCTTGCTCTAGGAGGATGAGCACATATCTCCAGGTTATATTTCCATCATAATCCTGGTTTAGGCTGACAGCCATCTACAGTCCAAGCAACTCCTGGAAGAAGAGGTACAACGTGTTTTTGCACTAAAGGTTAGTGGATAAAGCACTCACTAGCACCTTAAACTTTCCCTGGTCTGTGGTTTCCACTCACTCTCCCAGCTCTGAGAAAAGTGCCCTCACCACAGCCCTGTGGGGTTTTGGAGTGGGAATGCTAGGAAGCATGGAGCTGAGTCTGGGATCCAGGGATGTGAGTCATGGGGCCAAGAGAAGAACAGACAGAGGCAGTCTGATTCTAGCCTGGGTCTAGGCACTCCTGAGAGGCTAATACTGTGAGTTAGGACTTAGTTCCCAGAGGCATTTTTTTCTGTAATCCACAATTTCTTTCTCCATTCATTGTCAGATTTGAAGCAGGAAAGATACTGCACTAGAATCTACTGGTGAAAAACATCTACATGCTCGGTCGTCCAGCCTGAAGGATTTGAACAACAAAATCTGATTCTACTGAAATGCCACTTCAGGCATCTGAAATTCTTCATCAAGCTCAAGCTTCATTTTTAAACATGCTTGTGATTGTGATAGTTCTTTGAAGATGAACTGAAATTTTTTGTTCCCTGCTTTTATTGGCCAAGGTTTACCTTTAGTGTTGCAGTGATGCTTTTGCAATGGTTCAGATGCCACCACTTTGTAACAACAGGTCACGAATCTGTGTTATTCAAAGTTTATATGTTCTATGTAGTGGTGTGCTTAAAGACAGTTTCCTCTCATAGTTCACCTCCCCTTTTACTGTGTGATTAAGTTCTAACTTCTGCCAGTGCTGCAGTTAATACTGTGAAAAAAAAATAGGATAACATTTATAGAAACAAGACTAAAACAAGATTTGTCTTCTTTTGCTTACATTTCCCCATTTTATCTTTTTTCTCTTCCTTTTCTTTCCTGAACTGTAGAGATTTGCAGTAGTTAGAAACCACTTTCCCTACAGAAGCCATAGTTCCTGGCACTATTTGCCTTTTGTAGCAAATTCTCTAGGGTATTCTTCTGTTCTTCCAAATTTTGTTAATCCTGCCTTCACTTCCATAAGAACAAAACCAAACGAACAAACAAAAAAAAAAAAAAAAAAAAAAAAAAAAAAAAAAAAAAAAAAAAAAAAAAAAAAAAAAGAAAACAAAATGAATTAACCAACTAAACCCACTGGCTGAGCAAAGCACAAGATAATTATGATCTCTTTCTTTTTGGAAGGGGAGAAAAAATCTTTCTGAGTAAAGGAAAAAAAGCAAGAAACCCCCAAATCATCAGAAGTAACCAACAGTAGCACTCTTCTCCAAGAACATGGATCTGAAGGTTTGGAAATCTTTAGGCTAACAAGGATCAGTTCAAATTCAAGGCTCCCTTTTCCCTACTGAGGGCACTGGCCATTAGGCTGTTATAAATACTATGAATGCATTTTAAAAAGAAAGCAGATTTTGTGAGGGACCTGAACCAATTAGAGGTCCCAGAAGACCCTAGTTTTCATCTAGTTTTTGGCTAATGATTGATATTAGGCAGGAGTTCAGAGCCCAGAAACCTAGTTCAGAGTGTGCTGACGTGGAATGAAAGTTCAGGATCCTTAAAGTTAAGCGAGGGGCACCCACCAAACTTTGGTGCTTTCAGAATTAGTGAGGCACTAAGCAAAGGCAGTTCTGGTTTTGGGATTTAGAAGTTCAGTTAAAGAATTTAATCCACAGTGCTACAGCCCTTTAGTCTCTGTTCCGCAATGCCTTCTCTTGGTTCTCCTGTACCTGAAACTTTCTTAGATGGTACTCTGAAGACAGTAGTCCAAAGTTCAGTCTATGACTATGCTCATGCTGAGTTATTAATACCTGCCCTCTGCTCACTCCGCAGCCATGGCACTTTAATCCTGGCTTGGAAGACTTTCAGCTTTCTGTAAGACTAGAGCAAAACAGTTTAAAGAAATGAGACTTGTTAAGAAGCTGTGATCTGATCCATCTTAGGGAAGCTGTTCCAGCTAGCCACAGAGTGGTTATTATCTTCCACCATTCAGGCAAGAATAAACAATTAAATAAATAAAAAAAAACCCCAAAACACAAACCCCAACAACTGGTAATGCTGGGGAGGGAAACTGAGTAGCTGTAGCAGCAATTTAAAGAAAAGCAGCTCAGCAAAGATTAAGAGAGTATTAAAAGCAGCAAGTCCTACCTGCTGCCCAATTTTACATCAAAGATTTGTGTGGTACTTGCTGCTGAGATTTGTCGGTTTGAAGGCTAAACTCTGGAAGAAAAATGCTCATCAAGTTGACTGAAGGTATTATTTCACATCTCTGGGATTAAAGACATGCCATCCCCAAACCGTACAACCATAAGCAGCTGACAGCACTGAGGATGTTCCAGCGTGAACTGCAAGACCGGCACCTTTCTCTCCCTGAAATGACCTGAAGATGCTGCCAGGGACTGTCCTGTGCTACATACTTCAGCTGGACACTAGAACAAAATACATAGATTAGCTTCCATCTACATGGTTCACTGCAGACTGTTTCAATCTCTCTCATGTTTACAGATAAATAGGATTTACAAAGTACCTCAGCTTTGGCCTATACCTAAATCTGATGAAGCTTTACCGCTGGTATAAATGCAGTGCAAAATCAGGCTAATACCAGTTGTAAAACCTCCACAAACTTCACTGGGAAAACATCTAGGCCAAATAGGCGTGTCACTGAAGAACGAGACCCTGTAGACATGAAAAAACCCCACCTCACCCCCCAAATATAAGTATAAATATAAATAAATATTTATATAAATGACACATTGTGAGCCTGAGGATGTATCTCAGGAGAAAAATCCAGCTCATAACCAGAGATGCAGGAGTATGTAACATAGACGTTTCTTACAAATTTATTGAAATTATTTGTTAAAATGAATTTTCTTTACTAATCTTTGACAAAGTAAACTGCAGGCCTCTCTCAGTATTGCATTTCGGAGTGTCTTTCTTCTGAGCTATTGCTGTTGCTATAAAATCCATATAGCTCTGTTAAACCCAGTTTTGACTTGACTAGTCCCCATATGGGCATCCTCTTCTGGGCTCTGGGGCGGATCAGTATGGTGTTTCATTTGGATGCTCTTTCTCCTCTCTGTCAAATTTGGTATTTACAATTGCCTTGCTTTTTGCTGGATGGAACAGGATTGAGTTTATTGTTTGATTTCTTAATTGCACTGACCTTCTGAAATTAATATGATTCTATAGGAAATATCAGGAACTATGGCTCTTCTTTTTGGGCTGCTATTCATTTACCATTTTCATTTCAAAGTGCTATGTGGTCTTCTAATTCTGTGATAGGTGCTGTTCAGTCATCACCACTGGATGCTAATGAAACTGAAAAACCAGTTAGGATTTAAATAGTATTCAAGCTATGCCTGAGGGCAGGCCAGGGGGCAGCGGGGCAGCCCCTTGGGGACAGGGCTGGGCCGAGGCTGGGCCGGGACATTGGCCCGGGGGATGGAGCCTGGATCAGAGGGCCCGTGGGCAGCCCCGGACAGGACTGCCTGGCAGCAGAGCCGTCGCCCCAGGCACAGGGGCCTCCCCAGGCCGGGGTCTGGCCTAGCCGCGGCCACCCCACAGCACTCGGAGCAGCACCGTGGTCCCCACGGGATGGGGCCGCCCTTGCTGTGCGGCTGAGCTGGCCCTCCCAGGGAGAGGTGTGCGCTCAGGGCTTGGCACCGAACCTGGAGGGAACTGGGTTTCCTCAGATATTTTTTTTTTCTCACTCCACAGCCATTATTTTTCCTCTCGTAAGCAGAAGAGGTTACTTGGAGATTTGCTAAATCAGTTCATAGATTTCAAATATTTCAGCCGAAGTGTCTGTGGTGTTTCATTTTAGAGATAATGGGAAATTTATGTTCCTGAGCTCAGATGATGTGAACCTGACCTTCATCTGCAGACAGAGTTTAGTTTGCCTCCTCATTTTTTTTCATGTTTGTCCTTCTGTTGGCCATAATCAATAAACAAAACCTCAGGCTAAAACAAAGTTGCCAACAACATAAAAGAGAAGATGAAAAGAATATAGAAAAACACCTTTCTAATTATGTTGCTTTGTGGTTTCTTCTGTTTAATCTCATGTGGAATTAATTCTTGAAGTAAGTTTACTCAAGGATATTGAAAATTGATTCCTAGTAATTTAAATTGCTTATTATTAAATTTTATTAGAACTAATAAACTAATTTCAATCCAGTACTTCCCCATTTGAAGAAAAACTCAAAAGTTTATTTTCACAAAATATTGGTGAATATTGCTTATATTCTCCATTGGACTTATTTCAATTCTTATTTCAGAATTTAGCTCCAAAGGTACCATAAGAGCTTTCTAACTTTTCTCTCATGTTCTCAATGAGAACTGGATCCAAATGGATCCCCACAGAAGTCTTGAATCTCTTGTTTAATAGCACAGAGTTGATGGCTCAGTAAAACCCAGATATCTGTAAAATAACTACATATTTATTCTGGACTAATGGATTTTTAAAAAGTGCACAAATAACGTCTCTGTCAAACATGGGCTCAGTTAAAACCACTTAGTGATTTAACAATACACAAACCAAAAATGAAATAGTAATGGTTTATACAAACTATCATTGCTTAGCTTACCCCTACACATTTTTGGAGTTTGCACTGATAATTTATAGACAAGTCTTTCTTAAATTTCCATAATTCCTGATCATCAAGTGAAACATGTCCATATATAGTCACTGCCTCTCCTGAATAAGCAGTTGTCAGTAAAAACCCTGGAAGGTATAATCAAGAAAATAATGTGATCTCTCAAAAGTTAATTGGATTAATTTGGATTCTGATAACGAATATTTGACTATAAAATTGTTACATGAGGAGACTACAAAAATCTACCACCAACAAAACCTGAACTGTATATCAGTAGAGGTTCTTATTCCATATGATAGTAAGTAGGCCTTGAAGTCCATCGTCATTGCTTCTCAGGAAGCCCCAGGACTGACATGTCTAGAAACCCAAGTGCAATTTCACCAGCTCCTCATAACACAGCATGGTTTGCTGCCAGCAGAACTGGTTGAAAAATGAGGAATTTTCCACTCTTTTTAGACAAAATATGGAAGAATTCAAGCAAATTGGGCTGTGATTGTGGTCTATTAACATTTGACATCACCAGCTGTGTGGATAAACTTTAAGGTGTTGGCTGAGAATGGCACTGTGATTTGAACGTACCTTCCTGTCATCCTCTCTGCACTGACACTGTTTCTCTGGAGGGACCTATGCTAACCTCTTCGGAATGGGAGAAGAACTGTTGGAAGGATATTGGATTATTTGAAGGCTGAAGTTTAAACTTTCAAAGACTTGTGCTCTGGGGAGTGTAGGAAAATTTAATTCATGATGAATGGGGGCAATTTTATGGTAGCAAGCAGAAAGCATATCTTGGGGAGTGTTTTTTTGGAGGTGGTAAAGAGGCAATAATTGACTGTGTTTTCAAATGCTGTCCAATGCATCTGCATCAGGGCATGTAGGCTCTTTTTAAAAGATATAAGAAGTTTTATTCTGCTAAATCCCACTGCATGTCTTGAGCTGATTTACTTTCTTCAGCAAGATGTGCAGCTGAATCTGGGCCACTCTCAGGGAAATCATGCACTGCTCAGAGATGCCAGAGTAGCAGTATCTCCCCTAAATCTTTACTTGTGTTTGGTTTGGGAACAAATATAGAGAGTTTCAAATCCACTCTCTCTTGAACCCCCTAGGCACTGTCAATGCCAGAATTGTGTCAAATGTGGCTCTCTCCATAGGCACTATTATGTATCTCCAAGGCTTTCAGACATCTGGCTAAATAAGATGAATCACTGTCATCCATTTAAAATGTTGAGAACAAAGAGCATGTCAAGGATGGTGTGAGAACCTCTCTAGCAGTTATCTTTGAGCCGAAATTATTATAGGCTTGATAAAGAATTGCTTGTCTACAGGCAAGGTCACTTGTATTAATTTTTATGAATTGCCACCAGTTCCTTGAATCTCATGAACTATGCAGTCAAAGGCAAGCAATAAGCTTCCCTAAATCATTATTGCAACCTTTAATGATAATATCCACAGCTTTTATGGGATCAGCTCAGTTTTAATTAAAGATTATTGAAATGGATGCAGAGCAAACTCTGGAGAATGTGAATCAATAAGTAAGGTCTTTAAAGGACAAAGTGTTACAGGAAGACTAAAAGAGCTGATGGATCACTAGATCTGTATCTGGTCATCCTCTGTGCCAGGAAAAATGGTTTATTATTCTTGGATTCCATCAGTGAGAATTCCACGGGCTCAGCCTCTCTAGTCGGGAAACTTCAGGAAATTGCTAAACCACTGTCTTTTCTCTTCAGGTTATTTTGATCTCCTTTTCCTGTGTTTCCATCATTCTCTTTGTGATTGCTGCTTATGCAGACATGTCTGACCTAGCCTTAAATTTGTTAGTGTAGTCTCAGCAACATATAGCTCACTGAAGGCTACAACACCTAGCCAGATGTATTGAGATGGCCTTCTACTTGACCTCCAGATATCATTCCTGAAGGACACTGGGCTCTCACAGGTCCTGTGTAAAACCAGCCTGCTTTGTAAGGCTGTCTCAGAAAACTGTGGTGTCTCAAACAGCACGGCACTTGCCTTTAGGTAACTGAGTTGAGCTCAGATTGTTGAGGTAGCTGTTGTTGAGGAACAAGCTAGAAACTCAACCTTTTTCCTGTGAATTGATCTGCCCATGGAAGCTTCTGTGCCCATATAGAACTTTCAGTAAAATGCTAAGAATGATTGACATAGGTACTAGGAAGGAGTGCTGATTTATGGTTAGAATGGTGCTGTGTCACCTGCCACAGCAGCAACTTTTGGGGGTCAGAAAACTTCAGTCATTTAATGTTCACCTAATTTTTGTTTGAGCTCAGTTGTCACATTCATCACACCTAATAAAAGAGAAACTTCTGAATTACAATTTTAGCAAGCTAACAGGTAAAGTAATAAACTGGTTCCTGCAACACTTTGTCCTATCTCACAATTTATGTAACATAGCTATAATATTCAGACAAGTTTGAACTTTTCTTTCTAAATTTCTTTTAAGACATAGTACTCAGCTAGAAATAAATTATACGATTTAGTTTAGGTCTGGAATGTTATGTTTTGGGGGGTTTTCCATTGTGAAAAATAATCTGTCAATTGGCACATGATCTTTTACTCAATTTCAAAGCATGAAGTCACCTCACAATCTTGTCATTTTTCTTAACAAGAATAAAGACAATTCTCATCAGTTATCTTCATGGTTGGCATTATTAAGACCTACAGTTATTATGTTAGCCTACACCGGTGTATGAAACAGTAATAGATTCAAAAGCCTGTCTGCTACGAACTGTCTCATTAAGAAGTGACTGCCTAAAAAAGCTGTTACAATTAAATTTTGTAAATTACTGAGGTAATTTAGCAACCACTAAAACGATTGGATTAAACTGTAACGGTTCATTTGACAGTAAAAAATGTAGCAATTTTTTCACGGGAAATAATTGCTTTTTTCTCACTTATTATTTTTATACTGTGCTATATTGAAACAACTTCACTGAGAGAGAACACCATAATTGTATAAAACTTCCTGAGGAGAGTCCAAAAAACAAATCTTTATTTCATGTAGCCTTTCAGAAGATTATTACTGGTATTTGAAGATGTCTGACAAAATTACATGAGAAAGATGTGCAATACATATTTCATGATCTCAAGGGCTTTACAAAAAATAGTATTTTGCAATTTCCCACATGAATTGTTTATATGAAAACCTCAACATAATTTCCTATTTATTTAGGGAGAACCTTGATTGCAAAGAAATGGATTTTGAGTCCTGGCACACTATAAATCAGTGAGCGGCTGGGACAGAACAGGAGTCAGAAGTTTCATCTCTCATTTCCCAGCTTCCTCCTTCTCCTGTATTGCCTCTGCCATGTGCCATTTTGCACATATACTTGGTAACAACAGCAACATAAAGCTGTGTAATTTCTAGCCGGGAAAGCTGTGAGCCGAGTCTCGGCAACTTGCATCCTGAGCATAGCTAAAGAGGGTCACAGGGGGACGCAAATGCAGCCTCCTTGAGAGTCTGACTGCCAAAATTCCTAGCTTCACATTAGCCTGTGAGGAAATGCTGAGCAGCCTTGTGGTAGGAATGGCTCTTCTTTTTTCAGGTTGAATGTTATTTGTACTGCCATTACAGTCTTATTGTTGCAGAACTATAAGCCCTTTTGCTTTACTAAAGCAGGATTGGAGAAAGCACTCCAATAACAAGCCTCCCATATGATTATTGCCAGGTACCTGGAAGTGGAAAGGGTGGATTCTTCCCTTCATTTAGAGATTAGCTTAATCTACCTCAATATTTGTGAGCAGTTGCTAACATTGAAGGGTTTTAATAAGAGACTTAAATGTGATTAAAGGTGATCAAGTTAGCTTTAAAGTAAAAATTGAGCAATCAGATAATGTCAGCTATTGACTTCATTTGCTAGTTATGTAGTGATGCTGATGCTTTAAGTGACAGATAATTATTGTCTTGCTCTAGTAATTGCTCATCATCATATGACAGACATTTTCTGTATTTATACAAAGTTAGTGGTGGTTCTGTTGAGATGTTTATTTTCTTGCAAAGATACCAGTAAAGCTAAGCCGTATAACATGATCTTGTTGTTCAGCCCAGCATTATCTAGTTAAATAAAGAAAAACAGGCTTCCTACTGACTTTAGCCCTAAAAGGCTCTTAAACACCAACTTTAGTGGAATTATTGCATGATGTTTTGCTACTAGGAACTTCAGCAGGGGTGAAAAATGAGAGTGACTGTGTTTGGAGTAGTGCTTCTATTTACTTTTTAAGTAAATAACTGCTGACATTATGGCTGAGAGCAAAGGTGGTCTAGAGATGACAAATGATCCAAAACCTAGATTTCTCCTCTGCCACAGACTTACCTTGAGTAAGTCATTTCAGCTCTAGGAGCAATTTGACAGCCTGCAGCTGCCAAAGGGGCAGTCCTACTACTTTCCCCTCTCTTGGCCATGCTTCCCTTGCTTGGCACTGGCACTTGTCAGATCCTGTGATGAGCTGAATCAGCTCCTTAAAGTGGCAGAAAATAATTGTTTCTGCTGGGTTAGTTCTTTGCCGATTTAGTGAGCTGAATCGGTTCATCCAGGTGGTGACCGGAGTGATTTCAAGGGAGGGGCTGGGATGTGAAATCAGGGGAGCTGAACTGGAAAGGGAGGAGAAAGAAGGAGAAGGAAAGGAAGGCTTTACCTTTTAGTAATAGCTGTTAGATCTGCTCAGCCCTCCTGTCAAACTTCAAACTCAGCACACTGTCCCCGAGACAGTTCAGTGTCTGTAATGTGTGACGAATTACTTCCATTCGTCATCTGTTTTAAAGGTGCTCCTGTTTACCTAGAAAGTTTAGGTACTAAGAAGGCAGTACATGCTATACAAGGCAAAATATGACTCTGCCTAATATATAATATTATGGCTAAAATATATAAAAGAAGTACAGAAAAAAAATTCAGAGGAAGAAGTAACTTTTTTTTTTTTTTTTTCCTGGAATGAGGGCAAAGAATTCGTTAGTGTCTGGCAAATTCTACAAAAAAAGCGTATCTACAGGAATATGAATAAAGGCAGAAATGCAATTAAGATGGAAGCTGAGATAACTTGATATGCTTAAGTGTTAGGTAAGAAAATTCACGGAGGGAAGAGAGGGACAGTGGCTGTGAGGGCGTGCTGGAGTTCTTCCTGCAGGAGCTGACGTAGCTGAGAGCCATTCAACTCCTCCTGTAATGCAAGGGAGACAGGAACAGCCCTGAAGGTAGTGTGAACAAGAGAGTTAAAGTTAGGGTGGCTTACAAAAAGCCACAGGGACAGCCTCAGAAGAAAAACCTGAGGTTGATGTTGAATTATTTTGTACACAGGACAAAAGCCAAGCTCTAGCAAGTGAGTATGTGAGCAGACGTAAGGCACATAAGCCTAAGGCATGTGTCTATTCAGTGGGAGACAGAATTGGGACGGAACATGTTTAGACTTTTTTTCTTTTCTCACCGGTATATTATTCTTGACTTTAAAATCTGTCTCCATCTTCAGCTAATGAACTAAATTGCATTTAATTGTAAAGTGTTTCAAGGAGGGGATACAGAGTATTGAAAATTTTATCCCTGTATTTTTCATTCCTGTAAATGCAGTGGGCTTTCTCGTATTTGTAAGTACTAGTTGAATGAGGATTTTTAGGACCAGGTCTAATAGCTATATGGTATAAATTCTGCTATGTCAGTTTGTTGAAAACATTTCGACTTTTTGCCATTTGTTTTGTAAATTCATTATTCACATCTAGAGCAAGAGTAAATATTATAGTATACATGGAGGCCAGAGTGACAGGTTTGAAACTCCCCTGAGCTTACTGAAAGAAAATAGTCCTTTTTGTATTTTGCAGCTCTCACTAAGATAGCTAATGTATTTTGCAAAATGTTCTGTGTGCAAATAGCACCTAAATCTCTTCTCAGACAATAACAGATATGTGAGGCCATATTTTCAAACAAACATCTCACTTCCATATATGGTTTGGCAAATCAAAAGAGTACAAGAAAAGGAAAAGAGTATATCCTAGGCACCTGGATTTTAAATGGAAGGAATTGTAACCAAATAAGTTTCCTAACTGCCAAAGGCTTTTACCTGTAATGGGAAAATGAGTTGGGCGTGACTGTTCACTCAGCTCCTGCTGAGGTTCTGGCTAGCACACAGCTCATGCTAAGGCCAGATGTATGCTGGGACCAGTGCCATTAGTCAAAGCAAGGATAACACGTAGGGAGGATACGGTGGCCAGAAAGGGCTAAAGGTCATTATGCAGCCACTATCACCTGCAGCTTGCTGTCTCCTGCAGCCATCAGCCCTGCATATTGATTGTCCGGCAGTTCCTTCAGAATCTGTCAGCTGATGGAAATGTTATAGACCAAACTTTCAAGCTGGAAGGTATAAATATGTCAGCTTACCCAAAAAGTTTTTGCAGCAGGTCCAGCAGCACTGCTGGGCTGCTGAGGCTTAGTGACACAGGGAATGCCTGCAGGGGATGCCGGAACTGTGACGGAGGAGGAAGCATGAGCACTCCCACCGTTGGCCAGGTAACTATTTTGCTCGTAGGTGCAAAAGTTACAAGTTACGAGTTGCAAGTTATGAATTAGAGAATTTGTGAGTTAGAAACCTCACGAATTAAGCAATGAATTAGTGAATTCACATGTACAAAGGAGTTTGAGCCCTTGTTTGTCATGTTTGTTTGTTTGTTTTCTTCCCTAATAAGCTCATAAAATAAAGTTTAATTTACACAGTATGTTGTCCTGTAAATTTGAGACCCAAACAGACAGTGACAGTTAGGCTTCAGGAGGGCTGGTTTCAAATACCACCACAAAAAGCGGATTTCATCACTTCTTAGAAATAGTGTTGAAAGTGCACTGCAGCGGTGCTGCTTATCATTACTTCAGCCTGAGCTTTTATCACAAATAATATTTGAAGGGATATTCAAAATAATAATGAACTTACTTCTTGGGACTATGAGCTTCATAAATGAAAAAGATCTAGACCTTTTTATATTTGTTCATGCTTACAAAAAAGAAGAGAGAATCACAGTTCAGTCAAATCTCTGACTGAATCGAGTGTGCTGACTGGGGTGATGGAATTTCCTAAGCAGCCAGAGTTTTAGAAGTCTTCTGGAGCTCTGTAAACCATTGGGGAATATTGGTGATATAGTTGCAAACACCTGTGTACTTGCTAAAACTTCTATACATCTAGAAAACAAAGCTGTGCTTTTGTCATGTCACTCCAATGACTATGATGTTTAGTTTTTGGTGAAAGAGAGTGGATGACTTCTGACTGGTACCCCTATTTAGGAAGGCTGTATCCAGTTCCTAACACTTGGCTGACAACTTACACATAAATTGTAGTCATGTCAGTAGCTCCACTAGCCAGCTGTTACTCAAGATGTCAGGTTTCATGTCAAGTGTCTGAATTTTGCATGTTTGCATGCTGTGCGTGATTCTGCAAAAGAGAAAACTAGGTAGAGAGATACTGGAAAGGAATTCTGCCGTCCATACAGCCTTCCATACTGTTATCTCTTTAGGAGTTGCACAAAAAGAGAATGCGCCATTAGATTAGGATATAGAAAGACACATGTTAAGAAATCCTACTTTTGGGAGATAGAAACTTAAGCTCTGCTCAACAATTTGATGTAGTAAATGCAGATCTCTCATTTTAGAGCATATTCTTTCTCCCTAACCATGTGTAAAATCAGTTCTCAACTAAAGCTGTCCCTTTTCTGCTGCCTCTCCCCTGTTTCCAATTTTGCAGAGCCGGTTGGCATTCCCAGTCCCTGGGACAAGAGGTTAAAACCTTTCCTAGCCCAGCTGTGCATCTAACTGCACACACAGCTGCAGAGGAGACTTCAGTGACTCAGGTGTGTGTCCTTAAAGGAGATTTTAACAGATGCTAACGGTGCTATGAAGAAGTTACTGCAATCGCAACTAATGTGCAATTTCTTTTCTTCAGTAAAATGGCTAAGTTTAGCACCAAGCAAAAAGGACTATTGAAAACGCTGCCATAATGGCAGTGAAATTTATTTTGCATTGACAGAAAAATCATAAACTATTGCTAGAAATGTTACTTGCTGATTAAACTTCAGTATCTCCAAGCAAACACTTGAAAAACTCAGCTTTTAATCAGCCAAAAATAAATTATCATAAATAATAGTTAACAGTAAATAAAGATAATGATAAAATGGCTAATTTAAAACCATTTATGCATGATAGGTAAACAAATAAAGAAGCAGTTGTATCTTACAGGATTTGCTCTCAGACTTCAGAACATCTGGAATTGCTCAGTGTTTTCTCATATAATATAAATAATATTTGTGGAGAAGGAGAAGGAGGGGATATGACAGTCTCAGAAAATGAGAAGGTGGACTTGAGCTTTCTTCTGCTTTTCAGATAGCAGCAGGCATAGCATTGGTAGTAACAACTATAGCTGAAAATCTTAGTCCTTTGAAGTGACCACAAACTGTTTTTTCAATGCTATTTTGTTTACAATCTACTTGCACAGTCTGAGAGCAAACACATGAATAATCTCTAAGTTTTCATCCCTGTGTAAGCTGATCCGACCTTGGTGCAAGGCCCTTCTTAACGACAGTCAATTGCTGTACCAAGTTGTACAGTTATTACACAACCACTGTAGAAAAGGTATCAAAATCAGTTTGATAAGGCACAGACACTCATGCAAAAGTCATTACCAGGTAACTAACATAATCAACCAATTTTTGATTGATTACTTCCAAGAAAACCCTAAGAGACTTTCAGTACATTATAACTGTGCTACTAATTGACTCCTATCTACCCATAAAATATACTTTAAGATTTTGGGAATATCCAAATAAAAAAATAATGTTCTGAAATTGTTGTCTGCCTTTCTGTAATTATTAAGACAACTTGATTTTCATCAGCTGAAATCAGCACATAACATCATAGTTTTCTGAAATGCCATGGTGGAGGTCCATAACCCAAAGATGTTCAATATGGACGATGTGATTTTCCTTTGCTCTCCACTGAAACAACACCAGATTCAAACCTTGGGATCCTGAGGAGGGAATAAGGTCACTGCAAATTACCTTTTTACCTCTTATTTCTGTCTTGTAGCAGAGACACAGTGAAGTCTTGAATTCAAACAGACAGACTTAAGTGGTGTCTAAATTATGATGGCTTACCTCTAGCTTCCAACAACCAGCAATACCTAGACCAGGACTTGTGGCAGGGTCCTTGTAAATCAACACAATAAATTGCAGGGAGGGAAGACGTGAGGAAAAGTTTCCCCCAGCTGAATCTGATATAGTTAGGGTATATAATAAAAAAGTTACAAAATCAATGTATGTTGCATATTTCTCTCTGTGGAAATAAATGAAGATGTAGGTCCTGTTATAATTTATTATGCTGTTATATAGCACTGGCCTTCATACTATCAGATTAACTAGATTGTGGGGTTAAAATAGTTTGTTAGTTTGTTTTTTTATTCTCAAATATGCTTCCTTTTAGAAACTTAACTTTGTTGTAAAGGTAATTGTAATTGCTGTTTTTCCAGAGTGGTTTTGTTCCAGTAGGAGGTTGAGATTAGAGACGGACAAACATTTTAATTGTTCGAGTTTACTATGAAATGGGCATGCAGTATGTGCTCTGAATAACCTCTTTTCCTCCCTATTTGCTGTACAGACATGCCGGGAGCTGTCTACTCCAGAGGACTTCCCCCAGCGAGCAATTCAGCTTGCCCTGCCTGCTGTAGGGGTTCCCAGATGGAGATCCCAGGCAGTGTCCACAAGACCCCCATGACTGGGTGGGGTAGAACAACATTAAGGCCACCTCTCCTCTGTTTCCTCCCTGCTCCTGGAAAGAGAAATTTCAAATTAAAGCCAACTTTGGGGGTTCTGCCTCTCATCTTGCATTACAGTGGTTCCCCAAACCCAAGCTTTGTGGCAGGTGATCCAAGAGAGGCTTGAGAGCACTTGTACCGTCACATCTCTCTACTCCCATGAACACTCTGCTGCTTAAAAGATACCAGGATGAAGATGGTGCCCAACTCTCTGCAGTACTGGGCTACTCATTCTGCATCCCACAAAGCACTGGATTCCTGCATGAGGCCAACACAACCAATCTAAGTGGCTTTTGTAGGGCACAAGCACTTTTGCCTAAAAAATATTTCATAAGGAAGTCAGAGAGAATGGGACAGTCTAAGAGCTGTTATCAGCTGTTATCAACAGCCTTGATCCTTGCAGCATTTTTTATGATGAGTCTATAAACTTCTCTAGCAGTTTCCCAGAGCAGATTGGCGATATTTCAGCAAATACTTGGTGGAGGCAAGGAGGCATTGGGTTTTCTGGAAATACTAGATACAATATCAATCTAAGAGGTAGTAGGAAAGAAAATCACTATAAAATTGTGTGGTGAACAGAACTTTAATTTCCATTTACTCCACTGGCTAAGAGAGTACCTGAATCCAGCAGCACTTGCTCAGCTAAACCTGGTACCACAGAGCAGCCAGGGATCGGCCTTGGGAGAATCCACATTAAGTAGCTGTTGAAGTGGACTAAGACAGAAGCTGTATTTTATGAGAGTAAATAGTGATAACCTGGTTACACATATTGGCCAAGCTACTCTCTAATATATTAACTGTTAATCTTTTGCTTCTGGTGACTCTTCTCTGTGCCAGCTGCTGCAATTCAAAACATAATTGCTAGTGAAGTGGAAAAAAAAAAATAGAGAATGCCCAGGTGCAAGCTGTTCAGGGCTGGGAGGCTGTTTTCCAAGCCAATTTCAGACCAGATGATGCTTGTAGACAACTCTGAAGCAAGAGTGAAATGGAGTAACCAAAGGAGAGGGTAAACTGCACCAAAAAAATCTGAAGGGGGCCAGTATTATAGGGTTTCTGTAAGCTATATGAGATGGATGAGAGAATTTATCCATCTTTCTTTACTGTGTGCCTAGTAACAGTGGTGGCTGAGAAACTACAATGTTGTACTCAGTATCAGAATTTTTTCTGATCTTTGGAAACTAAAAACATATCCTGCAAGAACTAATTGGGTGAGAATTAATCATCCACCACTACAGTAAGTAGGAAAAATTCAGCTCCTACTTGACATCTCTGCATATGAAATGGACTATAATTGCAGTGACTAATATTTCTAGCACTGTTTTGCTAGATCCACGCTTTTTGAAGAGGTACTTCAAGGACTCCTAGTGTTTACAAGTAAACCTCATTTTGGAGAGTATAGAGGCACCCATGCTGGATGTTGGTATGAAGGGTGGTCTTAATATTCCTAAAGCCTTATTTGTGCCCCTAATTTGTTTGCTAGACTATTTCTTGAGATGGTTTGGAATAAAATTATAGGAAAACCTGGTCATCACACAGTGATACTTTTGATGAAAAATCACTGCTGACTGAACAAACAGGTATGTTTGAAGTTAGAGAGTTTCCAGGGAGGACAGTTGTTCAAGCTGACTTGAAGAGTAAGTTTGAAGATGAATGTGTCTAATCATGAAAGCCACAGTTCATTATACTGTGCACAACCCTTCTGTCAGCAACTGACAGGAAGCAAAATGGGACAGGTTTAGATTTAAAGGGATCACTGCTAACATGACCTCCCAGCAAAAGGGGAAAAAGGAGAATTAAACTAACATTTTGATACTAAATGAGCTAGTTTTCCTCACTTACAAGTCCTAAAAATTGGCTTAACAACTATTTTTATTAAAGGGAAAAAGAGAAGTCTGAAGAGGTGGACAGATAAAGTAACTCTGATTTCATAGCTGATCTTGTAGCATCACTTGTGCTGCTGGTTGTTGCTGGTGTCAGCCCCCTGCTCCACACTGCCTCTTACTCCTTGCTCTCATAACCATCATCGTTCATCACGGCTGTGCTGCTAACAGGCCTGCTCCTTAGACCAACAATAAAACACAGCTCTCCACCGCAAGAATTTCATGTTCCTTCTTCCATTTCTCTTCTGAAAGGCCTCCTTCCTTTGCCCTGCAGTGACCGTCGCTGACGCTGTTGTCTGGAGTCGTTGCCCTAATGCAATGCCCAGCAAGGGAGCATTACACCGAGCTCTTACAGTGCTGCAACTTGGGTTGCTCTGCAGTCCAGCTGGGTTGCCTTCGTAACGAGCACAGCATGTGCAAAATTCATGGGCTTTAGGCCTGTCCATCAATGTCTTTCGTTTCTCTTCCCTTTGATCCATCAGACAGCAACAGAGTTCACCTGCTCCTGGGGGTCCTCTGCCATCTGGGTTCATTGTTCGGGAGGGAGATGTGGGGTCTTGCCATTGCTCTAGGTCCCAGCTATCAGGCTTTTGTATATACGGGTCCTAGGGGAACCGGACTGACTGACTTCCTGGCCTGACGCAATTTCCCTCTTCCATAAATCTTCCCCCCTATAACTAGGCAGATGATAGTTGGGTCCACCAACAATCCCAAACAAGTGTCAACCAACAGATGCCTGTACTGAAAAGCAGACGTAGCTACACAGATTTTCCTGTAACTGGCAAAAGGGGAAGAGCAAATGCTTCCATTAAAGATGTGCTTTCTTTTCCTTGGAAATGTTCACCTGTTGGTTTGAGTATTTTAGAAAGCCTTATGATAGCCATATTGGCCTAGATCTTTATCAGCCACAGGGGTAGAGCAGAAGATATTTACAGACCAAGAGAAAGCACCCAGGATATAAGAGAAAAAGTCAGCAAAAAAGGAGCATTTGATCCTTAGAGAATTTTTTTACACAAAGTTTCTAAGACTATCAGTCATTTTTGAAAATCAGTAGCAAACTGTTTGCTATGTTTGTCTATGAATTGTGTGAGTACCTTAAAGGAATCATGGCCTCTTACACAGTAAGTATTCACGCTCCATCTATCTGTAACCTCCAGGAAAATGAGTCCCTTGTGACTGTTTATATATACCTCCAAGGGACATGCTGCAAGGTGAGAGTGAGGTGAACAGATATATAAAACTAGATAAGAACAAGCTGGCAATCACTAAATTTTGGCTAAAAATCCAAAGGCTTTTCCTAAACATGACCACTGGAGTAGTTCCGGAGCAGTTAAGAGAGGAATAAAAAATGAACCTAGTTTTAGGTGAAATTCAATAATAAATTTATGAAGGGGATTGTATGACATGGGGCATTCAGTAGCCTAAGTGTAATGATTCAGGAGGTCTTCTTCAAGCCTACTACAAATGATTTGAAGTAAAGGTATTCTCTGAAAATTGTTTATTGAACAACTCCATAGTATGCCATACATCATTTTGATTGATGGTGAGGAGTTTGTGTAGCATCTGCATCCAGTTATTTATACAACAGTTAATTAAAAAAATATTTTAAAGAAAATACGCTGTTCCAAATTAGCCATAAATATTTCAGGTTTTGCAGAGAAAGGATACCTTTTTGCTTCCTAGGTTGCTTTGAGGTGGGGGGGAAAGAAGAGGAAGAAACATTCATTATAGCAGCCCTTGTCCTTGCATCACTAAAAGTGTTTAGTACTGAATATTGCTAAGAATGGAGCAAAGAACTGCATGTGCATATGCTCTGAAATCATCAGCTATACACATGTACATGGAAAAGTTGGGAAGTGGGCTTGCATATGTGTATATTTAGTCGCATATATGGTTCATCTCAGGGCAGAAAGGCATGCTTCCAATTCTGCTGTTGAGGACTGAATCAAACTCAAATGCTGAATAGGACCGTAGTTGATTTTTTTTTCTGCATTCAACTAAATTGTTCCTTGAATGGTCCATGAAGCATGTGCAATAGATGCAAAGCAGTGCTTCCTGCAGATGTCCGAACCTCTAAGATGCTGCTCTGACATAGAAAGCAGAGAGTAATTTTTCTTAAAAACTGACTTCTGAAAAGCCTCAGAGAATGACCAGAGGCCTTTTAATCTTTCAAATAGACACCAACCCTAAGGAAGCTGTTAGCATGTCGTGTATCTCAGCTGGAAGCAGAGTCCATGTCTGGACAAGCAAAACATGAACTCCTGCAGTAAAGATGAAAGGGAAAAAAAAGCTGTTGGGCCAAGGGTTGGGTAATGTGTGTTTGTCATGGCCTCATTTCTGGCTAAGAAACTACTAGAAAATACTGCAGCTGCGCAACTTTGTGATTATCAAGTTAATTGGGGAAGATTCTTGTTCTATGGAGTTTGCCCCCAGAAGCAAACAGAAAACGCATAAACTGTTAGAAAGTAATGGGAGTCGTCCTATGGGGAGGTTGTAAGGGAATTGCTGCACGTCACGAAGCTGCTAATTGAAGGATGCAGATACCTTGGACCTATCTGGAAGCCTGAACAACCATCATCTTTCCAAGAGATGCTAGTGGCAGAAGGGCCAGTGACGGTTGTACCATCATTTTTCAACAGAAGGCTTTTATAAATTGTTTTTTGTGATTACTATTTTTTTTCCCAAATTCTGACTGTGTAAGTGATACTAAAATATTTAGATGCATGTGTTGTTTTAATAGCACTGGGGTGTCCTCATTTCTATGCTGGCTGCTGAAATGTTTACGCTATGATTAAAGGATGGTGATTATGCCATATTGGAAAAATGTTTGGACCGCTTCATACAGGCACTATGGCTGATACTCTGCACAGGAGTAAAACTTAATACTGAGAAAACTGCTAATTTAAGAGGACTCTCATGACAGTCAAAAAACAGACAAGCAGACAAAAAATAGTCAAAAAACAGACAAATCTTGTTAGGGCATAAGGCTTGCTCACAAGAAAAGAAACCAGGAAGAGCTATAATGAATGAAATATAAATTCTTAATTTCAGTCAGAGAAAAAATGATATTATATATAAACGTTTGTCTTTTCATTTTACTCCTGGTATAACTTGTTATAGTGGGGCTAACTGAACCACAAAAAGTCGAGTAAGCTGAACTAAGAGACCATCGTTTCAAGTAAGGAAGTACTTAACTACTGTTCCATTGATTCAGTGAAGTGTTAGATAGACTCAGGCACATGTCTGTCTGGAGTGGTGGATACCATCAGGGCCTAGAACATTATCTTCACAACGCTCAGTTTTTTAAAACCGCTTACTGATTTTTCTGTTTCGTTTTGGATTAAACTCTACAAAAATGTCAAATATTCTGTAAATAACAGAGGAAGACAGGAAGGAACTAATATTGCTGATGGTGAATTGCTTCATTAACACTAATATAGTTGTCTTAGATCTGCGTCACCTGCCCTGGACTGCCTGAAATATCCAAAGGTGTTTAAAATGTGATTTTTAATCTCTGTCACTATATTGTGTAATAAATATGAGAAACATATTTTAATGAGACTTGACTGTGATCGTTTTGTGGCAAATCATTGCCTCCTGTACTCACTGCACAGACTGGCAACACGATGCCTCAATATAGAGATGCTTTTTGCAAACAGTTGGCTGTTTGGGGACCGGGGCTTGCATACTAAATGGGGGATGCAAGGGAATGACACATCATCTACTACATCCTCATCAGGGGATCAAAATTAGGAGTTTGATGTATAGTCATGGGAGAGTGGCAAACACCTTTGTGGAGGCTAATCGGAAGACCATTGTTAAATAGTTAGTTTAGCTCTACTATTAACTGATACATAATCACTGGTAGGTGAATTTCAACTGTTATAACTGTACCAGCCCTAAAGAAGTGTTAACAGGATGATTCCTGTGCTTTATTTCATGGGGTATGCGACCCTGCCACAGCAAAGCTTTTAAGCAGTTCTGTCTGTACATTGTGGAATCAACAGCGTGGAAATTTTTCGCAGCATAATACCCTGAGATATGTTCAGGATAAATTATTTTAGGTGGAAATGAGTCATGCTCCTGCAGTAAAATACCTTTCTAAAATTGCTCGATAAGAAATAACAGGGAGTCAGTTTTATGGTGATGAAAACAATGCCCCAAGAGAAAGACTGGTGAGGGTAAAAGCTCTGCTAGCTTTGACATTCATGAAATGTGGAGAAGATTTACTCACACGTCACTCTGAATCTGCAACCAGTGGGTTGCAGCATGAAAGCAAGAAGTTTGAGGGTAACTATGCTTCTGGTGTTGAATTTTTAACAATTATTTTTAACAGCTCTCAGTCATCAGGACAGTGTTGTGGTTAAATAGTTAGATTTGTTTTGGATGCCAAGAGGAGAGGCAGATGTGCAGATTCACACTAGGAAATATAATTAACCCTTCAGAGTCATTAGAATTTGCCAAGAAAATTAAGACACCTCCACCCCTCTCTTCAGACTGAGGCTGATGAAGTATGGGGAGGACTCTGACACTGTAGGTATGACAGACAACTTGAAATAGAAGAAGGTAAAAAGGTAAAAAAAGGTAAAACAAAGCTCAGTATTTGTCATGTGTAGCTCCAGAACTAATTTAGCATTTTTTGGGTAGGGAGGTGAGATTGGAAAGGAGAGAAGGTAGTATCAGCAATAGATTATATTATTTGGCTGGGCTTTGCAAATGACAGCAGTGTGCACAGCATGGACTGGGGGATTGAAGCAGTGCCCTTAATTCAAAAGAATTAAGCCTAGAGGCAAAAGGTTATGCTGCATCAAAACTAGCAGCCTGAAAGCACATACAACATTTGCGAACTTTGAGTTGGATAAAGAAAGGCGAACAGGCAAAAGTTGTGCCAGAAACAATGATATTAGCACTACAGAGAAGATAAACAGCTAAAATCTGGGCTGCATATCATTGGTCTTACAATACAGGATGTGATTATATGGGTAAATACCAGCTGGGAAAGAATCTGTTCTGTAACAGAGCTGGGAAAAAAGGTAGGTTAGATAAAGGTGAAGCTCTTAGTTTCATCTAAAGTGCAGCCACTGGCAGGGCATTAAAGTGACTGAGGAAGATACTGAGGACAGTCCAGTAGACAGGACACAAACCTGTACAGACTAAAGCTGAAAAGCTCAATAACCTAAGGTAAGAAAGACCTCTAGGAATGCTGCTGTTGCCCTAGAGCAACACAAACTATTGAGGATGGGATTCAGGCTGCAATTAAAATACCTCAGTTAAGAAGTCTGTAAATGTTTGCTTATGCAGAAGTTGTGTAAGCTCCTATTAGAGTCAACAGAGATTTGGAGTTTAAGTTAGTTACTCATATATAACTGTCTCCAGTGAGACATGGATTACTTACGGGTCATGTTTCATAGCTGCAAACCCCATGTGAATGTTTCCAATACCCAAAGGAGATATACATTGGGCAGGATATGTTTGCCTAATCGTGAATGTTTAATGCCATTGTAGGTGCAATGGCTTATTTTGCCTGGCCTCCAGCGGCTGTACCAGCAAGGTATGGATTTCTAGCGGGTTCTGCATCAATCTGTCATTCCTTTGTTGAGGTTTTTCGACATTGCTAGAACACTTCAAATGGCCCTAGGTACCCACGGTTAGTAAAACAAATTCTGCCTCTAGCATCTGGTCACAATATTGTGGAAAGATCTTTGGACAAAATTTGGGTTCTGATTTCCCCAGCTACCTCATAGAAAAAATTCAGGCATTTAGCACAACATAATAAAATATTTTATCTCTGTATGTCAGCCAATACTGGTATTCTGTTTAAAACTTACAGGACAGAGACTTTTAATACTTTTCTCTAACATCTTAAAAAGAATATGCAAATGTCATGTATGGATTGTAAAAACTCTGGGAGAAAGTTCTGTCGTTTAGTCTCTCCTCAGATAAACAACCATGTTAAAGAAGTGGTCAAGTATCTTTAATATCTCAGGAGCTGGATGGCTGGAGCAAAACAGGCTGGGGAGAAAACTTGTAGAAATGACACCACACCCCCAAAAATAAATTAAAAAAAATAATCTAGATTACTATTCACCCTTCCTGGTGTAGCCTTACTGGAAAACACACCAGCTGGACACAGCTCTATCTGTAAAGGAACATGATAGACATGCCACTCATCTCTCTCCATCTCATGCTGTCTCTGCATTTCTCTTTATCCTAATCCCTGAATACGCACACGGTGTCTGTTGGAGGGAGGCAGCAGGGAGGTGGTGTAGAGGAGGAAAGCAGTGCCTGCAAAAGTGTCCCCCGTGTGGGGTTTGCTCCGGCTGCCCCTGAGCCCCTTCTGGCAGCCCGGCACAGCATGTATGTTGCGTGGCAGGGAGGGAATGACTGTGTCTCTCGCCTACGTCATAGCTCTATCCTCCTCAGCAAAGGGGATGGGCTGACGCTGCTGCACGTCGTACAAAATCCTGTTAATGCCAGCTGGAGGATTTCTTCTGCATCGTGAATGTGCTCTTGCTGGAGTCACAGCAGTACCTTAAATGCTACTCTCCTGATGAATGCTGTTTCGTCAGGATGATTAAGTAATGAGGCAAGCGAAGGTTAACATATTAAAAAAATAATTTTATGTGTGGTAAAACCGATTTGCTTTGCTGTCGTGGTTTAAGCCCAGCCAGCAACTAAGCCCCACACAGCCACTAGCTCACTTCCCCCACAGTGGGACTGGGGAGAGAATTGGGAGGATAAAAGTGAGAAAACTCATGGGTTGAGATAAAGACAGTTTAATAAGTAAAGCAAAAGCCACGCACGCAAGCAAAGCAAAACAAGGAATTCATTCACTCCTTCCCATGGGCAGGCAGGTGTTCAGCCATCTCCAGGAAAGCAGGGCTCCATCACGCGTAACGGTTACTTGGGAAGACAAACACCATCACTCCAAACATGCCCACTTCCTTCTTCTTCCCCCAGCCTTATATGCTGAGCATGACATCATATGGTATGGAATACCCCATTGGCCAGTTGGGGTCAGCTGTCCCAGCTGTGTCCCCTCCCAGCTTCTTGTGCACCTGGCAGAGCATGGGAAGCTGAAAAGTCCTTGACTAGTGTAAACACCACTTAGCAACAACTAAGACATCGGTGTGTTATCAACATTATTCTCATACGATATCCAAAACATAGCACTATACCAACTACTAGGAAGAAAATTAACTCTATCCCAGCCAAAACCAGGACATTTGCTTATGTAGCATACTGCAGTTTATTTCAATGAAAAATCCAGGTGTTACAAATTATATGCTTAGAGAATTCTGGACAGTGAAGGAATGACATTTATTCTTAATTAAACTAAATCCTTTTAATAAAGAGCTGATGTTGGTTTGTCAAACTACAGATACAACTTTAATTATAATTTATAAACTACTAGCCATTCTGTTTTAATGTAGCAACTATGAAACAATATCAATAAAAGTACTAGTAAAGAGGCAGTCTGTGAAAAAAAAAAAAAAAAACCCACAAAATAGAAAGTTACTGTCTTAATCCAGAAAAAATGCTTGAACACAGACATACACCTCACTGATACAGATGACTACACAGGAGGCAAGGCACTGGGAATAGAGATGTAACGAGAATCTCATGGAGTTTAATTCCACAACATAAAATATTGTAAATAATTCCAATCCAGGAAGCTTCAGTTTCAGCTGAGCTACCTGGGCCTTTTCGCATTCTTGCCTGTGTTGGTTGAAAAAAGATTCTTTTCAGCTAAAGTCAGATCCCAGTGATGTGAGTTCACAATTGAGCAAATCATCCATGTTTTCATTCCCAGAGATGAAGATTACCCAGACTTTTGTGTTACAAGAACTGTACTTGTGGACAAATTTAATTCAAGTGGTTTAATGGAGGGAGAATGACTTTTACAATATTTTTTTTTATGTTTTCAGCTCTGTAAGACAACTGCAGTTCAGATCTAAAATGTTTATTTTTTTCTGCTCCCAGAATGCCAGTCAGACCTTTGCCAATAGGAACTGGCATAGTGAGTGAGCCCAGCTGTACATTTGGCCTTTGTAGTCCATTATTGTAATTTGAATTGCTTAGCCCATAGGGGAGACATTTTTACCTTTGCATTGCCTACTAATTTTCTGGGGTTTTTTAAGGTGCCACTTGCCATCTGTCTAGTGTGAGTAACAGCCAGTGTGCTTTGGCAGTAATGCTGGAGCCTACCTTTCCATTTAACTTCTGCAGAAGAGAGCAAAATGGATGCAGACAATTTTAAATGCTACTAACAATTTTTAATTTCTCTTCTGACATAGACTCATCATGATTCATGAGAATAACTTTATTTTCTTGGTCTACAATTCAAAAGTTTATTTTATTTGTTAACAGAACTGGTCTGCCTATGTTTTCACTCTGGTTAGTCTTGTCCCAGGAATGCTGCAGCCTTATGCTATGGTAATAGAAAATTCTTCTAGCATTATGGAAGGGATTAATTGACATGTGAATAATTGTCTGCTGTGCAATTATTCCATTTAGTTCACCTCTATCTATGATAATTGATTATAAGACAAGTAGAGCGTGGCACAGCTAGTCTCTTCTTGGGCATTATAGTGAGATAATTTTTTATTTTATGTAGGTAGTAGTGAAGGTTCCTGGGTGAATTTCAGTCTGATACCAAAATTATGTGTGCTTCAATGATTGTTAGAATATGCATTTTCTTCTGAATTTGTTTATTTACCTATCACTGTGCTGTTAAGTTATTCTCATATCCACTTTCAGAAAGGGAAGAGTTCATATTCCCAGTAAAAGATATGGTAAGCAGAAGTCTAGAGAGATTAAAATTTTCTGGTATTGATATAAGGAGATGCTGTCATAAACAGAAATGAAAATCGGGTCACCCATGTCTCTACTTAATGTCACAAGCATGACTTCTTCCATCTTGTTCTCATGGTACAATAAATCAGAAAAAAACAGTCACTTGAAAGTAATTCCTGTTTAAAATTGAGGTCAGAATTTTAAAACAGTTGACATTATTCCCTTAAATGATTTTTGTATTTCTCCTGGTTTAAGTCCACATTTACCTTCTGTGTCCAAAGAGGTTTTAGAAGGATCTCATAGCCCTGTTTGCTCTTTCTACAGCTGTAAGAGGATGAGCAGTAATTCTCCTTTTGTGATCATAGAATCATAGAATCATTAAGGTTGGAAAAGACCTTTAAGATCATCGAGTCCAACCATCAACCCAGTACCCATACCCACTAAACCATGTCCCAAAGTGCCACATCCACATGTTTTTTTAACACCTCCAGGGATGGTGACTCCACCACTTCCCTGGGCAGCCTGTTCCAACACTTAACAACCCTTTTGGTGAAGAAGTTTTTCCTAATATCCAATCTAAACCTCCCCTGGCGCAACTTGAGGCCATTTCCTCTCGTCCTATTGCTTGTTACTTGGGAGAAGAGACCAACACCCGCCTCTCTACAGCCTCCTTTCAGGTAGTTGTAGAGAGCGATAAGGTCTCCCCTCAGCCTCCTTTTCTCCGGGCTAAACAACCCCAGCTCCCTCAGCCGCTCCTCAGAAGACTTGTTCTCCAGACCCTTCACCAGCTTCGTTGCCTTTCTCTGGACCCGCTCCAGCACCTCAATGTCCTTCTTGTAGTGAGGGGCCCAAAACCGAACACAGTATTCGAGGTGCGGCCTCACCAGTGCCGAGTACAGGGGCACGATCACCTCCCTACTCCTGCTGGCCACACTATTCCCGATACAGGCCAGGATGCTGTTGGCCTTCTTGGCCACCTGGGCACACTGCCGGCTCATGTTCAGCCGGCTGTCAACCAGCACCCCCAGGTCCTTTTCCGTTGGGCAGCTTTCCAGCCACTCTTCCCCAAGCCTGTAGCATTGCCTGGGGTTGTTGTGACCAAGGTGCAGCACTTGGCCTTGTTGAACCTCATACAATTGGCCTCGGACCATCGATCCAGCCTGTCCAGATCCCTCTGCAGAGCCTTCCTACCCTCAGGTGATATCTCTATATTGCCCTCTAGTTCTTCATAATTTATTATACGCTTCACTATTGCTAGTTTTTCCATTAAAGCATTTTTTCTATACTATGCTGTGTTTTTTTGTACTTACTGGGGCAGCACATGAATCTGTCATGTCACTTCACTCACTCTGAGTTTCTTGAGAGGAAATCTGGGTGTTTTCAATGCTCTTCTCTTCGGACAGCTGAAATGAACAGCTTTTGGCTAATTCCGGTAATTCAGTCTGTAAACTAGTCTTAGTTACAATTTGCTATAAATAATGACCAAGATGGGAATGAACTGGATTTGTCAGTTTTAGTGAACTTAGTTAGATGTGAAATACAGTTATCAAAATATGTACTCTACAAGCCTAAAAAGAGCTCTCATAAACTGGAAGGTTTGTTATGATAGAGCACCAACTCTCAATACCATCACATACTTCTTTACACTAGCAAGTCTATTAAGAGACAGGTTTGTGCAGGTCTTAATGGTTATCTGATTTTAAATAGTTTTAAATAGTTGCACAAAAATTTATAACATAATGCACTTCATGGCAGTGTGCAGAGAATGAAGGCAGCCTCAAAATTGTGGGAGAGTAGTTCTAAGAAAAAGTATTGTAGTAGAGGATTTTTAGCCATGACTCTACTCTGGCTCTTGCTACACCAAATAAACCTAAGTGCCTTTTTTGTCCCTTTGAAACAGTATAGATGCTTTACATGGAATATGAGAAGTCTTTGCATAAGGACCAAAGCTGTTAACAAAGGAAAAATAAATACCTGTTGTCAAATCTCCATGTTACATCATACGCCAGTGTTATCTGCTAGCTGGAGATACGATGCACCATAGATTAAAATTCTGAAGAGATCTCAAACTGGTTATTTAGTTCTGAGAATAGATCACAGTCAGGAATTTCCATACTCTCTTTTCTCATAGGTGTAGGGTACGTGTATCCTGTTCTGGTATACGTTATTTAATCTCATCTTTGAAGTTAGACTTTGGTTCAGCTTCACACTGGTATCATCAGTGTGATTTACATTTCAACCTTAATAGACTTCCACTTATCTCCTCAAGTGAGGAATGGCTAGGAGAATAAAAAAGCTGTAGCCCTCTAATAACACTGCCCAGACTGGTGTATGCGTGAGGGCACGTTATGCATCTAAACATTTTTCCTGATGCTATTGTCTTGTTTCACTACTCAGAACATCTTAGAAAAACAGTTGAAAGAAATGTAAGAAGACTGTCCAACCAAATTTCCCAGGCAGTGTCGAGAGCTATATTATCAGCAAGGTTTTCCTAGCGTCTAACATGAACCTTTCCAGCTTGTCTAGCACGAAACTTTCAAACTTGTTACTACTGGGATCATTGGGCATGGACACGAAAAGCAAATTTTTTCTTTCCTTTTTCATAAACCATTTATTGTTTCCTTCTCTGAACTATCCCTAGTATTCAGTGGTTTTCCTTAAAGTTCAATTTCCAAAACTGGGCACAGTATTAGAACAAAGGCTTTACCGGCGGGGTGCAGAGTAAGGATTGCTTCATGTGTCTTGCAGGCCATATTCTAATGCATACACTCTTTTTAACAGTAAGATGTTCCTAACTGCTTTTCAGCTTGTGATCTCCCATGACTTCTTCAGTTTCTAACAAAATATTTCTAATGAATTGTTTCTCTAGGCATTTGTAAAATTCAATATACTTAAATAAATACCTTGTACATATCCCTGTTAAATTTTGTCCCTGTTTTCCAGAGCCCTCCACAGTAGTTCATTTTGTATTGCAATTCTGTCCCCAAGGCAGTCTTTTTTTCTCAGCCTCTTGTTCTCTGCAAATTTAATAGCATGTACTTTCTGTTCAGTCACCCAGGTGGTAAATGAGGTTATTGAATAGTACTGGATCCAGGACATTTCCTTTCTGAATAGTACATCCTTCCATTTTGATAATCAACAACAGATAACTACTATCTGGATGAAGTTTTCTAACCAATGTCATATCCAACCTAAGGTAGTTTTATCATGTTCTAGAAAAGGGAAGGATAATCCTTGATTTGCTTATGAAATTCTATGCAATATTTGACAAGCACATCAAGGGCTTGTGTCAAAACAATTGCTTCTGCCTGTTATGCAGTTGTAGGAAAAGCCTTGCTGGTTTCACAGTATTTGTTCATATCAAGTTTGTGTTTGTATGTCTTCACTTAAGTGCTTATTTAATTATTTTTAGCACAATATTTACGATAAACTAAGTGGATTAGTTTATAAGCCCTTAACCCCAGCCAGCAACTAAGCCCCACACAGCCACTTGCTCACTCCCCCCCACGGCGGGATGGGGGAGAGAATCGGAAGGATAAAAGAAAACTCATGGGTTGAGATAAAGACAGTTTAACAGCTAAAGCAAAAGCCTCATGCAAGCAAAGCATGTACTACATTTAGTACTATGATTCAGAACTACATTCAGCCATATCCAGGAGTGGCAAATCTGCAGTTCCCTGTCCCCTTTGACAAAATGTTCCACTACTGATACACCTATTCAGAAAGAATTTCCAAACATATTAAAGACAAGAAGGTAATTGGGAGCAGTCAGCATGGATTTATAAAGAGGAAGTCATGACTGTTCAATCTGACAGCCTTCTATGATGAGATGACTGGCTTGGTTATATGAGGGGAATGGACTCTCAGCATGTTTGCAGATGATACAAAACTGGAAGGAGTGACTGATAAACCTGGTAAGTGTGCTGCTATTCAGACCTTAACGAGCTGGAGAAATGGGCCAACAGGAATCTCATGAAGTTTAACAAAGGGATACGCCAAGTCCTACCCCTGGGGAGGAATAACCCCAGGCCCCAGGACATGCTGGGGCCAACTGGCTGAAAAGCAACTTTGTAGGAAAGGACCTGTAGGTCTTGGTCGACACCAAGTTGACCATAAGCCAGCAATGTGCCCTTGAGGCAAAGAAGGCCACCAGCCTTCTGGGCTGCATCTGGCAGAGTGCTGCCAGCGAGTCAATAGAGGTGATCCTCCCGCTCTGCTCAGCACTGGTGAGACACATCTGGAGTGCTGTGTTGAGTGCTGGGCTCCCCAGTACAAGAGAGATGTGGACATGCTGGAGCGAGTCCAGAAAGCCCATATAAGGAGAGCTTGAGAGAGCTGGGACTGTTCAGCCTGGAGAAGAGAAGGCTCAGGGGGCTTTTATCAGTGTGTATAAATATCTGATGGGGGATAGTAAAGAAGACAGAGCCAGACTCTTCTCAGTGGTGTCCAGTGCGAGGACAAGAGGTGATGGCCACAAATTGTTACACAAGAAATTCTATTTAAACATAAGAAAAAAATTGTTTATGCTTGGGGTGGTCAAGCAATGAAACAGGTTGCCCGGAGAGGCTGTGGAGTCTCCATCCCTGGAGATATTCAAAATTCAACTGGACGTGGCCCTGGGCAGGCTGCTGTAGCTGACCCTGCTCTGAGCAGGGGGTTGGACGACACTGTCTCCAGAGGTGTCTTCCCCCCTCAGCCAGTCTGTGATTGTGTGGTTCTGTAATTCTGTTAAGGTTTTCAGCCCAAGAGAAAGCAGTCCAAAGTAGTGCAATATATTGGCTGTTTTAATGCATAATATAATGAAAATAGTCCATACATTGTACCATCAAGCAATAGATACTAGAAAAGAAAAAAAAAGGGGGGGGTATTTTCTTCACATGTGATAGATGCATGGACTTCTACATTTTAATATAGACATTTAATAATGTCTGCATTTCCTATTTAATCCCTTGTTGTCAACTTGTATTGTTATAACTGGAATTAGCTGAATGTCTAGTTTAGATACCAGAGCACTTACTCTGAGAACGGTGTCCTTATTTAATCTTTCATAAGCCTTTTTTGCGAAACATGTGAAGAAGTGTAATTATGGACATAGGAGAAAAGGAAAGAATATTTCCTCAGTGATCTGGACCTAATTACTGGTGTCAGAAATGTTTGATTTTAGATTACTCAAAGTGCTTGTATTACAATCTTTTCTGGTTCCCAGTTTAGCAAGACCATACTTGTTCCAAGATAACTGTTTCCACAAGTTGAAATATTATTTCTGTATGATTTTAATAATTTACACACTTAAAAAGTAATACATGATTTTAAAATGAGGAAAGAAGAAATATTAAGAAATGTATCTAGGAGTTCTCATATATTTTCATGGATGTCATCTGAGCCTATATCCTTTGAAGAGGACACTAATGTAAACCCAAATCTTTACCAGCACTGTCTTTTCTTTTTTCTTCTCTTGCAATTTTTATGATGGAGCTGATTACTATAACATCCCATAAAAAAATTTATGACTGAGCTTCCTATACAACTGGTACAACTTTTAGGCTATGTCAGGTTAATCTTCCTAAAGTAAGTAAATCAACAAAAAATCTCCAAAGAAAAGAGCTTGTCTAGAAAGCCAAAGCAGAGAAGTAGTCAGTGTCTGTGTCCAATAAATAGAACCAAGAAACATATATTTGCTCAAAATATGTAATTCAGATACAAAGTTAATGCACGAAGAATATGTGAAAGTTAAGAATGTGTTTTCATTTATGCAGGCTCAAGGTCTGAGACTAAATTCTCCAGGAAAGATGTCTCTCAGGTTATCCAGCCCTGTTAATACTCCAATAAGAGAATTATTTAATCTGAAAACATTTAAAAACATTTAGATGAGATCTAACATTTCAAAGATACAGAAAGTGGCAGCCTATCTTGTAATTAGCTTGTAGCCCAAAAGAACAGTTTATAACCTGAAAGATTACAGTAATATCCACTGTCAAGTACTGTAAATTGATGCATAACTCAAACATTAAAGCGCTATGATAAAAACAATTAGAGTTGCTAAGAGACAAAAATACCATGAAAAGTAAATCACTACTTTCATCGTCTGTTTATTCAAGGAATAAAATTGAATGTGTTCTTGTATCACTATCTCATATATGCATACCAAACTCTGAGATTACACCCTGAGAACTTACAGTTCAAGCACATATATTCATAATAATAATGTTCCTTCATATAAGCATTTCACAGCTTGAAAAAAGGCCAAGGTTTCAATCATAGGAATTCATGTTCTCCATAGATCTCCAGTATATCTCCAATTATGCATTGAAATGACCAACACTTTAACTCCAATGAAAACGTTAATAGGTCTCTGTGCCTTATGCCTGAGGAGTAATTGTCAGTTATATAATACTGTTTTTTCCCAAACAGGGAAAATTTTGATTTGAGTTTGTAACACTGCTACGACATAGAACCATATTTAGAAGGCTGTAATTGAAACTAAGACCTAGTTAAAAACAACTGATGAATAAAAAAAATCAAATGTAAGTTATTGGTTAACATGCACAATTAAAAAATATTAAACATTTAGGATAAGAAAACTGCCACAGTATTCTCTGCTCATTTAACTTTAATCTGGATTCTCTGGTGCTAAGCATTGACACAGAAAACCGCTGCTGCAGTAACTTCAGGCATAGGCCAGTTCAGATGCTTCTAAATCAAGAGTTGCAAGTGAGCATGCCTTGGTGCTCTTCTACAGCCCCTAATCATTATGGTTTCTGAGCACCTCACAATGCCTAATGCTCTGACTCTCACAATGGTGTTCTCCCCCACCAGGTGGGAAAATACTAGAACTTTTAATTTTTTTCCGGTGCTTGTACAATCAAATATTCAGGCGCTTCACTGTTGTAATGAAATCCCCCATACCTGCCTATATGCTTAATGTCCCCATAAAATGCCTGGGAAGGAAAAGCAGTGCCGCAAAACAGAGAGTGCCCGAAGCTGAGAGCAGCTAAACCACAGTGCACTGACTGGGAAGTCGCCTAAGGTCAGTCTGCAGGGAAACACTGAAAATGGGAAATGTATTAAGCGCCATTTCTCCCCAGGGCTGAGATGCCTCACGCAGGGTGGCAGGTAAGTGCTGCTCTCCCCTTGAGACTCTCTGAGTCCTTCTGCAGGGATGGCAGCTCTTCTTTCTTTCTAAAGCAGAAGCAGGAACAGTTATGTCTTTTAAAACTGAGTCTCCAGTATTATGCTGCTGTTCTTGTGCAATATCTTAGCACTTGCTCAGAATGTGGCATCCTCACATTTAATTCCCTCTTGTACCCAAGTGAATTAAGGCCTCTTTTGTCCCTGGAAACGTCCTAGCTTTAAGTTATTCTTGTGTTATGATGTTCTCCACTTCTCCAGGTTTTGTGCTTGCAGAGCAGCAACAATTCCCAATTGGAGATGGAGTAAGATTCAATTTCTACCCCGCTCAGTGGGGTGTGAGGATTGGAGCGGCACCTACTTTGTGGCTCTGTTCCTACAAAATCAAATGGCAGAAATGACAGGCCCTATAATTCTATATACTGTAATTCACCTACACAATTTCCCAGCTTTGATTTATCGCTAATTACAGTCCTCCACAAACACAATTATAGGTCATTATATTTTACCAAGGCAGCAGAATTTTCTGTGAGCGATAGGCTAAGTGCAACTGGTGGCTGTGGCTCTGAGCACTTTGTGTGGTGTGGCTCTGATCACAATGGTGCGTACAGCCTGACATTATGAAGTGCAGAAAAAATGGATATACCGGGGTTAGGAGATAATTTTAGACCTTTGACTTGGATGCCTATGTTGGGACCCCAGAGTCCCTTTGTGGTAAAGATAGCCTTCAGAGAGCAGTTGAGAACAGCTACATTGAGAACAGCCCTCATTCCCTGCTCCACACAGTACGCAGGCTCCCACCTTAGGCACAAAGTTAAATGCCTCAAGTAAGGCGGGTTAATGTTGCTATTTTCATTAAGCTTAGTAGAAATGACAAAAAGGCCAAATTATCATGTGCTGATGCCCTAGCAACCTTTCGATGTAGTGCCCTTGCTGTAACGGCAGAGAATTTCATCCCGTAAGATTACTCCTACTGTTTGCCAAGAGAAAGGTTAGAAATAGATGAGAACAAATACCCTGAGATAACAAAATCTTTAGGATTTTGCATTGGATTATTCCTCAAATAGTGAAAAGCTAGATGGAAGGCCTGAAGCTAAATGTTTCGAATCTCCATTTTGCTGGTGGAAATTAACCCCTTCATGAAAAGAGTAACCCAGGATCCATACCATCTCCTCGATGTGTGTGTCTCAGGCGCAGGACTCGGCATTCAAGCAGCAGCTAAGCTGCTTTTTAAGACACAATGCGTGTTTATGAAATGGCAGGTGGCTGCTGATGCCATTTACAGTCCCAGGACTGCTGAACTTCTGCTCTCAGTATCTCACTCTAAAGCTGGAGTGTTTCAACTACCTACACTTGCAATGGCTGTAGATAAAGGAGCACACAAAACGCTTCTTAGTTCTGCAGTTTCACGTTAATGCAACTGAATGCAAAAATGCGTGGCTTTTTACTGAGGCTTTAGAGCAGCATTTTTGAAACTTTGTGTATAGTAATACTGCAGGGGAACTTGAGATAATGCTAAATAGGTTAGTGAGATATTGCAAGCTGCATGTCCATCCTGGCAGGGTACACTAGCTCATGAGAATCTCAGTGACTCCTTTTGGGACCAGAAATAGTTCAAGTTAGCTCAGCTGAAGAGTGGGTGATTTTTCTATTGAAAGTCCGGATGGGATTTGGGATCCTCATTCACACCGGTCTCCTAAAAAATCTTACCCTTATGGGATACTTGTGCTATGCAGTTTCTGTTAAAGGTGCCATAAAATTATATTTTATCATCAAGTTTTCTGGTTGTTCTTGTGGCAACTTTTTGAAATAGAGCTGTGGCAATGCAAAGGTTTGTTCAGAACATTTTATCTGAGATGCCATAACACTTCTTTAGTTTATAGCAGTAATTTTAGTAAATATTCTTGTTTTGAGGATAGTAAGGCTATAGCAAATATGCAACCAGCATAGGAGAAGCATGCATAGGTAAGAAATCAAAAGTGACACTGCCCATCTATTGTTGAAATGGGTAAAAAGTATGTAATATTTGTCCTGACACAAAATTAAAAAAATAATATTAAATTAATGGGTGTGCAAGGAGGAAGGAGTAGCCTTGCAATACAGTCACAATTACTTTGGAAAAACAGTTGCATGACTTGCAGAGTTACATCTGGCCTTGCAATGTTACATTTAGCGCTTCCAAAGTCTCACAAGTATTGAGCTGCTAGATACATATTACTAGATTTATATGATCTATATGTAACAGAATATATTTCAAAATACAGTATTATTTAGATGATTTAATGCTAAAAGAACTAACTAGAACTGATGATCACTTAGCTAATGTAAGTATGAGAAAATCTGTGTTATCCTTTCTCTGGTAACATTAAGAATGTTACACATATGACCTTACAACCAAGAACTCAGATTGGATTTTGGATATCACCAAAAAGCAGAAATATCAGGAACTTCTCAGAGATGTCTGAAGTATGTTTTGGCCTTTCTCTGATTTAAGAATGTGTTGGAATTTCCAAAATCAAGAAAAATGTGAGGCAAAAGAAAAAAAACACCCACTGTTTTCTACTGTGTTTTTCTTTTTTTAAATTTTTTAATCAAGTTGAGAGAAAATAGACAAAATAAAGCAGATAAAGCAATTGTTGACCTGATCTAGTCTTGATGTTAGTCCCACTGAAAGTAGAAGACTGGACTCTTCAGAGATTCATTCCAACCAACATTTCTGTGGGTAAATTAAAATGCATTTAACCAACCTATATTACATAATTTGCACTTGCATCCCATTTAAGGAAGAATGCTTGCCTGAATGTCGAGCAAGTCTGAGACTTCATTGTCCTGGATTCAACTTTGCTCTGTTACAGACTTCCTATGAGAAGCTTTCTGGGATTTGGAAAGCCCTTTAGTTTGTTTCAGAGTGTGTCTCTACAGACATGTAAAGACATAACTGCTAGATGTGATCCTTCCCTAGTCCAGAAGCCTGTAGCAGCATCCCCCCTGTACTGAGCTCGAGATAAAGCAGAGTCATACCCCTCCTTCCTTTTGACCATAGCACTTCTGGAATAGCACAAAGGAAGCACATTAGCATGGACTGATTCGATTTTTAGTTGAACATATATATATACCAGCTGGTCTTCACATTTATTACAGTAGGATTTAATGGATTTACTAACCTCCGCCTTACATAGTTGGTGACAAAAAATAGGTTTTTTCTTAGCAAGCGGCTATATCTTAGCACAAAGGTTTTTCAAAAGCTCCCTGACTGCTGGTGTACTAGGTATTTGAATAGCTGCTCTCATGGAGATTAGAGGTAGGTAATAGGAAAAAAAAAAAGGAATATTATAAGTGATGGATACTCTTCTAGGCTCAGTGCTTTCATTATTCTTGACCTTTTTTTTTTTAACAATAGATTTTCATTCAGAGGGGATTGCACGTAAAAATTTTGTTTAACACGTATTTAGGATACTGCAAACTAATGCTGGGTTAGAAGAACCACACTCTGACATACAAAATGTGGGTATAATCTGCATAAAACTTTTGAATATTGTATAATAGTAATATAGATATGAAATTTGTGTGTTATGGATTGTGGATTGACAAAACAGAAGCTCTGAAATGCCTGCAAAAGTGAGCTCTGAAAAAGAGATCCCTATTTGTGGATTGCCACAGCAACACATACGAGCTTGTAGCAATCAACACTGAAGTGTCTCTCGTCATACTCAAGAAATCTCACCTTTGATAAACACATTCAGGTTTTCAAGGTAATTCTCTTGTAAAACAGAAGAATACGAAAAAAATGACTGTTGCCAATACTAATTTACATATGTTAAAGATATTTAAATTAGAAAATGCTTTCAATCTCACAAAGTAATCGTGAGTGTCTAGCAGTTTAAGTCAGAAAAGGTTGAGCAACGGGAGAATTGGCATATAACTGTTTTACAACAGATTGCCAAGAATGTGATCAATTCTTCATCACTTGGAATCTTTAAATTGAGACTAAATGTATTTGAAGATGTGCTTAATTTAAGCATGAAATGCTGAGGTGGGTGCAAGAATTATTGAGTGAAATACTGTGTCATAAGTTACCTAGAAGATCAAATTATATTTCCATGATATATGGCTTTAAAATCTATGAAATGACACAACTGACACTAATAAGAAAAAAGTGATTCAAAGGCATTGGAGTGCATGAAACGTGAGCAGCTCTAGGGGTTAATTGGAATATTTTCAGTAGAAAATAAGGTCTTGGAAGGTTATTTGCACTGACATGCAAATCTTTGTATGCAATTTTTGCAAGCATACAAAAATGTGATTTATCACGTTACAGCTCAATTCCTACTTACTTAAATGAGTGTCTTAATTTCTGATCTGTAATACAGAGAAATTTTTCCATTCTCATTGAAAACAAAACTTGCCATTTCACATTGTAGGCAGATTAAATATTGTTGAGAAGAGGAATTAAGAAAAAAACAAACAAACAAACAAACTTAAAAACTATAACCCTGATTGAAAAGTACTATTTCAAATCTATTGAGTGACTTTGAAAGATTTGGCAGTGTAGGAACATTTTTTGTTTGTTCTCTGTGTTGCAATAGGGTTAGTAATGATCAGCATCATGGGACAGACATGTATTATCTATATGGATAACACTTACTGCCTTGGTGTGGTTCAGGACTTCACCGTTCATTCCAATAATGTTAAACAGCAATATGTAGTCAGTCAGTACTTTTCTTTGAAGAAAAGTATTTTTGTGACCCATTATGAGACTCTTTTAAGTAAATAAGCCTGCCGCGCTCAGGAATGTATTCATTACGGTTTGTACGTTCTGAGACTAACGCAAAGGACAATTTATAGAAAGTCGCATTGACTTTTCTGTTAAGAATCTTTTTAATGATTCTAAGTTTTCTTGCCATGAACGTGCTTTTCTTGGTAACTTTCCTCATTACGAGATGTTGATAATACACAAAGAAAACATCTAGATAGATAGATCGATCGATTGATCTACTTTATTTCCAAAGCAGTTAAAAATGACAGAAACACATAAATTACCCTAAAATAATTGCATACACCATGAGATCGGATAATTGTGTGGCTAATCTGCATTTGCAACTACTGTGATTTTTCAAGCGACTCCACGACCACTCCAAGCTGATTCACTTCAGTGCTATAATTGCACATGAACCAAGGCACAGAATTGGTAAGAAGGTGCACACACACAGAGACATTGTAAAATGGCAAATGTGTTCCCTGGCACAGAACAGAGCACCGAGTAGGGACTGGCCTCCGTGAAGGTGAGTGCTGCTCAGAACCACTGCTGGAAGGGGATGGAGATGGGCACCGAGGCAAGTATGTGGCTTTATCCCTCCGCAAAAACATATAAAGCTTTTTAAGAATAAGAGGGAAGTTAAAGGCAGCAGATACTTTGTTCAAGTGTACCTTAAGAACTAATTAGACCATGATCTCTTTGTCAAAATGTACGGGCCAGTGCCTTGCAGAGAAGCGGTGCACCCGCAATGTCAAGAGCCAGTCTTGCAGGTTGTTATTAAACATTGTGTGCACAGAGTCACTGGGCTGAGCCTGGGGCTGACTGGAAAACATGAATATTGTGGGGCCACCTATTTCAAGAACTTATAATTGGTTTTCATTCTGTAACAGAATGGAATTAACCTCTTTTTTTAACTTTTTAATGAAAAATCCAAGGAAAGCCTAACATAGCTAAAAATCTTTAGTATTTCTTTGCAGTACAGAAGAATTAGGATTTAGACTAGTGGTTTGAACGCAGATTTTTTTCTGTTATGGATAAACATTGGATTATTGAGTCTTGTAAAGATGTAACATCAGTGTGTCTTGCCATTCTTTCTCACCTCCCTTTTTTCTCTCTCTTTCATTCTCTTATTTGGACAAAAATTTTCATTCAAGATGTAATAAACCTCTTCTGAACAGAAAATTATATGTTTCAGGGAAACATTTTGGTTTCATTAAAGAACAAGTTTTCTTCAGGTCTAGTTGACATTGCAAGAATACATTGTCCCCATATCTTCTGGAAAAAAAAAAATAAATCTAGTTTTAGACAAATACAGCAGAAGAATTAATCTCTTTCTGCTCTTGACTCACCCTTTGATGGTTATCTTCAGGGTACTCCGCTTCTGCTTTTGTTAATGTCACTGACTGCACTGGGAATTGTTGAAACAAATAATTTTGCTTTGTTGAGGCAATGCTGAAATGTTTTTATTTTATTTTGAAATCAGTAAAAAATATATGTTTTAGGAGCTCTTCACCATATCAAGAATTTTTTTTTTACAGTGAGGGTGGTGAAATGCTGGCACAGGTTGCCCAGAGAGGTGGTAGATGCCGCATCCCTGGAAACTTTCAAGGTCAGGTTGGATGGGGCTCTGAGCAACCTGATCTAGTTGAAGATGTCCCTTGCCATGGCAGGGGGGTTGGACTAGATGACCTTTAAAGGTCCCTTCCAACCCAAACTATTCTATGATTCTATGATTGTAAGAAGTAACATTTTGCCATTATCAGACTAAAGTTTTTCAGTGCTGTCCAGTTTTTCATGGAGGAAAATATAAAAATTTTGATCATGCATTCCAATTTGAAATTTAATTTTAAATGTAATTTTATCTTGAACTTTTTTCAAACAGTTCTCCCACCAGGGACAAGTTAGATGAATTTATTCCCGCTGTGAGAGGCACAAAGTCTGAGAAGAATTTACCCACAAATCTATATGAGCAGTTTTAGTAGTCTCCTTCTTCTAGAAACTTCAAGGCTAGATTACTGCCCGAGGCAATCTTAGGTTCCTAAAAACAGGAATAGGCAAGTTGAGGAACTGTTATAATCCTCTGAAAGCATTTAAATACTTGAACTACTTTCGAAAATTCCATGGCATGCTTGTTTTACATCATTAGATACACACATGCTTTTGAAAGACTTTCCATTAGCAATTAATAGTACAACCACTTCTTTAAGTTCACATAACCCCACATGTGTTTATAACAATGATACATATAATTTGGGAATTCTATATTTGTAAATTATGTTATTAATCATAGTTCATACAAGTTCTGTTCAGAAGAATGGCTGAGCATATCTGGTAGTTTCTTTTTGAATTGATTCAGTTTGAGGCTTCGAGTATCTTTTGTTTCTTAGAAGATGCACTTGTGAATATTATCCTGATGAAAACAGATGTTCTTTTTCATTTTAACAGTGTTAAATCCCTCGAGTGTTAGAACTGCTCTTTTCTGCATTTGGCTGACAGCAGAATCATTATTTATGGTGGTTAATTCTTTCTCTTTTTAAAGATACCAGGTAGACAAAAATTGCTATTTTTTGAAGGCTTTAAGAGCTAGTCTTTTACTGATGAGGATAAACATTATATAGTAAAACCAAAAAGATTATCTTATCTTTCAGGACCCCTTAACTAGTGGCTTAAGCTGGATGTGCAGAGTAATTATTTGGCACATGTTTAATTTTTTCAGACTGAGTACAAAATTCACAGTGAAGATCATATCTTGCTAGAATATATTTTCTGTTAAACACCAATTTGACATACCCATCTCTGGCAATGGATTTCTTTGGAATCAGAATTTTAAAACTGAAATAATAGCATAAAAGCTTGTAGAATGAGTATAGGTGTAGAAAATCAGGGCTGTGTGATCATTTGATATTTCAGTTTTTCAGCAAAATTTAAAACAAAGTGTATTTGATTCATTCATAGAATCATAGAATCATAGAATCATTAAGGTTGGAAAAGACCTCTAAGATCATCGAGTCCAACCATCAACCCAGTACCCATGCCCACTAAACCATGTCCCGAAGCRCCACATCCACAYGTTTTTTGAACACCTCCAGGGATGGTGACTCCACCACTTCCCTGGGCAGCCTGTTCCAATGCTTGACAACCCTTTCAGTGAAGAAATTTTTCCTAATATCTAATCTAAACCTCCCCTGGTGCAACTTGAGGCCATTTCCTCTCCTCCTATCGCTTGTTACTTGGGAGAAGAGACCAACACCCGTCTCTCTACAGCCTCCTTTCAGGTAGTTGTAGAGAGCAATAAGGTCTCCCCTCAGCCTCCTCTTCTCCAGGCTAAACAGCCCCAGCTCCCTCAGCCGCTCCTCAGAAGATCTGTGCTCCAGACACTTCACCAGCCTCGTCGCCCTTCTCTGGACACACTCCAGCACCTCAATGTCCTTCTTGTAGTGAGGGGCCCAAAACCGAACACAGTATTCGAGGTGCGGCCTCACCAGTGCCGAGTACAGGGGCACGATCACCTCCCTCCGCCTACTGGCCACACTATTCCTGATGCAGACCAGGATGCTGTTGGCCTTCTTGGCCACCTGGGCACACTGCCGGCTCATATTCAGCCAGCTGTCGACCAGCACCCCCAGGTCCTTTTCCGTTGGGCAGCTTTCCAGCCACTCTTCCCCAAGCCTGTAGCGTTGCCTGGGGTTGTTGTGACCCAAGTGCAGGACCCAGCACTTGGCCTTGTTGAACCTCATACAATTGGCCTCGGCCCATCGATCCAGCCTGTCCAGATCCCTCTGCAGAGCCTTCCTACCCTCAGGCAGATCAACACTCCTGCCCAACTTGGTGTCATCCGCAAACTTACTGAGGGTGCACTCGATCCCCTCATCCAGATCATTGATAAAGATGTTAAACAAGACGGGCCCCAAAACTGAGCCCTGGGGAACACCTCTTATGACCGGCCGACAACTGGATTTGACTCCATTCACCACAACTCTCTGGGCTCGGCTGTCCAACCAGTTTTTTACCCAGCGAAGAGTACACCCGTCCAAGCCATGAGCCGCCAGCTTCTCCAGGAGAATGCTGTGGGAGATAGTGTCAATACAAATGGCCTCACTCAAATAAAATAAAAAAAAAAGCGCCACCAAAAAGGGATATGTTCCGGTTTGACCCAGTTGCTCATAATAATCAGTCAGGAAGTTAAAAAGTGGGATCAATTTTAACTCATTTATGAAGGTATTCTTAAAAATATATATCTTCTATGAAAGTGGCCAAAGAGTCAAACTTATTGCGAGACTCACATTTCTGTGCTTTTTCTTGACATTATTCCACTCTCTGAGAACAGTTAAGCATTCACTGGAGCACTTAACTAGGTACTGGGATCCAAGTATGTCACTTCTGCAGTGTCTGAACTAGTGGGGGAAAGTATCATTCCCTTTTATCCCCTGTACTCACTGAGCATTTTATAAAAAATCTAAACCATTCCAGCAGAGAAATTGAAATTAATATCCAACTGGCTGATGATGAGATGTACATAAGTGATAGAAGATGTAAATTTTCTTAAATACAGAAGAAGTGAACCTAGGTCTCCCATATCCTGAATGTGTGCTACAACCTTTAATTGTAGGATAATAAAAGGGCAGCATCACACAGAGGTGAGTCTAATACCTTAATTTAGGTGCCATAGCAGAGTTTCAAAGTATGTTTTGGTATTGGTGTCGCAAAATACTGATTTAAGATCCTGCTGACTATGCCAATGTGTCATGAGTGAGTGGTTTGAGGTCGCTTAAAGGTATGAGCATCAAAGGTATTAGCAAAAAGTGGGTTTAATAGAAATTTATAAAAGTATGACTTCACAGAATTCGATGGCAAGGTTCACTCTATTACTTATTACATGGACGAAGTATACACAGGAAAAATTGTGTTAGAATTGAGTTAGAATGATTTATACAGAGACCAAGGACAAAAAGGGTAAGGGAGACCCTCCCGTTGAGTCATCAGGTTCAGGGAAGACCCGGCTGGATCCAATCTTAGTCTCAGACTTGGACAACATTTTATGTCTAACACAAAAGGGTAAGGGGACCCTCCTGTTGAGTCATGAGATTCAGAGTAGACCCCCTTGCTCTCTAAACTCCTTCTCAGAGAGGAGACTAGGTGTGGCTGGATCTACCACTAGTCCCAGACTTGGTCAACGGTTTATGTCCAACGGGTTATATGTGTTTAGCAGTAGTCTAAAGTTCATTCACAGTTTTAAGTCGTATCACAAGATTTTAACAGCACTTAATCGTTGACTAATTTAACATTTACAAAGTGAGTTAATAAGGTCTGCTACAATCACGACAGTGAGTTAATTACAGATTATGCTTACTCTTGGTTATCTAAATCAATTCACACACACACACATACACACACAAGGATTATCTAAATCAATTCACACACACAAGGGCCCAAAGCTAGATAAAGGTACCTGTTAAAAATTCCCCTTGAGTCTGTGAAATACTCACGTTAAATGCCTTGGCATTTCTCAATGGGAGAAGGGTTGAGCCCCGAGGAGTGTCTCAGCCAAGGAGTGTTTCAGCCCAGGCCCCATCCATCCTCTGAATATTGCAAACTTGAGAGTTTGTGAACTCTGAGAGGCATCCCACTCAGAAGGAGACTCTGGGCGCAGCCTGTTGCGGTCCAGGAGAGCTCAAAGGGTCTCCCTTAGGACCACTGTTTATTGGTTTGCAAGATGATTAGTTGGCTTTAGTCATCTGTGAAAATACTCAAGATTTCAACAACAAGGGTGCCGTTTCACTTGAGCTACGACTCAGCTAAAGGTGTCAGGGGATGACGAATTACCCCCAATTTCGTCCCCCGCCTGGGCCAGGCAGCAGGAGTTCCTGGTACGGTCAGTACCGTTCCCCCACAGCAGCCATGCAAGAGTTCTGGGTATAGTCAAGGGATGCTTCACAGCCCAGCTCATTACACAAAGGCCAAAGTTCATCGGGAGTTTCTGAGATCATAGAGTGGCCCAGGAAAGGCGGGGGGAGGAATGGCACCACCACAGTTGGGGCCTGTGTAGTAATACAGAGCTGGCTTTTCCTTAGAGAAGTTAATCTCCACCTTTCAGATGTCATTGTAGACTTGAGCACTTTCATGTCAGTTTGCCTTTTTTTAAAGGCAAACTCTGCTCCTGCAAACAGAGAACAAAATCATAATTGTACTGTGATGTACTTGATAAAGTCCCACTGGATAAATATTGTCCTGTTTCAGTCCTGAAGAAGTTCATTTCTTTGTGCAACCATTTCCTTAGCTCTTTGCCAAAATGTTTTGATGAAATATTTCCCTATCAGAACTGCCAGAGGCATGAGGTGGGCATTCTTGGCTCCCTCAGCTCTGCTCACCCTCTTGGGATGTGGCAAACTGTCTGTAGGACAGGGTAACTTCTTCTCAGAAACTGAACAGGAATCAGGCGTTCTCAGAAAAATGAAATATTTTGGGTTAATCTGAAATGAAGTTTTCCGGAGTTTTAAGAAAGAGCTAAAATATTCCCATTTCATATCAACTTCGTTTCAGATGTTGTGTTTTTTGGGGTTTTTTTCCTCTTCATTTGGGCACTGAACTAAAGAGGCATTATTCATTCAGCTGTACCTTTTAAGTCACTTGTATATTTTATGGCGCACATACCATCATTGAGGATAAAGACTTTTGTCTCTAGTCCTTTCTAAACATTGTATCATATTGTGTTTATTAAATCCAAGCCAAGGAAAATAATCCAGAATTTGAGTATTGATATTTCCAGGATAGATAAGTATTAGTGTCTCTGGGTTTGCAGGTGGAATGCCTGAAATCCCCAGAGATTATGAGACTTACTCTGGGCCACACAAATAGCCCAAATGGGATTCTGCTAATTTTTCTGGCTTTAGGCATAGCACGCAGTCATCTGTGTTTCCTTCTCTGTAGGAAGTGTAATTACAGAAGTTTATGCAGATAAAACTTCAAGTACACATTATCGAATAATTTTTTTTTTCCTGAGGTGTGGCTCTGGGAAATTAACCTAAACAAGCAACAAATAACAATTGATTTACACTGAGTTTTTACTAATGCCTGTCATATTTTTTTATATTATAAATTTTCTTTATTTTATGGCACTCTGCAACTTGATGGTTGGGATAGGAGTACACGCATAGTTAATTTGGCTCATAAAATGCACAAAGCAACAGCCTTTTGTCTTACTCTATGAAAAGATTGTTGTCTGGTTTTCAAGCAAACAGAGGCTAGTGATGCACAGAAGTAGCCTCATACATTTCTTTATTCTTGTTAGTTTTACCTTTCATGTAGTAATCCCATGATCAACAATTTGATTTATATCTCTCAGTTGCTGTTCTTTCCCTTTACAGGCAAAAACGTTGTTTAAAGGCTCTCTTCACTTTACGTGTATTATAGCCTGCACATTTCTATCTGTGGGATGCATTTTAAATTGTCAGATGAAAAAGCACTTCATGAAGTACTAGAAAAACAAATTCAAACGTAATGAAGCCTCTGTCAGCTTGTGAAACATCTCATTTTGGGAATGTTTGTGTAGAAAGGAAATATTGCGTTTGAATTTTCCAAAATACCTCATGATTAATTGAAATGTAAGTGTAGCCTGCTACTCTTCCAAGGCACCACTGCAACCAGAAGGAGGAAGGATAGGTCTGCCAGAGGCATTCCTGATTAATCATGGGTAAATCACGGCACTTTGCTCTTTCTCCATTCTTGGTTATAGACTGCAGATAATCTGGACCTCATAAATACTTGACATGCTTAGAAATATTTCCTTGTAATCCTTTCTTAAAAGTGGATATAGAATAAAGCTCAGATGGAGTCGGATGATTTTTCCACATTAATTTTTCATGTAATGATGATTTTTTAAAAAAAAATCAAAGCTTTCTCAAGTTTTATTATTCTTTTCATAGCAATATCTGCAATACATAAAATTTTTACAATAACTTTACCAGAAATCTTTTCTCCTCCAGAATGCTGAACCATACACAAGCAAAATCAGATTTGTATCGATTGCATATTTTGGATCTCAAAAGTTATGCAATCATTTGTCTCACCTAATTTTGAAAGATGGTTTACTTGTGTAAAATAATATAAAAAATAGTAACAAATGATGGACATGGAATTTTGAATTTTCTTTCTTCAGTAAAAGATTTTAACAACACCAAAAATGCTCATCCACATCACAGAACTATAAACATTTCAGGCCAGTAGCAGATCTGCAAAAAAGCCCAGAGCACAAAATAGTTTCAAGAAATCTGCTGAAAATTATTCTAAGGCACTGAATGCTTCATCAAGTTGGGAAAATGAGCAAAGATAAAGAATAGTTAGTTAAATCAGACTTTTGTAAAATATTGTCATTAGAAAGTTGAATTGTTGCATAAAATCAATGGAAACAAATGTGTTGTTACCACTCAGAGCTTGAGTTGATGCTGTTGTGTTGGTGCATTACCCACAAGTCTGTATGCTAAAAAAACCATGGCTGAGCTTCTGCATCAGCCAAGTAAGGGAGTTCTCCGTTCCTGCCGCTGTAAAGACCATGTGCAGCTCTGACTTGTGCAGCCCTTTCTGCCAGAGATCGGGGGGACATGATAAGGAAGCATTAAGGTATATCCCATTAGAGGAGAAATAAGTCTGTCTGGAAGTGGGATTCCCCTTTTAAGAAGCAGTTTTGCACTGGATAGTGGATATTCAGCCAGGGAACAATTGCTATTATCTGTCTTGTGTTGGGATTCACTTCATCCAGCCTCAACTATCTGCTCTGTGCAAGTTGTCTAGTGTCAACAACAGAATCAATATGGGAGCTCACTCACACCACACCCTTAACAGGACAGGGGAGAGAATAGGAAGAGCAAAAGCAAGAAAACTCATGGGTCAATATAAAGATGATAGCTTAATAAATGATAGAAAGAGGAAAAAGGCAAACAAACAACAAAAACCAAGTGATGCAGAGGTAATCAGTCACCACCTCCCACTTGTAGATTGATGCCCAGTCAGTTTCCAAGCAATGGCTACCTCCCACAAAGCCCCCTCCCCTCAGTTTTTATTGCTGAGCATGTCACGTAGCATGGAACATCCCTTTGGTCAGCTGGGGTCAGCTGTCCCAGCTGTGTCCCCTCCCAGCTTCTTGCCCACCCCCAGCCTACTCATTGCCAGAGCAGAGTGAGAAAAAGAGAAAGTCTTGATGCTGTGCAAGTACTGCGCAGCAATAGCCAAAACACTGGTGTGTTATCAACACTGTTTTAATCACAAATCCAAAACACAGCACCATTTGGGCTGCTGTGAAGAAAATTAACTCCATGTCAGCCAGACCCAGTACACAGTGTTATTGTTACCTGATTAAGGTCTGAATTTTTGAAACAAATAACTAGAACATACACTGTGATGTATTTGAAGCCCCCCTGTATGACTGCAACAAAAAAGTAGTACCTTCACCTTTACACCTCCAAATAAAACCAATTTTGTATCCAAACCATTGAAGTTAACTGGTGGCTTGCTTATTCTTCTTTCAGCAGCTACATATTGGATAATTTATTTATTTTGAAGATGGATGCTGTGAATCAGAATTCTTTGGTTGATGTGAAAACCAAGTCCACATTGAAATTGCCTACTGTCCTGCTTGGGATGGACTGAGGAGAAATTTAGATGTCTAGATTTGAGATTTGAATCATTATTCAAGTCAACCTCTGTACAGGCATCTGAAACAGGACAGCCATAAAGTTAAGTGACATAAGTGTTCTGAACAGCAAATCTCCTAAGCATGCTCAGCAGCACCCTGAACAGGTAGACCTCTAAAGTCTGTTACCATTAAGAGACTGACCTAGGACTTTTAAAACCACCTCAGCCCCCTCAAATTCCCACCCAATGGTCCTGACTGTTGCTCATTGTTCTGCATTTGAGCACAATTTGGCTTCAGAAAAGCCAACCGTATCCTGGGCTGCACCAAAAGAACTGTGGCCAGCAGGTCGAGGGAGGTCATTCTGCCCCTCTACTCAGCTCTGGTGAGACCCCCACCTGCAGTACTGCGTCCAGGTCTGGAGCCCTCAGCACAGGAAGGACATGGACTTGTTGGAGTGGGTCCAGAGGAGGGCCACAAAAATGATCAGGGGGATGGAATGCCTCTCCTATGAGGAAAGGCTGAGAGAGTTGGGATTATTCAGCCCGCAGAAGAGGCTTTGGGGAGACCTTATTGTGGCCTTTCAATACCTAAAGGGGGCTTTTAAGAAAGATGATGACAAACTTTTTAGTAGGGTCTGTAGCAATAGGACAAGGGGGAATGGTTTTAAACTAAAAGAGGGTAGATTTAGACTAGCTATAAGGAAGAAATTTTTTACCATGAGGGTGGTGAAACACTGGCACAGGTTGCCCAGAGAGGTGGTAGATGCCCCATCCCTGGAAACATTCAAGGTCAGGTTGGATGGGGCTTTGAGCAATCTGATCTAGTTGAAGATGTCCCTGCCCATGGCAGGGTGGGTTGGACTAGGTGACCTTTAAAGGTCCCTTCCAACCCAAACTATTCTATGATTCTATGATTTTTGCTAATATATTAGACTCAGATGGGGTGGGTAGTTGGTGATAGCAACACTTCAAACGCACAAAGATAAGTCTGAAATAGTCTACGTGCAACAGCCTTTAGAAAGATCAGATTTTTAAATTCTAATTACACAATATAATTGTGAATTAGTATGAGATTTGATAAACCATTCTTCTTACAATCTCAGACAGCCCAACTGGAAAATTTAGCTTTTCTCTAAATAAGGTGCTTAGTTTGTGCAAATCACACATACAGCATCAGATGAGCAGTGTTTCTATTTTTCAGAAGCTCACTACTGAATACACTGATGTCTATTTGCAAGAAAATTTTGAAAGAGTAGTAGTCTAAATCTCATGCTTTTCTGCTATTTATTCCTAGGTGGGAGTCCAGAAGAGAAACAAATGAAACATATAGTTCTGTTTAGTTGAATTCCCTAAGGGTTTTCCCTGCACCTCTGGGATCTGTGGTGATGCTGTTGAATCCCACCAGGCCCCACGTGCACAGGGATCAAGTGTTTCTTTATTAGCCCCTCATCCAACCTGTTGGGAGTTTAAATGCCAACATTTTCCTGGTATTTCAGAGGAACCAGGAAAATAGATTAACAAAGAAGTAGCTCAACTCTTCTGTTTGGTGTTTTTTTTTGTTGTTGGGTTTTTTTTTTTTCCCCCCAGTGATTCTAATAGGGAAGCAGGAATGATGAATTGTCTCCAGGGTCTCTGCAGATTAATGACTACCCAGAGCCCTGGATTTGTGGTGGATTTAGATGTCTCCACAGGTCTGTGGAAAGGTCAAAATGAAGCAAAGAGCAAAATGTTGGCTTGTTCCCCCTTCTCTTTGCTTCAGATCATGTTCATATAGTGGATGCCTGCTGCACAATCATCTGGACATGGGATAAAGCAGAATGTGAACCTCAGACTTTAATTCAATACTTCACTATTTTAGCTGGATTAATTCTGAGGCCTTTACTTCAGTAGGCCAAATATGGCTCTAATATGGTTGGAGTCTCACTCCCCAAAGCTAAATTTATGCTATTCCTCAACTCTAAGAAGATGAAGAGATGCTGATGAGTTGATTGGTAATTGAGTTAATTTTGAATGGCTTTGGCCTGATTATTTTGTTTTGTTGTAAGAACATTTTTTTAGTCAGAAAACAGATAGATTTTAATTGCTAACCAGAGTAGGTCTTCTGAATTTAACTGCGATCATTTTAAGCAACTAGTTTTATCCAGACATTTTAAAGCATTGATTGCATGTCTAAAGAAGGATTTAAATACATGCATATGGACTACATCATTGCATTGCACTAGCATAAGTGCTTGTGTGTAACAGCTTTCTTGGCTCCACAGCCTAAATGGCTGTGAAGGGTCAATTCAATCTTTTTTTCAGCATATTTGATTATTATTATGTTATTAAAATATACCTTTTTGCTGTATAGATGACTACATTTTTCATAGATTCTTTGACTCCCAGATTTAGGGAAAGTAGATTGAAAATTGACTGAAATGTGTTGCTTATTATTTGTTAGCATAATTATAAAGCACTCTGTGAGGATTTTGCACTAGCTGAAGCAGGTTTAGGTGAAAATCATTTTGTTTTGTTTAGGGTTTGATGATTAAGAGAGAAGAAACAAAGTACTTAAAACCTCTCAGATCTAAGGATTTCACAAGGAAATTAAAGTTTGGCCAGGCTGTTCTTCTAATACCTTAATGGTAATTAAGAATTAAGCATTTAACATGACAGCTTTAATGTGTATATGTAAACTGTGATGCAGCACTAAGTCAGTGTCATAAAACACTGGAACCAACTCATAAAACATTGAGGAAGGAGAGCGTTAATACTGTGTTTCGATATCTTCAGAAACAGATTGCATAATGATGACTTACTGCTAATGGATGGTTAACCAGGAACTTAGATTGCCTTGTTTAAATACCATATATAATGAATTCATTTAATTAGGACTGTTGAATGGGTTCACTCTCACAGTAGAGAGTGAACATCTAATAGAAGTAGAAGTAACATCTAATAGCCTAGTAAAAATCAGTCAATATGCTTGGGAAATGGTACGATGCTATGAAATACCACCAGCATTTCTAGGCTTTTGTTACAGCCTCAGAACATATTTAGGTGTCCTAAATGATACAATGAAATAGCCAGCAGTATTTTCAATTTTTAAGGGTTCTTATTCAGATAAACTTTGGTACCTCCTTTCTTTCCTTGAATAAGATGAAAAAAAGCAGTTAGTTCTTTTTCAGCATTTTTTTTTTGGCATGCCTGAGAGTGTTATCTGTGTCATACAGATGGAGAATTTAAGGTGTGGAGAAACAAAACAATTTAACATCGCACAGCAGTTAATGGCAGAATTAGGAACAGTTCCCAAGTTAGGTGCCAATAGGTCCCAAGCCAGTGTTCAACCCAGTAGACTGTGTTTCATCTGTTACTGAGCTCCTTTTGTGAAGTCCAAATAAATTGCTTCAGAGGGACTGAAGATGAGAACAGGAATCCTTTCCATAACTCCCCTGGATGAAGGCTTTGTAATCCCTCTGTTGCTATGGTGGTAAATGAGAACCTGTGCATCCCATGAAAAAGAAGGGTAAGTATGGTAGTCAGAGATCCATTGGCAGATCTCTTTGTACTGAGGCAGTTACAATACTTCCACCTGAATATTAATGTTGTAGAGATGACCTTTTTCTCTTTTGATTCAGCCTGTCACCAGCCTTGTCATGACTTGTCATTCCCCAGATGAGTGCATTATTTACAGTCACAAGGTGGGAACATGTTGGTGTTCAAATGAATCATATGAAAACCAACACTACCACCAAAATAGCTTGCAGAGCTGCCATACGCCTGCTCAACTCACCCCTTCACTTCAGGAAGAACTGCAACAAGAGAAGGTTTTCCAAGTGGAAGATTCAATTCCAAATGCAAATGTAGGAAATTTCACTTCAGGTAAGATTTTCAAAAGCACCTGAGGTACAGTGTCAGAAGCCAAGCGGCAAGGCAAATGAGCTTGTGACTGTACCATTATTGGTACATGAACTGAATAACTTAAAGCTAATGCCTGTAATTCTTTACTACTCTGTCATCAAAGAGATGTCTGATCTGTAGACATTCCTTAGGAGATCAGGGTGCTTTCATGCATTGATCTGTGCACAGAAGTTTATCCCACCTTCAGTTTGACTTGGGCTCAAAAATGCATACATCATTTTTGAAACTGTGTCTTGAATGTCTAAGTCAGTTCACCACTTCTGAAAATCTGTCCAGGATCTATTTATCTGGGAGGGAGACAAGATACAAAAGAGAATTCCTGATGTGTGTCATCCAAACCCCATGAGTATCATATTGATTTTTGTCACAAGGGGCAATCGTTTCAGCAAAGCAGAGCTTAGCAACACATTAAATCTAAAACTGAAATGAGAAATGTAAGTAAGGAGAAGCAGGAGAAGAGGGAAGGAGCCGTGACTACAATGGCAGTAAGATCAGATTTAAAATAGAGAGAAAAGAAATCTGGGAAAGGTGACTTCATGAAACACCTTGCTAAAGTATATCTATACCGCAGCTGGGTTATGGGATCATAGCATCTCAGCTAGATTTAAACAAGCTAACATAGATACTGATGACGATGACAAGACAAGATCATGAGTTTCATCATAGATAGCATCAAAATACCAAGGGACACCAGCTTACATTCACAGCCTATTCCAAAGCCTGCGCTGTTACCTGGGCACTCAGTCCCCTTCGCGTTTCCCCCATCACAGAGGAGATGGACGTGAAAATACTTTTGTAGATGCAGACGACAAGATGCTCTCATCTTTTGGTTCTCTTTGTTCTCCAGCTTGCAAGCTCCTTGTCTTCTATAACCCAAATGAATATCAATACAAACAGATATTGTCATACATACTAGCTGTAATCTGGCTGGATGACAGAATAATAATAATTTCCTTCATACTGGGAAAAGAAAAAGATCAACAGGTAAGTAAGTCCTGCTAATGTGCAAGAATGGAATCAGTTGGAACAAACAGAACCACAGCATTTAACATGCTACACAAGCGTCAGTGATGATATATTGTTAACAAAAATGTTAATTCTTCTCAATCTTTTCCATACAAACTCTACTTCCTGTTGCACCTGCCTCTTGATGTTACAATTTTGGCATCTGGAGTTTACACAGCTAAATCTGATTCATGTTTTTTTAATATTTATAGTCCTTTTTGCTGCAATAATGTGGGCATATTATGACTATGATTCAGCATTACCAAAATCCATTACATCAATTTGGAGAATTTGTATAGCTTGCGAATTCCAGTTTGATTTTATGAGCCAGTGCTCATACCCTTTTCTGTATTAAAGATGGATAGGAAGTAGTTTTCCTGCCTTCTGAGGATTTTCAAGTTTTCCAACTTTTTCTTGTTTGCTTCAGAAGGAAATTTTTAAAATTTATCCATTAAAAAAGTGAATGAAAACAGTTTTACGTCTCCTGGCTGAAATTGAGATTCAAACCCCTTGTTTAGAACAGGGACTTGTGTTTGACTGTTTCACATATTCTTTCATATTTTTCTCCTTTTTGTTTTCTTTCATTTTGAAAAAATTCTACTTTCCAATCAAAAAAGCTGATTTCGTTTCAGTAAGTAAACCTCTCAATTTTTCATCAAAAAATTCCCAGCCAGTGGCACAACCATTTTTTATCATCATTGTCTTTTATGGTCTTCTCTTTGTAGATAGCAAGGAAATGGTCTGGGGTATGGTGGGCAGGTGGGGTAGTGAGCAGCCCATTCAAACCTACAGCAAATTGAATAGAGCTATATGGAAATACAATACATTTCCAAATAAAGATCAAGAATGTTGACAAGTATGTAAGGAACAGGACCATGTGCTGAATCTCTTAGAGAGGATTTTGATCAACTGACGAGCCTGATCATTGAAAAGATATGAAAAAATCTCAGTTGGCTTTATGTGGTATGAAATACATTTTGCCAGACAGTACTGGTTACCATTGCAGGGCAAATAAGACAGCAAACACTCAAGCTACATACATTTGGGGAAAAAAAAGCCCAAGTACAGGGAAGAGACCTGGACACCCAATGAAATCCCAAAGAATAATTTTGAGTGGTGAGAACAGAGAGGCAACAAATGATATAAATTGTTTAAATGGTTTTCACTAGGTCTTATGGTATTCAAAAGAATCAATAGCTGTGTTAGAAATCTTTGATGTGACAAGATTTAGCTAGTACCTGTCCCTGGCGATACCTTTAAGCTACTGTAATGCTATCAGGTACCTGTCCTTGCCACTGGGTCCCAGAGCAGATGGGCTGGGAGCGGGGACTCTGTACACAGAAACATCCCAGAAACACAAAGAAGGCACATCAGCCCGAAATGCAAGTCTAGCACTTTTCATGACTGTCCAGGCAAAGGGTCAGGACTAAAGCTGTTACACGTGTCCTATTAGGGTTTTTCAGATAACTGTTACAAGACAGCAAGCAAGTAAAAGTGGGTTCACAAAACCATCATAACTATAGGAACTTATCCCATAGCTGTAACAGCTCTGTTCATTCCTTGGCTTGGGGAAAAACTTGTTTTGGACTTTTGATCCACTTGCTGCTTACGGCTTGTATGGATTGTACCCATTTTCTAGAACAGGTGAATTTTGTTCTCAGTTACTCAAGAGAAGACAAGGCACTGGGGGAGGCTGTGCAGCCTCGCAGCTGTGGCACGAGAGCATTGGTGACACCGGCCAGTGTTAATTGCGGAGGCTGCTGCTCCCTCAGTTCCCCTAAAAAGTAGTTCTGGACTATATTATTGCAGTTCTGTTTTAATCAGGATGAAAGTCAAGAGTGTAGGAAAAAATATTTACCAGTATTTCTAAGAGCAGAATTTGGAACATATGAATTTTGGACATAAAGCATCCCAAACACAATATTACATTTTGTATTGTTCTTACAAAGTTCATTGTGTATTGTTCTTAGTAAGTTTGCGGACGACACCAAGTTGGGCGGCAGTGTTGATCTGCCTGAGGGTAGGAAGGCTCTGCAGAGGGATCTGGACAGGCTGGATCGATGGGCCGAGGCCAATTGTATGAGGTTCAACAAGGCCAAGTGCCGGGTCCTGCACTTGGGTCACAACAACCCCAGGCAACGCTACAGGCTTGGGGAAGAGTGGCTGGAAAGCTGCCCAACGGAAAAGGACCTGGGGGTGCTGGTTGACAGCCGGCTGAACATGAGCCGGCAGTGTGCCCAGGTGGCCAAGAAGGCCAACGGCATCCTGGCCTGTGTCAGAAATGGTGTGGCCAGCAGGAGTAGGGAGGTGATTGTGCCCCTGTACTCGGCACTGGTGAGGCCGCACCTCGAATACTGTGTTTGGTTTTGGGCCCCTCACTACAAGAAGGACATTGAGGTGCTGGAGCATGTCCAGAGAAGGGCAACGAAGCTGGTGAAGGGTCTGGAGAACAGGTCTTATGAGGAGCGGCTGAGGGAGCTGGGGTTGTTTAGCCTGGAGAAAAGGAGGCTGAGGGGAGACCTTATTGCTCTCTACAACTACCTGAAAGGAGGCTGTAGCGAGGTGGGTGTTGGTCTCTTCTCCCAGGTAACTAGCAATAGGACAAGAGGAAATGGCCTCAACTTGCACCAGGGGAAGTTTAGATTGGACATTAGGAAAAATTTCTTCACTGAAGGCATTGTCAAGCATTGGAACAGGCTGCCTAGGGAAGTGATGGAGTCACCATCCCTGGAGGTGTTAAAAAAACGTGTGGATGTGGCACTTTGGGACATGGTTTAGTGGGCGTGGTGGTGTTGGGTCGACGGTTGGGCTTGATGATCTTAGAGGTCTTTTCCAACCTTAATGATTCTATGATTCTATGATTCTGTATTTCCCACTTGCATCCTATGCAATGTAGCAATATCTTTGTGTTTGGAAATTTATACTTTCTTCTGCCCTTGAGCAGCTGCTACCTGTTCTCAGCAGGATGGCATTGTATGTTGTTTAACATACAATTTTAAACATAACTGTATAATTGTATTTACTACTGATAAGCTGTATAGATTTTCTAAATCTACTATGACTGATTGTCAAAGACCAAGTTTAAGACTTCTCAATTCCACAACTGGAGATCCAGATCTTCCGATTAAAATCCTGAAACCTGTCAAAAGAGCATCCCAGCTCTTCCCAGTTGCAAGATACTGTTTTGAAGGAATATTCTTACTTTGAACACAACACTTCATAACTGAGTGGAATTTAGTGCTACTTTTAACCTATGTGATAAAAGAGCTGCTTCTGGAGTACTGTTGAAAGAGCGTAGAAAGGCCTTTTCATTGCTGCATCAGTGGGTAAGGATGGAGGACACATGCACACGGGACTTCCCAGAACTGTTGTCTCCAGACTGGAGGTCTACTGCATTTATTTTCCCCTTACAACTGGAACCAATTCCTGCTCTGCTTGAAGTCAAAATTGATTTTAACATTAAAACCTGAAAATTATTTTTAACATTAATCCCAAGAGGAATATGAAGTGGATTCTTACTTTCAAGCCTGTCTTTGCAGTCCAGAGGACTAGAAGCTTTTTTCAGTGAGAACTCTCATGCAAGTAACATGATCCCAAGAGATGACGAGTGAAGATGAGCAGATTCTTTAAGACTCAAGTTTCTAAATAGCAATTTTCAATATGCAACACTTTGCTCAGAGACAAATAACTAGCAGTCTTGTGGGTCAGACAGCAGTACCATGGGAGTTTTATACAAGAATTTATTTAATAAATCAGTTAAGCCACAACAATTTATTGTCTCCAGTGAAAACAAACTTCTGAAGCAAACTGTTGCCTGGAAAATCCTCTCTAGAATGCTATTGTGGTCTTGGCAACCTCAGCACTTCTTAGAAATCTCAGTGTTTCAGTCAAAAACTGAAGGGGACAGAACCCAAGGATTCATTTTTGCAGAGATTTCCTGTTCCCAGCCCTATAACTCGTATGTTCATTTCCAAGGGAACAACATAGACTCTCAGAAACGTATCATAGCTGAAATGACTTACAAACATTTATCCACTGTATGTACCTTAGCACAGAAAATGGATACAACCCAGTATTAAATACAGGATTTAGGGAGCAATTCCAAAGACCTTCAGTCTGGCAAAGACCACGTATTTAGCTCTATTGATGTACATAGTGCCACCACAGGGAACAAGGTTGCCTACATAGACCTAAAAAAACCTGCAGGATTTCAGGTATTACTAGGTATAAAATGTCATGCTATAGAAGCCCATTAGGTCCTCTGGAATTTGTTGGCTGTATAACATGATTGGATTTATAAGTGATGATTCTGAAATCATCCATTGAACATTCATGATATTACAGAATATAATACTGCAAGCACAAATAACTTAAATCATACAATGATAATTTTCAAAGTCATTTTCAACGGTTCCCAGTAAGCAAGGCCAAACCAATAAAATGGAAGTCCACTGGGCTGGCTCATAGTTGTGGGAGAGTTTTTGGTATTATTGTGAACTGTTAATAACACAAAGATGCTGATCTGGCTCATCCAGACAGCTGAGATTTGCTTAAAGCTTTTGTCCCAATCTTGCTAATACCCAGGATAAACTCTTGGTTCTGCTGTAGTCCATTGATGGCACAATTTCCATGGATTCCAGTGGGATCAGAATTTCATATCAATAATTAATCTTCTGGTGGACTATCTATGGAGGGTGACAACCACTGATTTGTTTCTTTATCAGTAATTAAAATAGTTCAAACTAACTGTCAAGGTCTTAAAAGATATAAAAATGTTCCAGTGCTTAATTAATGAAAAAAAAAATCAGGTTTATCTGGCTCTTTGAAGTATTTCACTCTCAGAGGGTTTAAAGTAGTTCATTCTGATTTCAAATTTTCAAATGTAATTATTAGAAGTGAAATAAAATAATCACAAAAAAAAGTAAGCAAGGAGATACATTTTGAAGTGATCAAGAATGGCTGTTTTTCAGTTGGGGATTTAATTGCTTTCCAAGAAAAAAAAAACAAACAACTGTCAAGTAATAACTGAACATTTTGGAGACACTGGATCTGCTGAAAATTGACAGAGAAGAATTTTGTGTGAAAAGTTTCATCAGCTTTAGTCAGGATATAATTAACATTAAGCAGGTTAGCTCATGTTTCTTGGGTAAGATTCAGTATTTATGTATTTTATAATTCTTAGATATCCTTTCTGACTTTTTCTTAGAATTGTTTTCTAGGGACACAGATTACTTTGACAGAATAAATGTATCCCTTTTTGTATGAGTTTATTCTTATTAATCGATATTATGGAGTAAAATGAAGGGTGTTGCCGACTTGACGCAATATGGATAGTTTTGTGGGTGTTATTTTTTTCAGGTAAGTTTTTGGTTTGCCCTTGTTACACACATTTTTGTCAGCTAAGAGAGATCTACCAAAATGATCTTGTGGAGACCAGCAGAATATTCTCTTAGTCATATTTTCAAAGACACCATGTAGAGTTTAAAATACCATGGTTCATCTATTTATAACAATGAGCAGGATTTTTCTAATCCAAAAGAGAAGATTAATCCATGGTGTAGTTTGCAGGACCCAGACAGGGTTAAAAATATATCGTACGACTGTGGCTCTATATACGTGGCATGGAATTTAACAGAGTCTGTGCAGGACAGTTACAGAGTTTTTAATGGAAATGTACTCCCATTGGATCTCAGTAAAATCTAACTCAGTAAAAAACCATCTCAGAATCGAGGTGAACTGTGCAGAACAAACTGTTCCACATAACTGATGTGTGTATAGCTGTGTGCAGTAGATCGCTGCGGTAGTTTGCATACATTTAATGTATTTTTTGCAGTCTGTTTTCTTAAGCACTGAGGAATCAGCAGACTGGCGAGAAGCTGAGAACTGTGAAGTCTGGGACAAGATGTTTTGCAGCTGCAACTTGTCTTGCAACTTCAGCTTGGTGAAGAAAACACATAAAAAATCTGTTAAACTTTACCTGGAAACAATGAGTGAATAACTTTAGTTCGTCTCTCAGTAGGCCTGGTTTATTCAAAATTATTTTTTTAAACTTTTTTTTTCCCAGACAAAATTTCTCTGGGAGAATTTCTTCAATGTATTGAACATCAGTGCTCTTTTAAACATTGATCATGTCCATAATACTTAACTTTCAATCCAGTCTCGCTTTTTACATACATATTTATTCATTCCTCATTAATGCTACTTGTCAGGAATGAACTGAATACCCTAGATTCCTTTTGTGGTGTTTGTGCATATTGACACTTTCCAGAATCTCATTACATGTGGTACATCTGGTCTCAGGGGATAAAAGAAGATCCCTGCATGTTTATTGAAAAGGAAATGAGCATAACAATTCAATGATTCATTTTCACATTTTATTTCCTTGCTAGCATTATTTACAAATACACCAACCATGCAGACATTTTGCAAAACCTGAACAAAAAGTATCCAACCAGATTTTAATTTTGCCATTTTTTTATTATTGCTACCAAATGTAAGAGATCAGTATTTTGGAAAGATTTTTTACTGTATATCAGCTGTCATAAGAAAATGTAGAAAAACCCTCTAAAGATGTAGATTTTCTCCAATTCTTAGTGAATATTTTTAATCAGAAGGGCAAAATAGTGTTCCTTAGAGTTGCTGTGTCTGTCCCTCTGTCCTAACCTCCTCCCACTCCTTTAGTGGCCTAATTTTATGTTAAAAAGAGGCTCTACTAAATCCTAAAATTGCCTTTTTTTTTTTTTCTTCTGAGGGTTAAGTGACCATGGCATGAAATACAGGTAAAATCATTTGCAAAAGGGGAGTCTGGAAACAAATATTGCTGTTTAACACATTTCCCAGTTTTGTGTATCATGACTTGATGGGACGTGCAGGCATCTCTTACTACAACATGGATCTAAGTTTTATGTGATGACTATTGTGTGGGGCCTAAAAGGTAATAGGTGAATGCTGAACTGTGGAGCAGAATTTATTTTGCTTAACTTTTACACATTTGCAGTGTAAGAACATCTACTTCTGGGGTAATTATCTAGGCTTCCCTGAAGATCAGTGGGGGAAAATTTCTGCCTGCAGCGTGCAATTAGTCTTAACCTAAATGGATAGACAGTTACCTATAGAAGAAGCCTAAGTATCTGTATGTCTAGGTTGTAAACATCTGAAGGTAAGTGAAAATGACTTTTCACCCATACGATATTCTTAAAAGCCCAAGGATGACCTATCTCTGCCTCCAAACATACCTTCCCTCTTCTATACCCAGCCACTTCATTGATACTACAGATAGTTTGGTAAAGGATTAGGCAGATGAACACTGCGATGCGTTTTGTAAAGTCCATCGGAAGGAAAGTTTTCTTTAGAGAAACTGCAGGTGTGCCATGGTCTGTTTCATATTTTAACTTTTCTAGATTGAAACTGATTTTACCTACATGATGAATATATTTCTCGTTGCTTTCCATGGACAGCAACAATTGTGTATATGTGCCTTAAATTTCTTAGTTCTATGTTATGGTGTTATCTAAATCCTTCCATACTATCAGAATTTTCACAGAATAAATAATAGCAAATTTCTCAAAGCAAACTTCCTGACTACAAAACAGTAGTGATCCGGTCGAAAAGACATGTCTTGTATCCTGAGGTGGAAATGAAAAGTCTATGTTAAAGCACAGTCTGTTTTATGGGCTGTGCCCTTACTTCTTGGAAATACTATGGAAGAAAATCCTCAAACCATTAGACTTTACCATTGCTTATAATATCATAGTTATACCAAAACTAGAAGTATCAAGCTTAAATCTATCCATCAGTTAAGCTAATAATACCAGTGTAGGATATATAACACCCTTCAACAGTGGAAGTAGCTTCATTGTATCTAACAAAAGAGTATAAATCATTGTGATTTTTTTAACTAAGGGGTTTTGCCTGGATCAAAGAAATATTACAAGCTGTATAAGTAGCTACCATCATTCCTGAAGTGCCATGATGTAAAAGTAGTAGGCAAATGTTATGCATCGCGGTGTAGTCAAACCAGAGGCCTGTGACACCTGTGAATTACTAAAATATGTAATCAACAACAATATAAAGTATTTTGTGATGCTGTGGTGGCATAGCCGGACACAACAAATAAGTATCTTGCATAAGTATGTCAGTGGTGTAACCTCTGAAAGGGATAATAATTTAATGTTTCAAGAATGATCATGTTTGACAAGACCAAGTAATCTGTCAAACCTAGTGTTCTGCATCTGACAGTAATAGATGCCTAAAGACAGTGCAAAATAAGGCAAACATAAAATGGTATCTCCTTTTTTTTTTTTTTTAAAGGTCCAGTGAGTCGTGTCTCAGAAGCATTTCTGGAGTCAGAGTTAATATCCTTTTGCTTAGTGAAAATTGGTATTAACGCATTTGACTAAAAACTCAGCTGTCAGATTAGCAACGTTCTCTGATTATAAAGACTGAGCTTTCGCCATCTGGCAGCCCTACAGTGCCCATTCACTAGCACTTACGCCGTCTCGGGGATGCCCAAAACAGTGAGGCTGGCACTCATGGAATAGGGCATATGAGCTTCCCTCCCAGAGGTGCACTGATTGCTAGATCTGTCATCCCAGGAGCAGAGAAATATTCCAAACAGCCGTGATCTCTCTCCAAGCAAACAAAATCTACAGAAACGCTGCACTTTTTTATCCTACAGTCATGTCATTTTTTCCCAAAACCAATATTGTAACAGTCCAACACTTGTGTAGAGACCAGTAGCGTCTAATACGTTTTAACATCTCATATTCTAGAGCTTATATTTATCTGGGTTTTAGAAAGCAAGTTTAGCACTTTAAGAATAAATGAGGTGAATAAGACCCTGCCTTCTTTGTGTAATTACTACAGCAAACAACAAATTTCCCAAAAGAAATCGTGACTAGAAATGTTACAACACAAAACTGAAGGGAAGGAATGACATGAAAATCTTCTGTGCTCCATATCACTGTTGTTAGTTGACACACTGATGCCACATGCAGTTTAAGTTTCATAAACTACAGATGAAATGTAATTAAACACCTGACTGTCCCATCCGGTGGCAGGACACAGACTGCTCATTGAGGTCGGAAGTAACGATGGGTAGAACTGATTGTCAAAGCATGTCCTGGCAGATGCCACCACAGCTCAAACTGTTGGATGGAGGACGTATATAAGCAGGATATATTTATACAAGACCTGATCTTATCCAGAATGTTGGGTAGAGCTTGTCAAATTGTTTGTGGCAAACCCACTATGTAGCAGATTGAGTCGTCTTATGTTTTCTATATCAGCCCTGTTTTCTTCCTCAAGATTTATATATGGCTATATTATATATACTATATATTATATTATATAATTTAGTTCATAGAATTCAACAATTAATGTGTGCAAACAAACTTCATCCCAGAAATCTGTTTTTGTGGTTTTTTTTCCCAAATTTATGATAAGCAAATAATTACCCAAGTTTTATGATGTTATTTCTTCTTTATGAATGCATGGTGGAACTTTCAAAAAAAAGCAAAATTATAACAGCAAGTAAAGGATAGTAAATGTCTTTGCTTGAACAATGTCGGCCACATGTAATCACTGATGTGTGATTACAGACATGAATTTTCTCTCAAAACAGTTATTCAAACAAATCCTTACTAATCTAGAAACATGTGAATGCCAAATCGTGGAAGCCATGAATGTAGAGGAACCAGAGAGTCACTCAGATGGGAAGGCTGATGGTGCACCACATAACGGAGGAAAGCCCATGATCCTCAGGTGGAGCTGCTTTAGGTGGCACACCCCTTCATGCAACACAACATTCTTTTCCTAACTCACTTCTCCCTGATTTCCAGACAAAACAGATCAGGCCAATCATCTGCAGCAAGAACACAGATAAGTTAGGGTGACAGAACTATGCTGCAAATATATAAAATACAGGCCTGCCTACAGGAGCCAGCAGGGAAAGTCTCTCTGATAGTTGGCAGATGTGTAGCATCGACAAACAAACAAAAGGACATGTCTGAGTTCAAAGACATTCTCAGCTTGATGCCAGTCGATACTGCATCATGTTTTCTCTGATGCTCTCAGACCTTAGAATTACAAGAAAAAAAAAATCAGCATCTTATGTTTTAGAAGGTGGAATCCCCTCAAAAAATTAATGCTGAGAAGCATTAAAGCCCCCTACTCTACTACTGAAGTCACTGAATAAGATGGTGCAGCATCTACTTGTAGCAAAAGAAAGAGAAATGCAAAATGGAATATAATTCCAGACTGGATTATTTTATTTCTTAGAGTGTTGCTAACAAGAAACTTAGGGTAGAAACTGATTTACTATAAAGGAACAAGACACACATACATAATTAAGAGAAAACATAAATAAGAGTTCATTTGTGGATAATTTAGAAAAGATATCGTTGACAGATAAAGTGGTCTGAGTTATTATTTTTAATACAGCAGGATTAAATCAGTGGGATATCAATGATTATAAATTCTATCTTGAAGGCAGCATTGCAACACTAAGATACATCATGTCAGAATCTCTAAATGATAAAGTTGACATAGCAGTGAGACATGTTCAGGAAGTACTCACTACAGTTAGTCTGCTTTTAAATATAACAAATCTCTTCTATTGGTCTCCTGCCAACATATTTTTCACATTTTGTGGTTTTATCTGTTTCTCAAAGGAGGCAGAAAATTGCTAGTGGTATGCTGGGCAGATAACTGGTTACTGTTATATGCACACCATCAATACACATGGGGAACCCCCCTCCCAAAACCATAAAATATTATCCCTATGTATGATATTTGATTTGAGAACTAGAGTAACTACTGGTGTCATCTCTTAATATGACATAGAGACAAAACTGAATGTTAAACTGACAGGGCTAACTCAAGATTTCTAGGACTCACCAGAAAAAAATGACCATTCTTTACTCATTATTAGAAGCTTCACACCTTCAACTTATGAAGATCTCTTAAATTAAAATGAAAAAGAAATAGAAAGTGTTGCAACTGTTATGAACCACATCATTTTCATGGCAGTATGTGATCATGCCAAGCTAAACAACTTGTTTGTACAAATACATTTCTTTGCCAGTAAAGATTAAATGTCAGCAATATTTACTCAAATTTTTAGGAACCTCTTTTTGTTAAAGCTCGAATTTATTTGTCACTATTTATGAAACTTGTTTATCCTTTATATGTTTGTAGGTCTAAATATAAGCTCTCCAAGATGAGTACCATATATTGATTCTGTAAAGTATTTATGTGAAAGGCTTCAATATATCACTTTCTTTACTTCTTTGATAAAATTAGGCGACGAGTGGAGATGCTTTGAACTGCTTCGGCAGGACACAGAAGTTAACACGGTATCTTGAGTGAACATGGAACCCACATAGAAAAGCTCTTAAGTTAGTTATTAAAAGGACAAAAGGTTATTGAAAATGTTTCATTTCTTTATGTAATGACAGAAGGTAGACAAAGGAAAAAATCTAATTTTGATCTCACTTATACTGATTTAATAATGCTGTAATTCTATTGATTTCTGTCAGATTACTCTTGCTTTTCACAACATACATGATATCTGGTCCAACATTCCTTTACATATACACTCTTTTTGGAAGGTTAATACGTTTCCTCTTCCTTGAAACTAGCAAGATATTTTCCACTTAACGCTATCTAGTTTTGACTTCAAATATCCTCCTACTCACCTATAATACAGAAGGAGTATCCTATTATCTGTAATGGGAATAGGGGCTTGATGACTAGTAGTGTTCTTTAGAGCAGCATGCCTCAGACTACTGGGTTGGAAATATAGTATTTATCCAAAACCCACAAAATTATGTGTAATGAAACTGCAATGGGTTTAATGACAATATTGCACTGACTTTCACAGTGTAGATACAGTACAGGTGGGTGTTAGTGCATTTCAGATTTTTAAAACTAATTGACAATAATTAATTATACCATGTAAACCCAGGCAAATGTAGCATGACAGACCTTGTGTGAAAGCGCGTAGCGAGGAATTGTATGTTTCTGACAGCAAAAAATAGGATAATGGCTGAGTGGGATCCTGTAAGTTCTGTGTGTGTACACACGTGGAAGTGATGGTGGTAGGAGCATCCCTGGCAGTCCAGCAATAATCATGCTCCTAGAAATCTTTGTCTCCCCACAAACTAGAGTCCTGAGTATAAATGTCCAGGTAGGAACACATCCTTAAATTCATCCCTTCTTATCGCAGACCCTACTTCTCTCCCCTCTCTCTTACAGTGCAAAAGTCCTTCAGTATCTCCGGCCCCTGAACACCCCAGAGTCTTCTTAGCCAAGACATTTTGGATAGCTTTTGAAAACATTTCTACTGTTTCTGTGATCCAATCCTGGTGCTCTCATTTGGGTGCCAATATCCACTAGCCATCTGAGTCCACCTCCTCATCCAGATCTCCTTTGCAGAAAAAAGGCCCAGCTGTAATTCCTGACTGACTAAAATTTGCACTTCAGTTTCATAAATGTATCCAGGCAGTATTCTGTGGGAAGGACTACAGGTATGAGAGCCGAATGTGAAGCAGTAGGCTGGATCATGGCCAGAAGAGACTATACTGGGGAAGATTTTTAGACATAGAGAAGGTTTCCTGGTGGCACAACATGGTTCTGTCCTCATTCACATTTAGACAAAGGCAGAGACTAGTTGTGATTAGAAATAGTAGTTGACAACGGTTATTTTGTTTTTTTATGGAAAGAACTAACAAAACTAGTGAGTAGCAATGGTTCACTTTGCTGGCTTCATAAAAGCAAGTCTTGAGTCCTGTACTATGCAATAGGAAGGAATTCCAGCAGGCAGGTTACACATCTTTCACACCTCAAAGAAACCAGCATTCCTTCGCTGTATATATATATATATTCCTTCACATCTTTCCAAGTGATGCTCACACCCACAGCAGTGACACTGATTAGCGATGGCACAATTACACTGACTTGCCCCTTTCCTGGTTTATACAAGTGCATCTTTGACAATATTCCCAGTGCAGAACAGAGCCAGGAAACTATATCTGTGGTGTGTGCTGGAGTACCTTTGTTAGTGCAATCTAACCAGCTCACATAGGAAGACTCTGGTTAAACATGAGCAACTAAACATCATTCTGTGAATCCTTGAAAATTTCCAGGTTACAGGTACAGGTTGATGTTGCCACTTCCTTTTGTTCCTAAACAGGTTTAGATTAGTCTGCAAGTGAGCAATACAATTGCACCTATATTCTGCTGTATAGAGATAACCTTTATGTAAGTTATTCAGTGAGGCTGAATCATGGTACTGTGATATTCTGCATGGCTTCTGTTGCAGCTTTCATTGCCATGGTACCCAAGTGACTTCTAGCAGTGCATTAAGCAATGTGCCTGTCACTCGTCAGGTGAGTTCACTCCGTCTCTCATCCTTTCTCCTGTATAGGAAATAGGAGTTTTCAGTTTCTGTTTTTCATCTTTCTGAGTGAAATATTGAAGTCACTATACTTGATTGAGTGAATGATGATGGAATAGTTTGTAATTTGCTGTCTGTAATAAAACCAATTAAGCCAGCCATAAACTGACACTGTCATTTCACACTAAATACATCAGTTCCTTTTATCTGAGAAGTCAGATGCATTTTCAGATTATGTAATAAAAAAGGTGCACATAAGGGAAACATTAAGCAGGGAAACTGCAATTTTTGTATCATCAATAAGGGTTATAGATTTTTTATTTCAAAAGAACGAAAGGTTAATATGTGTACAAGTCAGATAAAGACAGAAAAAATAGCTCTTTTGTCTAGTTCTGTATTCACTCTGATTTAAAATATGTATCTGGATGGGAAAGACTGCAGTGAAGATCTGATAACTTTTTCTAGAACACATAAAGAAATTTCATTGCAATTTGATTTGCAATTTAAATGTCTAATGAAATGCTGCATAAATATCAATAACAGGTAATTAATTAAAAAATAGCATATGTAGTTTATCTTTGCAACAGAAACACCAAGTCATTAGCAAAGCCAGAGTAATATATAAATTTCATTTTGGTGTTGAAAGACCTGCAAGAAGTGTAATGAATAGTTAAAGTCGCACTCTCTGATAGGAATCTCTTTTCTTGTCTCTCACAGAAGAGGACCACTCCTTGCTTCTTCAACCCAGCATCTTGCCATCCAAAGCAATTCTCTGTAACCTTATTAGCTTTTAGATAGTTACAGAATGGATCATCATCCCTAGACTATTACTCAAAGGAGGAAATAGATGCAAGTTCACTCCTATACCCTGAACTGTTCAGACACAAATGCATCCAAAGGACCGTAAGTGCAACAGGACACACCACTTTTGGACAGGGTTTCCATCGTCTTGTGACTCTTGGAACATCTACTGACCTCAGAAGGTGGTCTAACCTCTAGTAGAAGTCATCTAACCTCTAGCAGAAGTATGGCCCACTCCCATAGCGCTGCATGTTTTCACTCTGTAACCAGTCAATGGAGACTAGGCAGTTGCTACAGTTCATTGGCAGAGATTTTTTTTTTTTTAAATCAAGTTGTAAAGATTCAGAGTTTCAGCTCAGTATCTTTTTCTCTTTCAAGGATGATGAACATTTTTTGTTCCTATGACTTGATCTGCCCAATGTTTCTGAAAATCACACAACTATTTAACTTAGCAAGTCTTACCAGTCCTTGATGAAGTGAAACAAAATTGCACCATACTGAGGTAGTTTTCTAGAGGTAATTTGTACTTGAAAAGCACGTAGGGACAGAAGAACATAAATATTTTATTTATCACGGGAGTGAATACAAAAAGACAATATAAATACAAGGGTTTTTTTGCTGTTCCCAAGATAATACGTACTTTCTCTGTTCTAGAGAAAATCTATTGTCCAGTGCCTATTCAGTGGTCTCTCTGTAAAGATTCCTTTCTATAGTTCATTTTGATAGCAGTGCTATGAAACACAAAGGGCCAAAACAACCAACCTGTATCACAGAAGTAATGACCATGACCATCACATGCTCTTAATCTGAAATAACCAAAAAGTTTGTACTGAGATGACGAAGAACTGGAATAGTTCACAATGCTACCACATTTCTGAGCTTTCAGATACTCAGAAACAGCTGTTTGTGGTTAACCTTCAGTAAGCAGTCACCAAAAATACTGATGTAGGTTTCCCTGTTGAAGTTGGTTGATATTCTCATGGTTCATATCCGTTCTACAGCATGTACAAGTAAAAACACCATATTGTTTTATTTCATTTTTCACTAGTGCCACTGTTGCGATATGATCTGAAAGAAACCACGAGAGTCATCACTGCAATTTATGGGTGTGGCTTCAGAATTTGTGGAAAATTTGGGATAGGTGAGAAAGTAAGAGTGCCTGGGGTGATACCAGAGCTTACAAGGCTGAAATGAGAATGAAGGCCAAGGAAGGCTTGGGATCTAGGAAGGGAAGCACCTGAGAAAATGAGAAATGTCATCTGGAAGCTGAGAGATATGCGCAAGTATCACGGGGAAGATGGGAAATAATCCTAGGGGTATTCAAACAGTAAGTAGAAGATTGAAGGAAGCAGCAGAAGAAAACAGAGGAAGTGGCTGAGCAGGCTCTGAAATCAAAGGATCTGATAATCCATCAGTAAAGTAGGATGGTATTACTTTCAAAAAAGAAGTAAATACATCAGAGGGTGAGCAAGAAAGAACAGAAAAAAAAAAAAAAGGACCTAGAAGAGAGGATTTTGAGACACCAGCCTAGTATCAAATAGAGCAGTTGAAATAAAATGGAGAAATAAAAAATATCTGCAAATATTTTGGGAATATACAAAAAAGACTAAGTGGAGAAGCACTATATGACAGATAGGACAAGTGAAATGCAATGGTTATGGACAAGAGCAGTGGAACACATTAAAATTCCCTCATCACAGAGTACTCTGTTACTGGCAAAAAATGTTCTTACAATAAAAGTGTGAGGTATTATCAACAGCATATTTCTCAAATGCAAAGCCTGCACATAACTTTATAATAACTGTTTTTATAGTAATATGAAATAAGAATTAGCATGAAGAGTAAGTAACGGGCTGTGCACTACTCAAATACAAACACTAGCGATAGTTTCAATATGTGAACATGGCTGGGGTTGAGGGAGAGATTTTATTTGGACGCACTCATTTCAGCTGTACATTTACAACATTCAGTTATAAATATTCCCTTATGAAATAGTAAGCCTATTATGTTGAATAATGTGAAAGATGCCTATAGGTCATACATTATTTCCTCAGTGCCTTACAGTTTTTCCTGGAAAAGTTTGTAATTATTTTAGTATATTTAAGCTATTACAGTCTACATAAGTAGAATAAGAATATGATCAAAGTGCTACCAGTGAAGCAGAACAGAGAAATACAAGTGGACTGAGTTTTGCTAAAGTGTTATTACTGCAAAACTATTGGCTAAAAGGTGATATTTTGCCCCTGTTCTTATCTGATATTATTAGAGGTGATAAAAAGAAGTTCTGCTGTGAAACAGACGAACAGCGTTTGCCAAAGGACACAAGCACGGCACACACTGTATTTTCCAAGCTAAAATAAAGGAAGAAGACCTGCTGCTGCTTCCTAACAGTGGGAGTTAGGCCAGCCGCACGCTGGCAGTCCTGCCAGGTTCCTAGGGGAGGGTTTTGCGTGATTTTTTTCTGACCACCGTGGGCTATGTGTTATACAAAGTGCCTGAAGGTGAGCACTGTCCCTGCCGAGGGTCTCTTTAGAACAGAACCCCTCTTTCCCGGGGTGTTTCGGAGCACAAGTACGCACACCTCTGCTCAGGAGGCTGCACCGTGCAAGCGCAGGTGAGACGGTGTCACCGCAGCGGGCGAGTCACCGGAGCGGCCCCTGACGCCCCGCTCCGCTGTGGCGGGGCGCTGCGGGCGCGGCGGCGGGAGCCGGGGCGGGGCAGGACCGGCTCGGAGCCGGCGGGACCGGGCGGGCGGGGGCCGGCGGAGGCGGTGGGATCGCGAGGGCGGCGCGCAGGGGGCACGGCAGCCCCTCAGGGGAGGCGAGCGGCGCCCGCCGCCCTCCCACCTCCCGCCCCTTCCCGCCGGCCGGCCGGGGACAGCCGCGCCAGCTGAGGCGCCGCAAACTTTACTGCCCCCGCGCCGAGCTGCGCCTCGCCTCCGGCGCGGCGGGCGGCGGCTCCCGGGGCGGCCGCGGCACCGGCTGACACGGTAACCCCTCGCCGGGCTCGGCGGCGCGCGGAGGGACCGCTTCGCCGCGCTGCCCTCTGCGTCGGGGGACGCGGCGCCGTGAGAAGACGGAGCCGCAGTGCCGCGCTCCGGCCGGTTCCGCGCTGCTTCCGCGGCGCCCTGAGGGAGCTGCTGCGCGTCCGGGCGCCGCAGCCGCGGGACAAGATGAGCCAGGCGCAGCCCTACGCCCCGCGGAAGAGCAGCTCCCCGGCGGCCGGCGCCCGGCGGAACGACAGCCAGGACTACCTGCTGCTCGACGCGGAGCCGTGCGAGGAGAGCGCTCTGCCGCCCTACGCCTTCTACCCCGTGTGAGTCCCGCCGGCCGGGCCCGGGGGTCCCTCCCTCCCGGTGCGGGCCGGGGCGCCGGGCTCTGCGCTGACGGCCGCTGGAGGGGGAGAGGCGGCGGCGGGACAGGTGCTGGCGGGCGGGGGAGCCGGCGGCGCGGGGCCGCGCTGGCTGCCGCGGCCGGCGGGAGGTGCCGCTGCCCGCCCCGCTGCGCTGCGGCTGGGGCAGAGGCGGTGGCGGGACCCGCTGGTGGGCAGCCGCGGTGGGGACCTGGTCCTCCTTCCTCGTCTTCCGCGGTAGAGGAGCGGGGCAGCTGTGTTTGCGAGAGACGGAGGAGCAGCGGTAGCACCCCCGTGCCCAGCTGGCAGAGGTCTCCCTCCGAGGCGCAGACCGAGACACCTGCCCCGCTGTAAGGGAGGCGAAGGATGGCTTCCGCTTGCTGTCGAGAGCGCTGCGAGAGACGTCGGTTTCGCTTAAACCTGGCGGTATCTAATATAGTTGCAGAAATTTTAACTCCTACGATCAGTTGCTCCCACAGCGAGAGCGCACATCGCAGGCCTGTTCATAAAACCATAATCCTTTCGTTACTGCATTTTGTCAAAATTATGTAGCCTCATGTAATTTGAGTCTCTAAGTTTTGCCGGATAGCTATCATTTAAAGTAGAGTGTAAGAACATATACAATAAGAACTAAATGAAACGTAAATTATAAAGGTTGCAGGAACCGCATTTTTTAAAATCCAGGTCAGTTGACATTCAGTGTTGACAGTGACCCTCTGGTTATGTGTTGTCAGCATGACTTCTGTAATTATCACTTGTTAATGCTTCTGAGGAGAAGCTATCCTACAGAGGGGGAAAATGGGTATTAAGCAATGCAAGATAAGTCCAAAAATCTCAGGTGATTACCAGAAGACCTGTACTTTCTTTTGTACAAATTGTATTTTATTGCTTAACTGGTAAATTCCAGTTATCAGCCTCTCCTAGTTTTTGCTCTTTTATCTATGAGGGACTTAACAGTCACTTGACCTGGATATAAGGAAGGAATAACAGCAACGAAACTGCTAACACTCACAGTGTTTGATTATTTATGAACTCAGCTAAGAACAACCAGAGTTTTCAGAATTCACTGCTGTATTGCTATTCCTAAGTGTCTTTCTAGAGTACTTATTCAGTATGCTCATGTAACTATAAGAGCATACATTATTGCACATTGGACTTAAACCCCATCTCAAAGTGTATGAATGCATCTGTCTAATGAATGCTTTCCGAAGAAAAACCTCATGATGGCTAGTTCAAAGATTGGTTCTGACTGGTAAACTTCAGCTTTGAACTAATATGGCAGTTCTGAAGTTCCTTTGCTGTGTACTCATTCAGAATGGTTGTGCAGCTAAGAGAGTATATAATGTATCTTGCATAAGTGATTCAAAGCATCTCCTAAAATAAAATCTGCAAGGTCTGTGGGGTGCTCATATTTTCACTTCAACAGTATAAGCCTATGCTAGTGGCTCTTGGTCCACCACACAAGTGAGGAGATAGCCTCTCATCATCTCACAGTGGCGATAAGAAAAGCCTACATCCTAATCAAGTTGCTTTGTAGAACTAGGGTAGCACTAAATGCAGGAATTTATCTCCAGTTGCGTCATGTCAAGTCCTTAGAGGACTGATTCTGTGGTACAGATAGGTCCAGGACCCTGGAGTCCCTCCCTGATAGAGGATGTTTCCATCAGTCTTTGAAAGAATTGACAGAAGCTACCTGATATGTGTGGCGGATATAAATTTGAGGAATGTGCCCCTTCTCAAATTTATATAATCACTACTAAAAAGGGTGCTTTAGTGGGCAGTGCTTGTTTTTTAGATGCACATTAGGCATGGGGAAGCTGTCCTTTGGGGCTTCTTGGATGTGGAAAAGAACCACTTCACAGGCACCCATAGACAATGCCTACACGCAGCCACTTCAAGGACTCCCCTGGCTGGCAGAGGTGAATGCAGTGAGTATAGACTCCTCCACAGTATGGTGAATACAAAGCACAGGTTTTGAATTTTTCTGCCTAAATTCCACCTACATCATGTTTTAGGTATATTTTGCAGATCTGTTTTTTCAGCCAGTAGTCATTAGTGTTACTAGTGGCCTTCATATGGCCAAGAATATAATCAGATGGCCCATGTTTAGGATATACTGTTCATAATCTTTGTCATCTACATGCAGTAAGAATATTTTTCTCTACTTTATTTGAAAATCCTCAGTATTTCCTGATGTTATTATGGTAGAGAGTATTACATGAATCTTACCTTGTGTCTGTAGAGTCATAAGGTCTCTGGAGATCCCAAGGATACTGCTGATGAAGGGCCTGTATTGTCCTGACAGATAAATTATGTAAAATCAGTATTTCACGTGCTGTGAATCTACTTGGACGCAGTGTGTGTGCCTTATCAAGTCTGTCCATACATGGTTTGTCAGTGTTTATTCTTTAACTACTTCTCCAGCAATGTGGCAGCTCAGGGAGCTGGTTGTGCTGTCAGGTGCCATATTTTTCCTTGAAGTCCTTGTATGAATCCTTGGTGACCATTTGATTATGAGTCTAAACCATGGGGTTTGTGGGTCTGTCCATTGAGGTAGAGCTATGTCCCTTGAGATCGAATGGTATGTCTGCACTTCAATGCGAACACAAGAAAATAACCCTCCAGATTACATCAATTGGTGTATTAAAATGTTTTAACTAACGCTACTTACATTTCACTTGGAGTATTTCTTGGTATATCCAATTGCTAAAGGTATTTTTTTCTAACTAACTGGAAAATAATAGGCATAATTTGCACATGCAAAAATGCCCCAAGAACATCTTGTGCGATGGTGATTAATGCAGAACAGTAATGCAGAGTACAGCTGAGGTCCAAAAAAAGCTGAAGTGTACTTCCTTTTAAACATTACTGAGAGGGTAACATGCTTACTGGTGTAATATGGCATGTGACTGTCACTTGAAAAGTAGTCTGATACCAAGGAATAGTTTTCCTCAAGCGGTGAATTAGTGCTAAAGCTGACACTATTGTGTGTGTTGTTTGTAGAACATGTTTTTCCTGTGTTGTTTTGTGACTGCCTTTAAGTGGTGTAGTGGCTGGATTCTAAAATAACCATTTTAAGAGAACTATTTATTGTATTTGTAGCTAAAGCCCTAATCCATCAAACTACTACTTTAGTTCAGTGGTATTACCCCTGAGCCTTGTTATACAGTCCCTTTATAACAGCAAATAATTGTCTGTTTAATAGAAGACACTAAGTTTGCCTTTTTTTTTTTTCCCCAGATGATTTTTCAGATGATTCATTAATTGTAAAATAGCGTGGTCACATTAAAAATCAGAATAATTGTCAGTGATCAACCCAGCTTGACGTTGTGTCAGTGAGTTCAGCAGTGCTGATTGGGTTATTCTGTTATCTTTAGGCTGAGACAGAATAGTGTGCTTAAATATTTAAACTACCTGTAAATTGGAAAAATATTTGAAATACTGACCTGTCAATGTTAACTGACTGTGAGTAGCAAGAGACCTGACAGACTTACTTATATATTTGAGGCTTGCTTCGAGTTTCAGTACTCGTGCTTAACAATGTGCATCATATTGAATGAGTGTGAATTCAGTACCACTCTTTCTGAAGAACACCTTTACTCTGTCCGAGCTAGCTGCTGCCTTAGTTGCAAACAAGACTTCAGCAAGGTACCTTGGGCTCAGCAGCCGTGCCAAGTAGGGTCACACAGTCTTTCGCAGTAAGTGGATAAAAGACTCTTACCTTTATTTGCAGTATGGTGCAAAATGAAGTTCTAGTGAGATTTTGTGCTGAAAAGTCTTGCTTTTCTTTTGAATTCAGAACCCTTGATAGGAAAAACACACTTCAGGCTATCTGCAGAATTTGTAATTAAATGGTTTCCCAAAGATGAGGCTACATTTTAAGAATTTAATAGTTGTATCTTAGAAATGATATGCAAGTAAACACTTTCTAGTAGTCCTGTTCCATCTAGTCATCAAGTCTGGCCCCTAATGTATCAAAAAATACATTGTGACATGCATTTCAGAAGATTGCCTCATGAAATACAAAAATGTGGATGGTTTTTTTTCCTCTTGTGCAAGTATTTCATTAGCAAAGAGGCCGGTTTTGTAGTTTAAAACAGGATGTAAAGTGCATTTTAAGGTCTAATGCCAAATCTGAGTGCTGACGTGCAGTGGGATTTGAAAGTGATAGTGCTTGTATGTAAACTTGCCTGCTGAAAAAATGCTATTGGAGAACAGATTGTCAGCGTACTAAGCTAGTGAGAATGCACTAATTCAGTCAGACATCTGGTTATATAGCTTATTTATACTTTGAAATATTTTGCATCATGAAAAATAAATACATTTTCTTATACACGTGAGGAAGGACAATTATGCATTAAAATGTCAGTTGTAAAGTAAATGAGGCACACAAATTATCAGATGAAAACAGGGGAAAAAAGAGTTCCAATGTGCATAACTGCCTAGAGGTGTAGATTATTCCTCAGCTTTTGTGGTTTTCGGATCAAGTGTTTCTTGGCACTATCAAACCCAATATATACTTTAAACTCCTTTCTTTGTTAAATAATACGTTTAATAATTTCTTTCCTGCCCGCACTATAACACTTTCTGCTGTTGGCATAACATCATTTTTATCTCCAGCCCCAACTATCTTGCTTGAAATGACCTGTAAAATTATCTTCGAGACTCTTCATTAGACATAATCTCTTCAGGGAGTACTGTGCAATGTGGCAGCTGCGTTTCAGATTGCTAGTCTCTTTGCTGAGATGCTATATCCTCTGAAAATATGTTGCAATAGTTTTGGTGACAGCAAAAAGGTGGAAGGGGTAGCATGGAGGGGTGTCATTTCCTTTTATAGCCTAGTGAATGGAACACTTTCCTATGAATTAGGACTAATGGATCTACTTCCTGCTGGGCACAGGAAGAAAAATCATGTCTGGATCTCTCATATTCTGGGTGACTGAATTTAATCCCTGAAGTCTTGGTTAAAGGAAAATCACCATTATTACCAAGCCCCAGAAAATCCAGCTTTTAGTTCCCTCTGCATTTCCTACAAGTATCTAGAAGAGAATGCTTCACTTTGAACTAAAGATACGCTTAGTGATGAGTTCTGCTTTTTTTCCCTAAATACATTTTTTTTAATCTGAATGAAGAATAACAAATAAATATTTTGTTTTAAATCAAAAGGAAATATATTTATTTTGATATTTCAGCCTGACAGGTTAATTAGTAAAAAAAATCAGTCATGTGGTCTGATGTTTCCTGCCTTATCGGAAATGAGGAAAAAAGAAACCATAACCGTGTTTTTCTGGGGGAAGACATTCAATAAATGTTTCTTTATTGGGTAAAGCAGACCGACAATATTTATTTCACCTTGGAGAGCTGAGGTCTGTTGCTAGTGAGTACTGCTCTAGCTTACCTGTGCAGCTCAGTCCATAAAGCACGCGATACGGGCCAGGGAGAGGTGCTGGTTTGGTGGTCTTTAACATGCCCAGTTCCGGCAGATCCCTGGAGCAGACTCAGTATTCTGTAGATGGAGCTTTCTACCAGATATTTTATGCTTTGAAGCTGTTTGAAAAACAGTGAGCTTATGCAGAAACTGGTACCCAGCCTGAAAATTACCTCTCAAAGGTGAATTGAACCACATATGTTCGTTTTCGGTGAAGACCTGCGGAATTTGTTGGGTTTAATTGTTAGGCACTTGTATTCACTGCGTATGCTCACTAATTTAGCAGTGAACTTCTTTTGGCTAGCTACATTACCTGAACGGTTTCCCATGCTAATACTTCATAATTGATTTTGCTTGACCCATTGCAGTATTTCTGTAGGTTTATTTATATCCATTCTTAAGAAGAGGGTATATTTGTGGATCACTCTTACGTAGTTACCAAACGAATGAAAGTCACCTCCCTGAGGGACCTAATTTTATAAAACTGGAAGCTTTCTATGTAAATATAAGTAATTTGTTAAATTTGCATGATGAAGGTGGAGTAGTGATTAAGAAATGTGTGGGATATGTATGGCATACTTTTCACTGCAAATGTTAATAACCAGCGTGTTCTTTGTCAAACACCCTCCCAGCAGCATTTGCCACCACAGAAGCTGAAGGTTGTAATAACTGGCTACTTGAAGAATTCCTGCCAACTATCAGTATCCCCAAATAAAGGTGACTTGGCATGGTGGGTCTACCTCATCATGCTGTGTTTAAACTTTCCAGCTCTGCAAACATGAGCAAAAGAAAATTTTGGCAGTTAAACTATATTCATCAAATTCTTTATAACTTGGTTTCATACCTCAAACTGTGATGCAGTGCAAGGGCTTCAATCTTAACGTGCATAAAATGAGTCTTACATACATGTTTGCGCACGTACTTTTGAGTGTAGACACTCACACACAGAACTTACTCAACAGGAGGCTTAAAGGATTTGCATTGATAAGCAGTATTTAAATGTAAGTTTTGATAATTAAATGTGGACAAAAAGCTTAGTGATAATTAAATTATATGCAGTTTTCTCTGGAATGGTTTAACATTTTTATCTGGCAGTAGAATGGTTATTATTCGTTTAGCCGTGACAACTTAAATACATAATCAAGTATACTATTTTTAGCGAAATAGAAGTTACGGAATATAATGTGAAGATGACTAATTAAAGTCTGGGTTTATTTTCTATACCAATTTCTATACAACTACACTTTTTCATACCATTAGTACAATTGACAGCACATCTCTATTGTTCCCCCCAACCTAATACGTTTAAATAAACATTTGTCAATATTAAAAAAACAAACAAACAAACAAGCTTTGTCACTAGGGATGAAATGTTAGATTGGGTACCAGAACCCCAAGTAGGTGACGTAGAAGAGGAACTGCATATGAAGAATTGTCGTTTTAGGTGTGTTCTGAAACCTATGTGGGAAGTGTGGATAGCTTGTTTTCTGCAAGAGTTGAATGTAATTTCCTTTTGTTTGAAAAAAGTTACTAATTTGAACAAAATGGCAGTGTTGTGGATTTGCTGTGTGAAAGCTTTGTTGTGGATGGATCACTTTCTTTTAATGTGGAATAGTAGTGATGAAATAAAAATGACAAATAGTAATAATAATAGTAATTGTGAATCACCAAGAAGTAGCTGTGATGTCTGCCTCTTCACTCAAACATTCCTTCACTACTGCCCTTAGTCATACCTCTGTTAATGTTCTCCCTTATACATCATTAATTAAAACCAAAACCAACCTTGCCCGCTGCCAGCTCAGAAGAACGTGACTGGAGTTCTTTTTTGCCCTTAGAAATTGATTAAATACTGGTTTTGATGTCAGTATTTACCTTAGTGAAGAGATTAAAAAACTGAGGGTTTTTTAAAATTATTTAGTATCTGTGAGGCCTTCCCATGCTGGTAGAAAGAAGGATCATGAACCAAAAGATCACAGTTGATGTAAACTGGATTTAAAAATACCCCAGAAAACAGAATACAGATCACAAGGTGTGTATGATGCAGCACTAGAAATTTTATAGAATATTCAGACTGGAGAATTTCCGTGAAACATTGCTGCTTTGTTACCAAATCTTGAATGAAACAGTGCATCTCTTACAAATGGCACCTCATATTCTTTTAAGTTAAGTCCTGGTCTATTGAAGGTAGTGGGAGTTTTGCTGGATGGCCCGGGTTTAGCAGGTTCATATTACAAATTGACCTCAGTTGTAAATGACCAGCAGCAGCAGCAGTAGCAGCCTCTCCTGACCATGTGCACAAGTAGCTGCTCAACAGACTTAACACTTGGCTCAGCTGTGGTATGCTAATAGTTGTGCGCACGGCAGGTTGTAATCCCTGAGCTACACAGGAGACCTCATATATTTCTAATCAGGTGCTGGTTAATTGCTGCTAATAAGGGCAAACTACTATGGAGCCAGTTGAATTGTTACTTTGAAAAGAGAGGACCTTGATTTCACCATGACGCGTAGGGACCCACCGCGTGCGAGCAGGCAGCGTCTAACTCGGAACTGGACAGCAACTAGCCTGAGACCGAGGAGGTGTTGAAAAGACTTGGCAGCCACAGGCGTCCTGGTTCCTCCTAAAATGTTACTTTACATATCCTGATCAGCTTAACTAGCAAATAGGTATGTGCCCAGCAGACTGACAGGGTGGACTACAGTGCTGGTCTGTTGCCTCCTATCTTCTTCTGTCAGCACTGGTGTTAGTTGAAATGGACATTTTGTTGTGCTGGTTTTTCTCCTGGCCCAGCCTGGGTTTCTCCTGTCGTGCACGTTGACTGAATTTAGGAATGATGACTGATTGCTTAGAAGCCTTTCAAAAGGGAAGATTCCCTCATCTTTGAGGAGTGATTTATGTTTCTTTCTCTTCTGTAAGATTTTTGCCTGGGGTGTACATGTTTTGGCTGTTCTGGACATGATTTTTCTCTCCTTTTTTAGAACAGGTAGTCAGGTCAGACCGCTAAACTTTGTTAGTCCTACTCTGTGTACACATCTTAGGCTTGCCAAGTGGTAATAATCCAGTACTTGGCACTTTTTGTAAGGCTCTTGAAGTGCATTGCAAACAGGCACGTTGCACAGAGTCCAGCTGTCAGCCTTCCAGCTGCTGGGTGCTTGGCAGCAGAAAGAGCGGTTCTTACAACAGCAATGTTTTAAATCCCAGACTGCATCGATTAAACACCTCTACAGCACCTGGCACGTTGCAGGAGAACATAACAGTGGTACCACCAGCGTGAATCCAGGAAATACTTCTAACTGAGGTGCAGCTTGTGGGAGGATGTGTTGGAAACTGGCATCACAAAGCTTGGAAGGTCTGTGCCATTGAGACTCGTGCTGCAAACGTCACGATTACCATTTCTCTGCTAATCATGGTGTGGGAAAGTGCCCTCCCTTCCCCGTGTGCCCACGCGCATGCCGAGTCACACGTAGCAGAAGCGTGCTCATGAGTGGGGGCTTGTGGTGGGGATGGTGTCCGATACATCTGACCACTTAGGAGTGGGCTCCTGCATCTGTCCCACATGAAACAGCTGAGCTCGGGAGAGCTGCGTGTTGACTTGCAAACCCCACCACACAGGGAGCTTAGTGCTGTGAAAGATCCAGAAATTAGTTAAAACAGTAGGTTTTTTTTTTTTCTAAGCATTTGCAGTATGTGCCAACGTTTACGGTCACATTCTGTGAATTTCTAACCATGTGTAGTGATTTATGTGGTATCAGAACTATTGTATGGATTTTTTAATTTTTTTTTTTGTTGGGTAATCCTTTCAGAAAACACAGTGAGCATCTTTGAGAATTGTTCCTAACCAACTGTTTTTCATGATCGAAGACTATAAACCAATTTTCCCTTCTGTTTTGCATTGCAATAATTGATTTTCTGTATTAGTTTAGTTCCACTCTGCTAATGTTTGTTTTTATGCATTATTTCCTTAAGCTAATTTAAAATTACTTTCAGTTTTCAAGTGTTTTTTTAGATTTATTAATGAAATATCGCATATACTAGAAATTTCTAGTTTATTATCTGCACTTGCTAAGTTTGTTGGATTATACATGAGTTGAAGATACATTTCTTTTTTTTTCTTGTTGGATTTAATTAGTTTATAGTTAACCCCAGTAAACCTACTATGACCCAAAAACATTAAGTAGAGAAAGATTCTGAAACAGTAATTTAAAGGTTATGGAGGTTTTATTTTGGGCACATGTGGGAGAGTCGTCTTTTTAGAAGTTAATATAAATGTATATAGTACTAGTGGTGCTTACTCAAAGGGAAATCCCATGCTCTGAGAACTCTCAAGCTTCTCTTAGCTCTGAAACGAAGGACGAATCCATATGCTCATGGATTTACCTGCACCATGTCCACTGCTTGGCTTTTGCTTTCCTCTGTCCTGGTAGGAGCACGTGGGTGAGGATGGTTGCTCAGAGGGTTCAGGCTCTGTATAGGATTAACATGCTCTGCTGTACCAGGGAGGTGAAATTAACTCCAGTGCGGTTGGGATACTTGAGGATATTTGCAGTAGAACTTCTGAAATTTCTGTAGAGACATTTAAGTCCTGCTCTCACTAAATTATCTGACAAATTAGATGCAAAGAGCAGGCTGCTAGATGGCAGCAATGACTCTTCCTCTCTGTAGCTCTTCTTTCCCTCTCCCTTTAAGAACAAGTTTCCTGTTAATTTCTGAAGACAGTTTTTGAAGACTGCTGCTTTCATAGCTTTCTCAAGTGAGTCTTAGAATCATACTTCTCCCCTTACAATGTACTATTTTATTTTCACCTCTCTGTAAGTGTAGAAATCTGAACTGAAAAATGCAATGATCGTTAACAAAAATTGGATTGAAGTGTGGTAGTGCTAACAATAGTTAATACAACTTCAGTTTCAGGTAGTGGGGATGAGATGGAATTTTCCAAGGATACTAGATATTTTGTGCGGCCTCACATTAGCATTCTCACTTCAGGATCTTAAAAACTAAAACCACACAACATCACCATCACTCGAAAGTTTGGCTGCAGTCCGTGTTACTGTTCTGAGTCCCATGGAGGTCAATTGAGGGTGAGAGTCTGTAACAGCTTCTTGCTGGCCAGGAAAGGCTAAGGAGTTACAGCCACATGACAGATACTGTGGAGGAAGAATAGCTGTATCTTAAACTGACATCTAAGCAACAAATAAAACAAGCAAAAATTAGAGTGGGAGAGAACCATAAGTTTCTGAAGATACGGTTTATTCTATTTAAAACATTTTGTAGAGCACTGTTAACAAAAAAGTCAGCAATAGCAATATCTCCAGAAGGTCTGCAGAATGAACCACTGCCTACGGTACAAAGTGGTAGGAGTTAATGTTCTCCACTTTTCTTCAGAAAAGAAGTTTAGAGGATTAAGTCGGAAAGCTATTTAATCATTTAGCAACATCTGATGTGTGCACATTGGTAGGTAAACAGCAACTGATGTGATAGTGAAATTTCAACACTGCTTTGTATGTTAAAATAATAGTGATCTTACCTAGCAAGTTGATATATAAAATACACACTGGGATTTCTTACCCCACAGCCACTTCCAGCCTAAAATCAGCAACAGTGTTTAATACATAACAGGAATGGAAACTTAAAAAAGAACCTAGTCGGGGATTCACAGAGACAGCAAGGCTAATGCCTCTAGTCTTACAAAGCTGTCTGAGGATCTTTAATGACCTGAGGTTTCTGTGTCATTGATTTTTACATCAAATCTGAAAAACAGCATAAATTTCCCTAGTTATCAGTGAGAGCACTGATAACACCTTAAAGGGAAAGAATATCCTTTGTGGATAAACCAGCTTCAGTTCATGCGGGATTTGTGACATGTCTCCATGAATCGATGAGGAAGGTGCTGGTACGGGGGTAGCAGCGCTGCCGGTTATCTGTGTGCCTTTTCTGACCTCTGGCTGTGACAAGACTGACTTACTCCCAGCATGCAGATCTTGGTATCTCCAGAGGGCCAGAAAAGGTGTGGAGGTACATAATGAGGAGGAGGGGAAATAAGGGGACTCACTGGGGCGGGGGGATATGGTACAGTTCCTGCCTGGATTTCCTTTTCATTGAAACTCGAGTAGGAGGTGGGAGGGCTGGTGCACGTCCAGGTTTCAGCCCAAAGACAGCATGCATGCATGCATGCATCCAGGAAGGTGCAGGAACTTGGGAGGACTCCTAGTGTTGGTGATGTATGAACATCTTCTGACTGCTTCATGTTCTTGAGTTCATGAGTTCCTGATTTCATGAGTCTTGAACTTCTAGATCAGGTCCTAGGTATTGCATATTGTGGATCAAGCATAGTAGGATTGACAGAAACTCCACATCCATCCATGGATTGTTTTCAAATCCTATGTCCTTTAGTAAAAATGTCAGGAACTTTACCATCTTCTTTTGCTTTTGATTTAGATGTGGGATTTGAGGTTGGAAGGTGGAAATCCTGAAGGTAACTGCTTTCATCTCTGTGGTGGTCTTCAGGCTTTTCCCTTAGTTGAAGACTGCTGCTGGGGTGGCAGGAATGGCAACAAATGTAGGAGAGGCCGAGGGGTTTGTTCTGAAATGAAGCATCCAGCCTGACCTGGTGGTCTGGGCTCCTTCTATAGTGTGTGAAAGAGACAGGCCCCTTCAGTTCATCAGATCTGTTTCAGAACTGGGTGAATCATCCTGGTGACTAAAATATTGTGGAAGGACTGTTGATGAATAGCAGATCTATATTCCACAACATGCAGATACGCTGCCGCTAACTTCAGTGGGATTTGTGTTCATATGCCTGTGGAGAATATTATCCTCAGTCTTCAATATCTCTGAGTGTATATGTTGTCCCGTGTTTCGCTGTTTATGTTGTAGTGTATATCAATAATTGATAATTTAAATACGGAAGAAAAGATGATATATTTCAGGAACAGACTATAGAAGTGAGAAATATGTGATATACAGTGAAAAACAGCATGTAATTCTTTGACTGAGGCTAAATTCTGACGTGTATATATATATGGATGGATTTTCTGACCTTTGGCTACTGAACTATGCAAAATTTAGATTGACTTAATTTTTTTGAGAGAAAATTTTGAGAGAATTAGGAGGGATATTTTGCATGTTAATCATCTGCATTGCATGAGCAAACAGAGGCAGGAAGAAGACCATGATATATAGACCCTAATAGCTTTATCTTTTAACAAAAGGAATTTTGGTTCAAATCTTAAAGTTTGAGCCAAGCAATTAGATCATAATCCTTCATTTTCATTAAGAAGCTTCACTTACAATTTGCTTTTAAATTAAACAAAGTATTAAATCTGATTATTTTTAAAATAAATTGTAATGATAGATTCCATAAACATCACACAAGATTTTGCAGAATTGTCGGCATGGGCAAAGTAGTATTGTTAGTGGTGATGTAACTTTGTCTCAAAATAGAATTTCTTACAATTAAGGCTGTTTACTAACATTCTGTAATGTCAGATCGTGTTCTCTCTTCTTGAGTTACACGCATGGCTCGCCTACATAACCTTTAATTAATTTAGTGCTCTGCAGTCTGCATGCAGGCTAGTACAAACTGAAGTTGAGAGTGTACCTCAGTTGTAAACAAGATTTTGCTCTGCAATTATTTAAAATTATAAAACATGAATTGCATAAAATTTGCATAAAGTTTACATGGAAAACAGGAACATTTACTCTTCAAGAATGAATGAAAATCTTCATTTTCAATATCTTTATCACCTGAATGTTCACCCAGAATTATTTTCCTCCATTCACAAATTATTTACATGTATACAGGTTTTTGTTTCAAGTGGCTAGCAACTGTCCCTGGAGTTTAAGGAAGGATCCTGCCCACTACTAATCATAGGGTAGCATGCCACTTTCTCCTCAAAGCTGAAAGACACAAGAGATAAAAGCCTCATTTAGAGACATGAGGACAGTTTTGGAAAATCAGAATTGCATGAGAGATGCAGCAGCAAAATGTCTCTTCTGAGTGAGAGGTAATTTCTGAACATTTATTACTTTATCTGGAATAGTTTTTTTAAATATATCAACATTATATTGGGAGAGAAGGAATGTTGTCCCAAATATGAATTACCAGCCAGACAGCCCCTGGACAGTGGCACAGTATGGATGGCTGCTTTTATTTTAAGAAATATGAAACAAGATTTGGAGTGCTGAATGCTGCCTGAAAATTCAAATGCATCCTTCTTTGCAAGCTCACAGCTGGACTCAGCAGCAGGCTCGTAAGGGACCTGGGGATCGCTGAGTTGGGATCCTGCCTCTCTATCTGCTGGGGTTGTTGCAACTTTATCAGCATAATACCCCACGTGTTTGTACTAGGTAAGCATGTTTTCCTGTGATGCTCCTTGGGCATGTTCACACTTTGCTATACTTACAGTGTTTGTCCTGAACACAGGCAACGGGTCGTTAGTAGAATGTGCTCAGTGATACCCACTGCAGTATTTGCAATAATGGGATGATACAGTTCAGCAGTATAACCGACCGGACTTGGCCCTTAAGAATCATTTGAGACCTTCAGTTGTGAGGTGTGGAGTTTAAAACTTCTGAACTGATAGCATCAATGTAGCAAGCTGTTATTTCATCACTTACTATCCTGTGGGAAACTGAAAATCAGAGGTCCCACTGAAGTTCTGAATAAGGTAGCATGATCCTATTTGGCACAACCTGGGAATCTCTTTATAGTCTTGTCTGAAGAGTAGGATCACCTTACCTCTTGCTCTGCTTAGTAACCCCTGAGCTCAAGAAGACTGGAACACAAGGGGAAGAGAACAAGAAAGCATCTATTGCTGCTCTATTGCTGCTATATATAGCTGAAAGAATCAGTTCTGAGAACGTAAGAGGCAGTAAATACCAAATTATGACTGCTAAATACCTTACAAAAAAAAGGCAAGGTGCTAAAAATGATGTAACTGGAAGGAATGTTTCAAAGGAATGTAGAAATTTAGGGATGTACAAAATAAGAATGACTTTTTTGCTACCTGTCTCCAATCATCAATCAACATCTTCCTAAAAATTCAAGATCAATTCCAGAAAATAGCAAAGCCAGCTGAAGCTGCTGTACGTTCTCATGCCCTGGAACTGGACATCACAGAGTGGGGGAGAGGGACCGTGAAACTATTTTCATGACACTTTCCATATGCAGCATCTAGAGAAACGGTATGTTGACTAGCTTTATATCCCAGAGATTATTTCTGCATGAGAGCATGACTGTCCATTCCCCCCTCTTCTACACTTACTGCTGCTCCAGAGAATATGTAGTATAACACTTACAAGAGGACCATGGAGAAAAAAAACTTCTAAGTAAACAAAATTTGTAAGTAAAACTCTGCAAGTGTTTTTAATTTTCTTCTGGGTAACTGTTCAACTGTTCTTTTTGTTGAATACCGCTTTGTTTTTTAAGCACTTTTAAGGTAAATTTTATCATATTGCCTTGCTTCTTCCATTTAATTAGCAATACATCACATTTGCATAATGAAAATTACTTCTTCCTAACATAGATGCAGGAAGAGTATATATAGGCACATTTCATTATTTTCCCACAAGCAGAGGAGGAAAAAAAAAAGTCTCCTGTACTGGAACTAGAATTATTGCAGAAATCTTTATTTTATCCAAGAAGGAAAAATTGGGTTAGATTTATTGTTTTCTCTGAACTTGTTAAAAAATAGTGGTGCTAGTTAATGTCAGCATTTTGTCATTGGTTGAGTTACAAATGAAGCTTTTCTGGGAAATTTTCATTTTGTAGCAATATTTGGTTAGACCAACATTCATATTAGCTGATGGACACATTTCATTGTGTTATACAGCATAATGAATGAACAAATGGATAAACACGTTAAAGTCCTTAATCAGTCAAATGTGACTGCTAGAATAACCATACCTGCCACCTTTTTGGAATTCTATTTGATATATTATTGCATATATGTTTTATGGGAAACACAATTATCTCTAGGTTAATTGCTGTTGTTAGTACAGTAATATCCTCTTCTGCTTTTTTGCGAAGTGCAGATAACTTATTGTCCGTTCTTCCTCAGGTGCTGAGCAGAACATGTACATGCTGCTTCTGCAGAAAGGAGTTTTCTGTCACCAAACCCTAGTCACTCATCTAATTCCAACAGGGTCTCCTATGGCTATTTCCTTTCCAGACATTTAAGAGACCTTTAGTGCTTTTTCTCTTACTTTAAGTAGTCCTGAGGTTGTCGGTTGTCATTTTCCTAATCAGTTGTTTACATGGCTTTCATTTCATGTCAGTCCCTTTTATCCACAATTGCATCCACTCATAATTTACCGTATTAGTCTAGTTCTCCCTCAATCATGTGAGACATTTGTATTCAGCATGGAGGATCCATAAAGATAAAGTCCATATTTTTCTCCCATCTTTATTTTATTGGCAATTTTTTTCAGTTCGGAGCCCTCATCCATGATAGGTCAAGATCGGTGAGAGATATACAAAGGAGGATATCTGGAAAGATACTACATTTTTTAAAAAGAATAGCATCTGAGTAATATTTCAGTATGAAGAACTCTGAATTTAGGGGCTATACTTAGAAATTGATGTTATTTGATGACATCTTAAGATTGTTGTATTTCGTATCTGCAGTTCTCTGGAAAAATCAGACACAATTATCATCAATGGTAGTGATGAGTGGGTTAGATTGATTTCAGCTACATTTAATGTTAATAGTCAGATTTTCAAGAAATAGATAGAGACTGAATAGATCTCCTGAGGGTAAAAGAATTACTCAGGTTTTGGTTACAATGCAGGATTTGGTAAATATGATTAAAGCACAGTTTATTCCTATGTTGGAGTGTTAGTTCAGTGCTGACTGGAGGGCATGCTGATCTGCCGTATCCCTGTTACAGGCTCGCTGGTTTGTGTCGTGCACTATAGGTTTTATGGGTAAACGATGCAGGTGTATTTGCCCTCATTCAATTAATAATTTTTTTTATTTTCTCTTCTATCTTTACTTGCATTGCATGTGGAAATATTGGGATGATTTTAGTTGCCACATTGTTTCCTGTCTAGAATTCATACTTTGCAACTTGATGGGTTTTTATTGTCAACTCTGTGCTGTAGAGGATAAGAATTATTCTACTGAGGATCTTAATTTTTGTGCATGTTTTTCTTAAAAGATGCTCAGTAGTCTCAGTTTAGTACAAGCAATAAAAAATGTGACTAGCTAAAATTAATAAAGGTTTACAAAAATAAAGTGACAATATCTTAGTTAGACTTCTTACCTTTGGCAGCATTTCTTTGACCATTTCTTCTTCAGCTCTTTCCCTAGCTGAAATGCTGTCTTGTTAAGGCATTTTACATTACTTTTATTGTTCTTTTTCTAATCCTCTCCAGCTCTTCTGTTGGAGGTTATTTTTGTGTTTCTCTGACCTTTTTGCCGATACTGTACCCTATTGCCTGGACTTACAACTCTGTACAACAAACTGTGCTAAAGGTAATGGTGAAAATTGTGTCTGACTCATGTCAGAAGTAATTCACACCACTAGAACAGGGAAAAAAAAGAAAAGGCGACCTTATGAGTTTGGTCTGAATTCTGTGCCAGTGTTTCACCCTGTGCTTGAATCTCCCCATGCATTTTTTGGATTGTTGTACTACAATTGGATTTAGATACATTCAACGACTGGGGTGAGCTCATTAAACTGTACTGTGTGATACTTTTGGTTTCCCTCCTTTTATAAACATATATATAATATAGGCATCCACTCATACACGTTCCCTTTTCTCCCCCCTTTTGAAAGTAGGTGGCATTATGTAGAATTAAAGAAAATTACCCTTTGTCATTAAATAATCAAGGCAGTGAGAGCTCAGTAGAGCTCTTGGCAATACCGACACAGGCTTGCGTTATCCTGTCAGCATAGTGTCACGTTCCTCCTCATCTGCTGAAGACTTCTGTGAGTAGATGGTGGCTGGACCTTACATGGATCTAAATTGTGCGAAAGCAGTCAGGAGTTTCTTCTCCCCCCCATCACACAGCACCTCCATGGGGAATTGCAGCTTCTGAGCTAAGGAAATGTATGGCACTGCTGCCAGGATACCCTTCAGCAGGGTTACCGAAAGATGCAGAGAAGGACAGGGGGATGATAGTATCATGTCTGTGTCCCACAGGTACATAAAAGGGGTGGCCAAGCTAGCCAGCCTTGTGGGATGCAGAGCAAGGGTTATTTTGCGCCTTGTACATACAGAACTGTTTTATCTGGGTTAGCTTTTGAAATGTGATATTAACCACCACATGCGGATTCATACCTTTCAAATGCCAATTGACATTGTTTAAAAGTTTGGACAGTTTGAGCATGAGTTTAGGGGGAGTCGGCGTGTCCTAGCATCACACCTTTTAAATACAAACCTACAGAAGGTCTGAAGCAGAAAGTCTTCTCAGTGCCCGAGCACCCCCTTGTTATTGCAATAATATGGCTAAGTGCCATGCTCTAGCATTTGCCAAGTGATTGCAAACATAAGCAAAGCAGTTGAGTCAGAGCATGGCATTTTCAAACAAGGCCCTACAGAGCTAATATTTACTGCTTGAAATTAAATCTCTCGTCTGGAAAGAAGAGAAGACTCTTGGGTTTTTATGTTGACCAGGCATAAAGTTGGGAAGGGAAAAGCTAGAGTCCTAGCAAGCATTGTCACAGATGGGTCTTGTTTGCAAGCCTGGAATCAGTTTTACTTTCTCTGTTTCAGCATATACTGACTAATATTTTCATACTTTGTTGCAAACACAAAGATGTTATCTGTACAACTCCACAGGTTATTATGTCTAGGAAAAGACAGTGCTCTGTAGAGCTCACCTACTGCTGGTAGGTCATGACATTAATAAGGAGAGCAGTTAAATACTGTTTAAATATTGGAAAATAAACATCTGTTGAAGAGGTTGGTAATTGAAACATAAGGGGAACTTTTTTAAGAGAAACGTTCTAAATGTGGGACTGCAGTACTGAAGATGCAATCCAGCAGAATGCCATAAAATCCAGTGGGACAAAAGCAACAGTAGCTTTATAGTGCAAATGTTAAAATGGAGGGTGCCACAGCTGTCCATCTGGTTTGCCCAGTTTCTTCGTTCTGCTTAATCACAGATGATTAAACCAGAGAGATTTTTGTGTCTGGGGAGGCAAAAACCCAGGCCTGGGAAGGGGGCAGGCAGTGTTGCAGAAGCTGCTGCCTCTTCTGAGGCTGTCTGTGAGTATGGGGGCTCCATTCAAACAAAATAATGATTAATTCCTGACTAGGAAAGCATGAAAGGATTATTGTTAGTAGTTTAAAAATGTGAGGACTGTAAGGCACTTTGACAACTATCAGCTTGTTTTGACAAATGTGATTATATGTGCTTAAATCGCAGCTTTGTGGAACCTTATTTTGCCTTTGAATTCCTCTGTGCACAAAAGGTGTAGGGAGCAGTGGAAGTAATACGAAAACATAAATTATCTAAGCCTATCCATAAAGTTGAACACACGTTTAAGACTCCTCCAATTCAGAAAGCACTTGAGCTTGTGATTAAATCTTAATGGTGTTAATAGAACTAAAGCGTATTCTTCAGTGAAAACCACAGAGCTTCTTTTATGAACTTAGACTTTAGCTACAGAAGAGGAAATGGAAAGAACCCATTCTGATATTTTACTACTCTTATGCTTCTACAAAAATATTATTTTCTAGTTTCATGTGTGGTATTTTCATTGTACAGAGCTTAACGAGAACGATCATTTTAAATATATTAGAATCATAGAATACCAGGTTGGAAGGGACCTCAAGGATCATCTGGTCCAACCTTTCATAGCAAAAGCACAGTCTAGACAAGATGGCCCAACACCCTGTCCAGCCGAATCTTAAAAGTGTCCAATGTTGGGGAATCCAGCACTTCCCTGGGGAGATTATTCCAATGTCTGATTGTTCTTATTGTGACAAATTTTCCTCTTGTGTCCAATCGGAATCTCCCCGAAAGTAACTTGTACCCATTACCCCTCGTCTTTTCCATGTGACTCTTTGGAAGAAGGGAGTCTCCATCTTCTTTGTAGCCACCCTTTGAATACTGGTAGTAAGGTCTCCCCTAAGCCTTCTTTTCTCAAGGCTGAACAAACCCAGTTCTCTCAGCCTTTCCTCATATGGCAGGCTTCCCAGTCCTTGGATCATCTTTGTGGCCCTTCTCTGGACCATCTCCAGCCTGTCCACATCTTTTTTGCATAGTGGGGACCAAAACTAACACAGTATTCCAGGTGTGGCCTGACAAGCGCTGCGTAGAGTGGGATAATGCCTTCTTTACCTCTGCTGGTGACACCCTTGTTGATGCAGCCCAGCATCCTGTTGGCTTTCTTTGCCGCAGCAGCACACCGTTCACTCGTATTGAGCTTGTTGGCCCCCAGGACCCCCCGGTCCCTTTCCACAGAGCTGCTTCCCAGCTGGGTAGGTCCCAGCCTGTGCTGCACCCCTGGGTTATGTTTTCCCAGGTGCAAGACCTTACACTTGTACTTGCTGAACTTCATAAGGTTCTTGTTAGCCCAGTCTTCCAGCGTATCCAGGTCTTCCTGCAGGGTGGCTCTCCCTTTCGAAGTGTCCGTTAAAATAACTGTTTTAATTTTCCTAGTGTGTATTTTACATCACATTCCTGAAGATGATTCTGGCATTCTGTGCTTTTAAATCATTTACTTATGCTGATACTTATTTGTCTTTTATGGTTTCTTACATTGGGAAACAATAAATTAAGTTTTCTGTAGTATTTATTTGAATATAAATCAATCAGTTAATCAAGCTGATAATAATGAGTTAGAAATTTTCAGACATAAAAATTTAAGTTCCAGTATTTAACATTAGTGAACAGTATTCATATGATATGTTAGAAGGATGGGTGGGCAAAGAGGCATTATACATATATTGAACTAACTAGTTTCTATGTGTGTATTTTATAAAGCATGTTATAACGCTTTAAAGCACTTGTCAGTTTTTCAAATTTAAAAGGAGATAAAAACACTTATGAGGTAATTTACATAAATAGAGATTGAAAGATGATTTGGCATAGATGAGCGGTAGGACTTTATCTGCTAAGAGGTTCTATCGACTGTAAGATATTAGAACGAGAATTAATTTAACACAGATGCTTTGTTTTTGCTACCTGAGATGATTTAAACATGTCAGCACTGAGTAGTGGGGTTAACTGACAGCACGGTCAATGGAGAGAATCACAATGTTTCATGCCTAGTTGAAGAACAAGTATTTGAAAATGAGGACTGCTGACTACAGGAAAAAATTGCCCACTCATTTAATTTAGAAGAGCAAATGAGAACTTAAGCACTAAAAAAGAAACCTAAATATATCTGAGGAAGTGTTTAAAAACATAGAATGTATCTTGGCTGTAGTCAAGTTGTTGAAATATCTACTGCCAGAACTTCAGCTATTCTTACAGAAGACGGACAGTGAAGATGGGAACACCAGTGCTGTAGTTTTATAGCTCTCCTGAAGTAGCCCTGAAATTTGTGTTTTATGTTATAGAGAAGTAAGTTTCAGCTTAATTTAGCCATCTAGCATCTCTTCAGTTTATTTATTGCAGGTGAATGGGATTTGACTAGGTATTGCTGTACTTACGCAAGACTTTATTTTCTAGTTATAAAACATGTGATACGTTTTCTGCACTTCTCCAGGTATTTACCAGTTGTCTTCTTGTTGTGTAGGCTGAAAGTCTGTGTGGATTCCTGATTATCTGGGTGACTTTCATTCTTGCTGATTAAACTGCCTTGTGTGTGTGTGTGTGTGTGTGTGTGTGTTGTGGGGGGTGTTGTGTTTTAATTTGAGAACCTTAACAATTTGCATTTTTAGCAATTAAGTATGACTGGATGATTTGCAAGTTGCAAAACTACAAAAAAATAACTTTACTGTGTTCCACTTTCTTTAAAAACCGTTCAGATATCTTTATGGTTATCTTTACAGTTCCTATCAATTTACAAAAACAATTCCTTAGGATAGAGGTACAGGCAATGTCATAAATGCAATTAAGTGAGATTCAGATAAATATTATGGTGATAATGGGGCATTTATGCATGTCAACACAACTGGGAAAAGATCAGTGGTTTTGTAACAGCTTACACCATCTGGAGATCACTTATTTATGGCATTGATGGGGGGAAGGGGGTTTTGGTTTGTTTGAACAAATTTTATGTGGATGGACAACATTGAGAAACATTATATTTGAAGACCAAATTATTACGAACTTTAAAAAAGCCATTTTTTCATACATGCAACCCCCCCCCCCCAATAGTACATTTGTTTTAAAATTATGAAAATTAGTATTTCTGATTATGGAAGTTAATTTTGTAACATAATTTTTAGAACGAGGAACTTACTATATGGGCAATTATAACTACTATGAAAATAAATGCCTTTGATTATTTGTATCTGACACTGGATTTATGAGATTTCTGGTTTTGAGAGTTAGAAATGAATTTGCTAAAGTGAGCTTCAAGGTTTCATAAAGTTGCCTGTGTGTGATCATGGCAGTATTTTTTTATGTGCATTCTGTCAAAATTTATACTGAATCTGAAAATTATAAGTACTAGTCTGTCAGAAATTCAGCACTCACTTAGCTATCTTTTTTCAGTTACAACTGTAATAGCTTCAAGGAAAGTTAATGATGACCTTCAAGTGTGAACAACACTGAAACATTCTTTATTTTGAAGTTACACCTCAAGATGTATAGTACACTTAAAAGCTGTGAGCTTACATTAAGGATTTCTTTACTGTGAGTTGATCTAATTTTGATTTTGGGAGTGCCTGAACCAGATAGAGGTCGTTATTTGTTTTTCTACAATAGGTGAAGTTTTTCAACTTGGGGCAAATGAATACTCTTGACATTCTTATCCTAGGACAAGTTCCGTGAGGCAGATACTACCTATGTTTTCTTTATTCTAAAACATACATTTCAGTATGACTAAAATTTTTGTTTAGGGCCTGAAGGCATCATCTCACTCGACACAATAATTAACAATGGAATAATTAATTATATGCTGTGTGAAAGTATCTTTCCACATTTGGCATTTGTTTGATGTTTACAATATTTACTGCACATTGCATGGAAACTGAGGCAACTTTCAATTAAACTAGGTCCTACTTCTCATTCACAAGACTGGTTCTGATCCTTTTACTTTACAGACCCAACATATGCCCAGTATAATACTTGGGCAAAAGGTTTGTTTGTTCCCCACTTAAGATGTCAGGTACAGTATTTCTAAGTGAGCTTCTTGGAAAGCATGAGAAGTACAATTGACATTACAGCGACTTAGGGTTTGGAAGAGGCTTCTGAAGTCAGTGGCTTGACTGGCCAGTGCCTGGGAGAAGCTTGAGAGTGCAGTCAAGCTCAGTGCATGAAACTTGACAGATCTGGAACAGTTGTTGGATAACTTTACTATGAACAAAGGTGAAAGAGAGTGAAGTGTATATGGCAAAGTCAATTATATCATTTGGTGAACTACTCAAAGATGCTGAAGTGCTACAGTGAGGAGTCCCAAAAAATTTGTTAGAAGAGTGACATATATTCAGACTGAAAATATCAGAGTTATAGTGGTTTAAGTGATAATACAGTAATAATTAGCAGAGCTAAATTGTAATAAAACCAATCATGGGTGTCTTCAAAGAGCAGCTCTCTGATTTGAACTTCCATCATTACTGGACATCACTTTTGTCATCACTTTCCTTAAAAAAAAAGCTTGCATGTATTTTACATAATATACCTGATCATTGATATAATGAATTAGATCACTAGAGTAACCCTAAGGTCCCTTCATAATCAGTCGAGAGAAATAGTAATTTTTAGTGCACAGTTTACATCAGCCTGAATGTAAAGCTCTAAGATGTCTAAAACAGTGCAAAATAGGTGAGCTGTACCCCAGGGGTTTCTGGTTCTGTCAGTTACAGTGTGAGCATGTGGTCTAGCTCATGTGCCCCTTTCCCCGTTGTAGAATCAGTATCATAGGATCATTAAGGTTGGAAAGGACCTCTAAGATCATCAAGTCCAACTGTCGACCCAACACCACCATGCCCACTAAACCATGTCCTGAAGTGCCACATCTACAGATCTTTTCAATGCCTCCAGGGATGGTGACTCCACCACTTCCCTGGGCAGCCTGTTCCAATGCTTGACAACCCTTTCGGTGAAGAAATTTTTCCTAATATCCAATCTAAACCTCCCCTGGCGCAACTTGAGGCCATTTCCTCTTGTCCTATCACTTGTTACTTGGGAGAAGAGACCAACACCCGCCTCTCTACAGCCTCCTTTCAGGTAGTTGTAGAGAGCGATAAGGTCTCCCCTCAGCCTCCTTTTCTCCAGGCTAAACAACCCCAGCTCCCTCAGCCGCTCCTCATAAGACTTGTTCTCCAGACCCTTCACCAGCTTCGTTGCCCTTCTCTGGACACGCTCCAGCACCTCAATGTCCTTCTTGTAGTGAGGGGCCCAAAACTGAACACAGCATTTGAGGTGCGGCCTCACCAGTGCCGAGTACAGGGGCACGATCACCTCCCTACTCCTGCTGGCCACACTATTCCTGATACAAGCCAGGATGCCGTTGGCCTTCTTGGCCACCTGGGCACACTGCCAGCTCATGTTCAGCCGGCTGTCGACCAGCACCCCCAGGTCCTTTTCCTTTGGGCAGCTTTCCAGCCACTCTTCCCCAAGCCTGTAGCGTTGCCCAGGGTTGTTGTGACCCAAGTGCAGGACCCGGCACTTGGCCTTATTGAACCTCATGCAATTGGCCTCGGCCCATCGATCCAGCCTGTCCAGATCCCTCTGCAGAGCCTTCCTACCCTCAGGCAGATCAACACTCCCGCCCATCTTGGTGTCATCTGCGAACTTACTGAGGGTGCACTCAATCCCCTCGTCCAGATCATTGATAAAGATGTTGAACAAGACTGGCCCCAAAACTGAGCCCTGGGGAACACCGCTCGTGACCGGCCGCCAACTGGATTTAACTCCATTCACAACTCTGGGCTCGGCCGTCCAGCCAGTTTTTTACCCAGCAAAGAGTACACCCGTCCAAGCCATGAGCCGCCAGCTTCTCCAGGAGGATGCTGTGGGAGACAGTGTCAAAGGCCTTACTAAAGTCCAGGTAGACCACATCCACAGCCTTACCTACTACGTATATGTTATTTAGATAACTGTATAGAAATGCAGAGTACAGCATATCTTAATGGTGGTGTAACACTCAAAGGTATACATCAGTTGTGTTTAAATTAATCTTTCAGGCAAATTAAATGGCATATCTGAACTTCCGTGAATTTTTTCCCTGCTTCACAATAGAAAGGCTCTGTAACGCATTTTCGTACGGGTATTGAAATGTCAAAGGGTCATGTAGAACACCCAACCTGGGAGCCCATTAAAAACCCTGGGAGCCCTCTTTCATCTTGAAACAAGCTTGAACATCTTCAGTATGTTCAAGTAGAACAAGACCTATGAGAGGCTCAGCTGTGCCATTTTTACTCCATTGTGTCAGTTAAAATGAGACATACTGAGCAATGTCTGTTTCATTGTATGAAATTATTGTCTTTTTAAAATTGAAGGTCAGTAAAGACTGATGCCAGCAGTACATTAATTCCTTTGGGATTCTTAGATTCATCCACTGTAGCTCTCCCTTGGGGTGGGGTAGTGGACCAAGACTTGTGTTGGTTCCTTGCTTTCCGTTAATGTGTTTTCAGAATAATCTCTGATTACTCTTCAGGCACCTTCAAGCTGTTTGAATTTCATTTTTTTCCCAATGCTTTCTGCTTCCATATTCTCTTCCTGAGTTTATATTCTTTCGTAGCAAGCTGTCACTTCTGTTTCCAGTACTTTCTTCTCATGTATCTAGAAAGGCTCATGGTTTTGTGAAGATCATCTATTAGCCTTTTTATCTTCCCTGATAGAAAACTGTATATTTGTCCCCATAATATTGCCTTTATTTTTGATCATCTCCTAATTCTCATTAACTCCTTTTCCTTTTAGAGATTTTTCCAAGATCTTATTTACTGTTTCTTGAAATATATTCTGCTGTAATCCACTATTTTTGTTTTGCCATTATACTTCCTTCTTGTATTATAACCATTTCCCTTTCCATTTATTGACAAGGTTTTCATCTTCCCGACTCAGGCAATTTGATCTGAAATACATAAAATTAATTTCCTGTTGCTCTTCAACTGTTTTGTAAACAAAAAACTGGATAGATGATTGAAATGACTTTATGAAATATGATCAATAAAAAATAAGCTACATTTCAGTCGGATAGAAGCTCAGAAGAAGAATTATAAGACTGTCTCTTAAAATGAAATTTCATGTTGATAGCATTGATTCAAAACATGTTATAAAAGGAATAGGGAAAATATTACAATCATTTTTTCCAAGGCTAACAGAAGCTTTCCATTTCTAAAGGCAATCTTTCCTTTGCTATTTCAGTTTTTAATAGATCTATCAGATAGGGGTGATATTTCATGACTGGTGCATGGTAGATGTACTAACCCTGTTTTAAGAACAGTACCCAAAGTTTTAGAAAAAAAAATTGAAGGAAAGAATAATTAGACAAAATGAAACAAAATGCATTGCAGGCTAGTACAAGACTAATTGTATATAAATAGGAAGGATAATAGAGTTAATTAACCAGAACTCAATAAAGCATTTGATATAACGTCATATAGGAAATAGTTTGTTAAGTTGGAAAAGATTGTTGTAATTGAAGAAATTGGTTTAGTGAAAGGCAATAGAGTATTGAGTTCTGGTTTCCAAATGCTTAACTTCTACATTTTTTCTTGATGTAACTCCTTGCCTGGTTCAAGGGAATAGTTATTCCTTTCCTCTTTGAAGCATTACCTATCTGAAAACTTTTTTGTGTAGTGGAAGTCTTCCCAGATTGAGAATAAACAATCCAGTTCCTTCAATCCTTTCTCAAGAGCTCTTTTCTTGACTTCTAGTAATTTATTACCACACGTTTGCCTGTAATGATTGGGTCTCCATTCAATCATTTGCAAAAGAAGTTGCCTCTCAGAAACAGTTCCTGTTTCTTATGTTTCTGTGCTTCCAAAATATGCTTATTTATTCATTTTGTAGGTGGACAGAGAGGCTACCTTTATAATGGTAAATGAAACAGCTTCTGGAAACATTTCTGGGTACTGGAATGCAGTTGTCTATACTTTTAAATTGTTCATAGAGTCACCAAATCGTAGAACAGTGTGGGCTGAAAGGGACCTGTGTAGGTCATTTAGACCAAACCTCTGCTCAGAGAAGGTCCAACTATATCATGTTGCTCATGGAATTGTTCAGCTGAGTTTGAACAGTTTCAGTCTCCAGCGGTAGAGATTCCATAAATTCTCTGGCCAGTCTGTGCCACAGGGAAGAATTCTTTCTATATATCAAATCTTAATTTCCTGTGTTGCAACTTCTGCCTATTGCATCTTGTCCTTTCACTGTGCACTTCTGAAATGAATCTGGCTCAGTTATCTTTATATCCTTCCAGTAGGTGTTTGTAGAAAGCAGTAAGATTTCCACCTCAGCTTTCTCTTCTTCAGGCTGACCAAGCACAGTTTCCTCAATCTCTGCTTTCATTTCTTGTGATCCAGCACCCTTGAGCACTCACTAGACTCGCCCCAGTATGTCCATGTCTTTTTTTTGTCCTGGTGAGTCCAGAACTGGACACAGCACTCCAGATGTACCCAAGAGAGTCTCACCAGTGCCCAATAAAGGGGAAGGATCACTTTCCTTGACCTGCTGGTAGCAATCCTGCTGATACAGCATTGTAGATGGTTGATGGCCTTTGCCACAAGAGCACATTGCTGAGTCCTCTTCACCTTGGGGACCTTCACATCCTTCCTGGAAAGCTGCTTTCTATCCAGTTGTCCTCCAGCTTGTTGCATTGAGTTAATCCATTCCAGATGTAAGACTTTACAATTGCCTTTGTTGAAGTTTATGGTGTTCCATTTGGCCCATTGTTTTAGTCTACCCTCTGAATAGCAGACCTACCCTCCAGTGTATCAAACACTCCGACCATCTTGCTAAAGGTGCGCTCTGTCTCATCATCCATGTCATACATTAAACACTATTGGCACTAGTATCATTCCTGGAAGGATGCCAGCGGTAACCAGCTGCAGTTGGACTTTGTAGAGACCCTTTGAACCCAAATGCCCTGTCAGTTTTCTGCTTACGTTATCATGTCCCTCTCCAAACTATATCCTGCCAATTTGTCTGTCCCACTGTGGGATCATGTTGAAGGCTTTGCTAAAATCAAGGTAAGTGGCAGCCGTTGCTCTCCCTCAGTGCAGTGAGCCCATCATCTTGTCACAGAAGGCAGTCAAATTGGTCAGATATGATTTGCCCTTTAGTAAATTGATGCTGTCTATTCCCAGTCACCTTGTTATCCTTCATGTACTGGAAATGTCTTCTGGGAGAACTTGCTGCATAGTCTTCCTGAGGAACTGAGGTTGGGCTGATTCGCCTACGGCTCTGCGTATCCTGCTCTGGGGAAGCCGTGCTTTGACAATGGATGTGACATTTGCCTTTTTCTAGTCATCAAGAATCAGGAACCTTTCCCGATTGCCAAAACCTTTCAAAGATAGTAGAGGTCAATTTTGCAATGGTAGTGGCAAGCTCCCTCAGCGACTTTGGATGTGTCTGATGTGGTCCATTGGACTTACGTATAACCAATTGGCCCAACTTAATCTTGTTATAATGTAGATAATGCTTCTCTCCCCCAGACTCTGATAGTTGGCTCAGGGATCTGAGGGGCTTGATGACGAACCTTGCCGGTAAAGACCGAGGCAAAGAAAACACCGAGTACCTCAGACTTATTCATGCCACTAGGTTCACTGCCCCATTAAGTAACAGACCCACATTCTCTTTAGTCTTCCTTTTTCACCATTGTATTTGTAAAAGCCTTTCTAGTTGCTTTTCACATCCTTTGCTAATTTTAACTTTACCTGAACTTTGGTTTACCTAATGCCATCCCCGTGTGGTTGGGCAAAATCTTTGTATTGCACTCAAGATAGCTTGCTCCTTCTTCCACTATCGCTATACTTCCTTTCTGCACCTGTGATCAGTTAGGACTTTTTTGTTCATACATGCCGGACTTCTACCATGTTTGTTTGACCTTTGGTACACCACAAAGGACTGTTTTCATACTTTTGAGGAGGTTGTCCTGAAGATCAACAAATTCTCCTTGACTCATTTGCCCTCCTACAAAATGCTGCCAAGCAGGTCTTTGAACAAGCTCATGTCTGGTCTCCTGAAGTCCAAGGCTCTAATTCTGCTGTTTGCCTTGCTGCCTTCTTTCAGGGTTTTGAACTGCACAACCTCACAGTCCCTGCAGAGAAGGCTGTCATTAACTTTCGTATCGTAAACTAATTCCTTGTTTGTGAGTAACAAGTTGGACAGTTCCCTGGCGTGCTTTTCGCCTAAGCCATCTACAGTCTCCCAAACAATTCCCTTCACAGTTTGGGCATTAAGAGTGTTGCTGGAACTGCTCCCAGTTATTGGTTTTCATGCAGCCACTCTGTTTTCAACAGTAAGAGAGTTTCCTGGAACTGAGCACAGTGGTTGTAGTTGTGGGCTGCTAGATACCAACTGGCATTACTGACCTGAAACATTCATGGGCATTTTTACTAGTGTAGACGTAGCTGAGGATTAGTCTCGCAGTCCTGCCATGCAAAGAGTTGACTAAAATCATGAAATACGCTGTACCAGCTAGTGCCAATGAAAAGAACACTTTTCTTTGTTCTGCAAAAGCAGACTTTCTTTAGCTAAAAAGGGAAAGATACAGAACAAATGATAGAGAAATGAGAGAGAGAGAGAGAAAAAGAGAGAGAGAGAGAGGGAGGGAGAGAGGGAGAGAGACTGTGTGCGTGTTCCCCCAAGCACTCGGCCAGTCCTGACCTGGGAAAGTTGTAAATAGAGAGTTTGTTGCTGGTAAGAGACAAGTGGTCTGTCTGATCCCCTGATAACTCCGTTGCTATACTGGTTTTCCTTGCTCCAGAAGTTTTCCATTGGACTTAAGTTTGTTCCATGCTGATTCTAGAAGGAAAGCCTGAAGAAGTAGCTGGTACTTTTTTACTCTGTCAAAACTGGTCCATGCACACTTCCAAAGCCCTGTATCTAAAACATGCCCTGGAAACTTGCAGGATCACGGTTTCCTTTCTCCCCCTCCACCTTCCCCGCACCCCTCCTGTCTTCATTTGGTTTTATAGGAAAGAAACTCTCATATGCAGGTTGGAAGGGAGCCATAACTCTCTGGAGTTTACTCAATGCTGAGTTTTGACTTAGTCTTAATAAATACAACTCCTATGACAGTTTAATTTAGCTGGATATTATAGCCACGATATAACCATTGAAAAAAGTCATCTCTGACAATACACTGAAAGGGAATGTATTTATAGTTGTACGATAGAAGTGTAAATGTGTTCTTGAATCTTTCTAATAAAATCAAAATATGTCACGCTAACAAAAAAGAGAAATTGGCCTGAGGAACACTTACGAATTTATTGTATGATAGTACTTCATTGACAACTTATTCACAGTGTTCTAGGTAGAAATTATTTATTTATTTATTTATTTATTTATTTCCTGTTTGAAGTATTTCCAGTGGGTGTTTTACTTCCATTAACTCCTCTATATGGTACCCTCTCTGTAAGTTTTTTGAAACTACTTATGAAGTTTTTGCATTTGTAGCGCTGAGGTTTAAATATGTGTATAGATGTAGTTCTGCAGTGATGGGCACCTCAGTCTGGATGGAGGTATCCTACTCTGCCATGGCTTACACTGAACTGGAGCTCGTGAGCCAGGACAAATCAAAACTGGCTCCTGCAGAATGACCATTTTGGCACCAGTCAGCAGTGCCGGATAGACATAGTAGCTGGATACTACGTGATATGTACGTACTGGCCCATGTTTGCTCCACTGCTGAAGTCATTTGTCATGTATCCCAGAGTGCTGGAACACTGCAGGAGTCGTATGGACTCAGTAACTTCAGTCATTGAGCCAGCATGGTAGCTCAAGGCTGGATTTGTGTAGTGTAAGCTATATGTCTCTGCACCACACTCCCACCGTGCATATTGTTGCAGCTTTTTCATTTTCTTCATAATCTCAGAGTGTTGATATGCTGCTAATGGGAGGTTGGCTGTATTAACTATGTAGAAATACTGGTTTGCAGAAAAGGAAAATTGCTGCTGTGCAAAGGATCATGGAATGAGATTTCCTGAAGATTTAAGTAGCAGCCGGATCATGACTGAAAGAAGTATCACCCACAGGTCAAGATGCATGTGAGGTTCATAAATGTTTCTTTGTGCTGTGCAAAAGTTTCTTATGGGAATTTTTGCTTGTTAAACACAGATTATCTTCTTACTGTTGTGTGTGGTATGGACATTCCCCTTGTTAAAAACAGGTAAACCAGAAAATATTCTGAAAGGGTGTCCTGGTTTTGGCTGGGATAGAATTAATTTTCTTTCTAGTAGTTGGTATAGTGCTATGTTTTGGATTTAGAATAAGAAGAATGTTGATAACACACTAATGTTTTTAGTTGTTGCTAGGTAGTCTACGTCCCAAGGACTTTTCAGCTCACATGCTCTGTGAGGTGCACAAGAGGCTGGGAGGGAGCATAGCCGGGACAGCTAGGCCAGCTGGCCAATGGGG